>JBBBDQ010000455.1:1430000-1690000 GCA_037127315.1 Ascarosepion bandense
ATTCAACACGATATAGCCGTAGACAGAACCGCATTTAGGTTGTTTCAAATCTTTCTTTGAAATGGTAAATAATTTATCCGAAATTACCCAGAATTAACAAATATTCAGACAGTGTCTGTACTTATTAAGTCTAGAAAAGAAAAAGACTTGTTTTTGTACAAGAAAAATATAATGACAAAACTTAATAAGAGTTTCGTTTCAGAAAACATGACTTAAAGAGGAATGGCTGTAAAATAAACAACGACTTATATAGTTTAGTATAAACATTGCATTTCGTGGGTACACAAATTCAACTAGAAAGCTATTTAAAAAATGAAATTGGGGCTTAGAATTCAAAAATCTAATTAAAAAAATTCTCAACAGCAGTGACATTTCAGAAACCATCTTCAAATCAAGCAAGTTGTTTCTGTAGATGTTAATTACGTATTAATCTTTCATTCGGTCGGGTTAGCTCAGACATCCAACTATCACGCCAACTATCACGCCAACTATCACGCCAACTATCACGATCCGGCATCAACGTTGGAAGGTGATTAAGAGGCATTCTGTGTCATAACATAGCTGGTCAATATAGGTCATTGCTGTACGATCAACAAGTCTTGCTCTATGGTTATGGTGAAGAACAGTAGATCACTGGCAAGTTCTTGTTTTGCACGCCAGCATTGTCCTGCAAAGCGCATATTGAGTTCGAGTAAGATTGTAGACATATAAGGGTTGGATCTAAAGAGCTGTTTTAGTTGGATGTTGTCTCCAGGAGATGCTAAATATAGATCTCATCATCCTAGTGTAGGTTTCACTAAGCGTAGACTTAATGTCCAGACAGTAACACGGTAAATTAAGACCGCTTCTACAGTGATTCAAAAGAATATCTGCGGTTGTCTGGTAGACCAGATTGCATCTGTTTTATTCAAGGTGGCCCAGGATTTAGTTATGCGAATTTTCACATCCTTTCCCAGTAGGATTCATTTCGCTTCTTAAGCATGTAAAAGATTTGAAAAGTTTTATTGATTCACCTGAGACAGTTTGCATTTTAGTCTTGGTGGGTGAAGCCCATAAATTCAATTTTACAAGCACTGACATAGAAGCCCACATCATTGACAGCATTTACTAGATGATGTAAGAAAATTGTGACATTTGTAATGGTATCTTCAGTAAAAGCTAGATCATCTGCATAGTCAATATCTGTCAACTTTTTAGGGATATTAACTTGAACTTTGACTATTTATTGACTACTGGGGTTAGTAAAATATAATAGTAGAAATAAACAAATACTGTAAAAAAAAACACATTTTTAAATTCAAAACGTTTTAATATTCTTTCATATATATATATATATATATATATATATAGAGGCAATCCAAATCCTCAAGAGTGAAAAACCTAATAATGAAATCATAGCTTCACTTGATGTGGAAAACCTTTTTACTAATGTACCCGTCAGTGAAACTATTGATATAATTATAAGAAATGTTTACAGTAATCCTTCATTACCCCCACTCAAAATTAATCCCAACATCCTAAGAAAAATTCTACTAGCTTGTACTACTGAAGTGCCTTTTGTTGATCCAAACAACACTATATATATACAACGTGACGGAGTCTCCATGGGTTCAGTGCTTGGTCCGATTTTTAGTAATTTCTACATGTCTAACCTTGAAAATACTACCTTTGCAAAATTTACAAAACCATCAATATATCTACGATATGTTGATGATATCATACTGTCAATTAAAAATACTGATGAAATCTTACAACTTCAAAAACAGTTTCAAAATAACTCAGTTTTAAAATTTACTTATGAACTTAGCAAAGATAACAAAATTCCTTTTCTTGATATATTAATTAACACTGACAACAATAAATTTACTATCTCACCGTATCAAAAACCCACTAATAAAAATCCCTCCACACTCAATTATATCAGTGAATGCCCCCACTATTACAAAATAGCCATTATGAAAAATCTATTATATCGTGCAAAAGTCAATTCATCTACAAATCAGATCTTCTACAGTGAACTAAAAAACATAAAACAGACACTCATCAATAATAATTTTCCCCACTACATAGTTGATGAACAAATACATTATTTTCTTAAAAAGCTTAACATGGAAAAAACAACACATGATACTAACCCAACCAATCCTAAACATATCACTCTCTTATACTGTAGCCAGATGCACTCCAACTACCAATTAGATGAAAACATCCTAAAAAAACTCATAAATACTAATATTTCTCCGACAGACTCTAACAAAAGAATTAAGTTCATTATATATTACACTAAATCCACTACATCTAATTCATTTGTCCGCAACGACTCTTCCCCCACCGTTAGTGATTTGCAAAAAACCAATGTAGTATATAAATTCATATGTCCATTTAGAGAATGTATCTCTAACAATCTCAATAATATCTACATCGGCCACACCACAAATTCGCTCTCACGGCGTCTGACGTTGCACTTAAATAAAAATTCAAATATATTCCGTCATTTAGAACAACACGGTTATCAACGCACACTTCTGAGAAAAACGCTTGTTGATAACACGTACATACTCAAACAAGAAAATAATAAGCAGAAACTAAAAATTCTCGAAGCACTCTACATTAAACAATTTAAACCTGGTTTGAATACAATCAATTTCGATATTTCCAACAACGTACTCAAATGTCTGTAATCAGACCAGGGACCATAACACCACTATTTTGTCACTGTCTTCGGCCATCCGCCACGGTAGGGATGGACTTATATTTTCAATTCAATTATCTTTATTGTTAATAGCTTAAATGTTCTATGTTTACTGTGTGTTAATATTTACTCTTTGATAATGGCTTATGTGAGCCGAAAGCTTAGACCCGATAAAAAATTCAACAAATACTGTGATTTTTTGTTGTCTTTCAACGACATCACCATCAAGTATATCAGACGGTATGAACGGACCCTACACAAAATTAATAGACAAAACTTGTCTATACTATTCAATGAAACCTGCATTAATATATATATATATATATATATATATATATATATATATATATATATATATATATATATATTTTCTGCGAAAGTGCTTGCTGGATATATATATATATATATATATATATATATATATATATATATATATCCAGCAAGCACTTTCGCAGAAAATTGTCTTTATACAACATTTTTCTGGCACATCTATATATATATATATATACGCTATTTACGCTCTCACACCATGATTGAGCACTCTGGAAGAATGTTAGACTTTGAAAAACAGTAGCTACTCTGGCATCTACGAATTGCTTATTCAGTAATGAATTAGAGCAGTCTGGCTATTGGGCGGGTATAATGACAATATACACGCTAAAAAGTCTGCCTTCTTCTACCGAGCGCCCATAGGCCAGAGGTAGAATCGCCGACTGACGCCAATTCGGTCGGGTTTCAATCCTGAGTTAAAAGCAATCGGAGTCTAACCGTACTGCTGTGATGCAGCGAAACAGATCTGTCTGCGGATGACTATATATATATATATATATATATAGTCATCCGCAGACAGATCTGTTTCGCTGTATTACAGCTCATCAGTACATATATATATAAACATACAATGTTACGGAAAGTCCCGAAGATGAACGAAATGGTTATAACAACCGACATATTTATTTGTTTGAACATAATTTTTAATCGATACTATTCTGTTTTTAATCAAACAGTATGTTTATATATTTATTTCTACCAGTTTTTTTTTTATTTACGATAAGTTTTGTTACGAAAAGGTGTGTTATTCGGCAGGATTCGAACCTGTGACCCCTAAAAACATAGGGGAAGCCACCGATTAATCTGGTGCGTCTTAGACTGCTCGACCACGAATGGTTCCACAGTCTAATTGAAACAAAATTTATCGTAAATAATCAAGTCAGTAGAAATAAATATATAAATACACTGTTTTGTTAAAAACAGAAGGTCTAACCAAATATGAGTACTGATTAAAAATGATGTTCAAACAAATTAATCACACGCACACACACATACACACACAGATATATATATATATATATATATATATATATATATATACGCTTACAGTAGTGTTGAACAAATAACTTTTAAAGTTAAGTTAAAGGGAGGTAACTAAAACATCCAGAACTTGGATGACTCATGGAACGAGTGCAATATACGCCAGTGACTGAAATATAAAATAAGGGTTTCGTAGGAAATCCCAATCATCTGCGGAAGGCCGGAGAGTGCAATGGCCGAAACGTCGTGAATATGGCAATACAGATTTGGACAACAGTCCAAACAATGTAAATTCTACCTCATCTCAAAAGATAGATATATATATTGGCAAGCATTTTTTTTGTTCATAAACTGCTTGACGTCGACATAGTGATACAACGTTAATATATATATATATATAATAATACTAATATTATTATAATATATACTAGCATCATAGCCCGGCGTTGCCCATGCAACTCAAAACAATTTAGTAGCAGGACTCGGTTATATAAAGAAATAATTATATAGAAAATTGTAATTTAATAATTGTTAAAAAATTCCATTAAAAAAATCTATTTTCTTTTTTTTGCGTAAACGTGATTTGATGTTTTGTGTGACATTGTCAACAATATTGTGTTTGTTTTTGTTTCAAAGTTACGGGAGAAAATATTTACATTTTTTGTTGGCTAAATGAATTTAAAATAAAAATAAAAATTATTTATTTTGTTTTACTGAAATTAGAAATATAAAAACTATTACACTCTCAGTTCAGATTCTTTTTCGAATATTTCTTTTGTTTCAAAATTATGCGGAAAAATATTCAAATTTTTTTCTTGACTAAATGAAGTTTTAAAACGTCGGAATAAAAATTAAATATAAAGGCTAATTGTTTTTTTTAGTCGCGTTTGACACGTGTGATATGATTTCTGTGACGTAATCTAGCAACCATCTTAGATCTTAGGTGTTTTACGGTAAACAATCTGCACCATTGGCCAAAAAGTATGAAAGGTAAAAATTGCTGAACTTAAACTCAAAAAGTATGTGTCGACCTGGCTTCCCTGTAGATATGTGCCCCTAGAAAGTTTGAATGGCGTAGCTTAAAAAATGTAGGCGTGCATAGGGAACAGTTACACAGATTGTTATGACACATAAACCTCGGCGGGTCATTTATTGCCAACTAAATTTTTTTATTTATTGCTGGTTATACCTTTTTTCTTTCAACAATTTAGTGTTGCTTATATGTAAGTTTTGTGTCTAGTAAGAGTTTTTCTTTTCGAGAATGAAGATTCATTAGGATTCGTTATTAAGGGTAGGGTCCCCAAGTTCTACCCTGTTATTTAATGCATAACTGGAGGGAAGGGACGGATTAATACCTTTCCCAAGGGTACCAGTGCTTAAGCGAATGCAGGGTATTCAACTGGAATTCGAACTCGGCTCACCGATTTATCTTTCCGAGCGGACATCCACTGCACCACAACTCACATCCGTCGCTAAACGCTTACAGCACCTGGTATTCCCAAGCGGTCACCCATCTAAGTACTGACCAGGCTCAACGATGCTTTACTTCGGTAATCGAGCGAGAACCGGTGTATTCAACGTGATATGGCCGTAAGCCCTCAGAGATTGCCTATATATATATATATATATATATATATATATATATATATATATATATATATATATATATATATATATATATATATATATATATATATATATGTGTGTGTGTTCGTTCGTGTTCGTGAAAGCAGAGAGATATTTACTATATTTAGAATGAAGTTAGTGTAAATGGAAAGGTTGCATTTTTACTTTTAATTCTGTTATCATTTAAAGATTGTTATTTGGATCAAAAACTAAATTATGGCCAGACATATGATGTCCATATTTGAATATGAACGCAGCATCTCAGCATCTCTCATGCTACCTTTTTGCACACACGCGCACACACGTGCACTTGTACGTATGCACGCATGTGTAGAAAATATGCGAGGGGTGCAGAAAAACTGTTGGCTTAAAAAAGTGCCTTTAAAATTCTCATATTATATTTTTATCATATTTTAGGAAGTGAAACGAAGCGAAGATACATATCATCGTATATATATATATATACATTTTCGTCATAAAAATTTATCGTGAAATAATCAGGCCGGTAGATATAAATATAAAATATTGTTTAATTAAAAACAGAATATCTACTTAAATACGAGTATCGGTAAAAATAATGTTCAAAATAATTCATTACAAATTGTCGGTTGCTTATAACCAAGTTTCGTTAAATTTCGTTAATTTCCGTAATATATATATATATATATATATGTGTGTGTGTGTGTGTGTGTGTGTGTGTGTGTGTGTGTGTGTGTGTGTGTGTGTGTATTCATTTAAGTAAATATGTTCATGCTTATGTATAAGGCGTGGATGCAGGTATCGCTTCTTTTAAACACAATCCAGAATAAACGAGACAATTCATGGCAAGCGTGGAATTTCTTGGACCAGTTCCGTTAAGTTGAGAGCTATGTTTCGTACTTCCGGTTGTGGTCATGCCGCGGGTTTTGCTCGAAGACAAAATCAACCGAAAATGTTGAAAACAATAGAAGCAGAGAGTTTCTACGGGCAACAAGTCGAAGGAACAAATAGAATCCTCCCCCCACCTCCAAGTACTGCTTTTCATTCCACGAGCCGCTTCTCTGCTTCTTTAACTCCAGGCCAAAAGCAACGTTAAAAGAAGATACTTATGCGCTTATAAACACTCGTTCGTGTGCGCGCGGAATCCCCGACACTCGTACACACACACACAGACACCCACACATTCATACACATGCACACACACACACACATATACATACACACACACACTCTCTCATACGCACACATATATGGCATTTGTGTATGCATTTATGAATGTAAACATTAATCTATAGATCAATATAAGGTTTGTTTATATGCTCACTCTGAAGTGTGAGTGCATATATATATATATATATGAAGATATATATATATCAACTAGATCAATATATCTATATGCACGCACATTGAAACACATATATAATAGTGTATACTTGCATAAATGTTCATACACGCGCATACAAGGACATATACGTACACACACTCATATACATATAACTCATAAATTTTATAGTTAACAAGATATATATATATATACTATGCATATATATATATATATACTATGCATATCTAAGTTGATGTGTTCGTGCAGACTTTTCTTTCTTTAAAAGTTGGCATCTTTTAAAACTTTCTTTGAACTTTTTTAAAGTTAGATTATTATTATTATTATTATTATTATTATTGGATGAAAAGCGCCTAAGACACTGTTATTTTATTGCCGCCATCTTAGGGTTGTGAATATGTAGTTTTGTTTCATCGTTTTCTATGCATCAAATCTTTCTTTGATCGTGTTTCCAAAACTGTCGCCGAAGATCAAGTGACAGCAAGCCCCCCTTAGCCCTCTTGCCTTCTTCTCTTCAATATACTTGCTGATTTTAGTCATTTTGTTGTTTGCCTGATTTTAAAACTTCTTCGGTTATAGAATTCTTACAGATATATTGCAAGTTTTTCAGGACTCTTTCAAACGCGCTGATAACAATGGACACAATTTTCACTTTCAAATTTTATATATTTTTAGTATTTTCCCCTCTTTTCGATTCACACCAATGTCAGCAACAATGGCGCCATCAAGTCTCCGGGAGATTTTCATGCCCTTGTTTCAGTCAGCTAAGTGCCATACGTGATACACGCTTGGGCGATCATGTCTGGAAAGAGACATGACTGACTGGGCAGAAGATTATCCCGCAGTAGGTTGCCATTGCTTTCTGCGGTAGACTGGTTGCTGACCAAGGCTATAGAACCCAATCTGTCCTGCTATTTAACCCATAACTGGAAGGAAGAGACGGATTAATACATTTCCCAAGGGTATTTGCGCGTAAGTGAATACAATGGATTCAACTGGAATTTGAACTCGGTTCCCCGGTTTCTCGTTCCGAGCCGATATCCACTGTACCACATACGCTGACCAAATCTGACCTGAATAAATTAATAAATTTTAATTTCTAAGTTACTTTTCTTATTCGTAAGGCCAACCTTTGGTTTGTGTACATAACATTGGTTTCTATGGTCAAATCTAAACTGTTTGCATAGTTTCCAGTAGATCATCATTCCTACCCACTCTATGTAACCTTGAACTAATTTGCTGCATTCTACTGCTGTTATACCTGTTTTCGCTGAAGCGACATTTAGAATTCTTGTTTATCGTGATTTATGTAGTATGTTCTAATACACAAGCTTTGGGTTAATATAAATTATAAAACCAAGGGCTTGGCTTGCCCACGAGACACGACTATTCCCACCAGATATCATCCCAATATTTTTAGGCCACCGGGAGTTTTAATTGTGTATTTATTATTTTTGTTCCTATCATTGCTATTATTATTGTTATTGTTATTATTATTAATATTTTTTTTTTTTATAAGCGTTTCACCCCGAGCAAGGCATGTCACTGCCACTACTGTGCAGGGGGCTACGTAGAGTGGAGAAAGGCTGATTAAATATAGGAAATAACAGAGGGTGGGTGATAGGCGGGTGAGGATACCGAGAATGAGGGTTGGGTAGATGAGAGTGTTGTGAGAATAGTTGGGAGTTAGTGTGATAGGAGGTGTCTATTGACCCTACATTTAAACACCTGGAGATTGTAACTGTCGGGAAAGCAGACTTGTGGAAGGGAGTTCCACAGGCGGGAAGCGCGAGAAAAGAAACTGTTGGAGTAGAATTTACGGTTACATCTTATTTGTTTAACTGTAAAAGGGTGGGACCTAGTTGCTAATCTAGTATCTCGTGTAAATTCGTGCTTGGGCGGCACCAGTGATCTAAGCTCATCGGAGCAGAAGCCATGAAAGTACTTGTAGAAGAGGCACAGGGAAGCTACATCACGCCGGTGTGAGAGTGGCTGCAGCCGGTCTGCCAAGTCAGTATCAACCACGTTACAGATCCTCCTTTGTATTTTGTCAAGAAGCCCAAGGAGAGCAGCAGGGGCAGATATGGCAGCAATATTCAATACACGGGCGGATGGTAGATTTGTATATGTGCAGAATAGTTTCAGGTGGGAAAAATTTCCGGGCCCTGCACAGGGAGCCGACTTTCATAGCAGCAGATTTGGCAATGGATTCAATATAGTCATTCCATTTGAGGTCCGCCGAGAGTGTTAGGCCAAGGAGGCGTAGTATTTTACTCTCTGGGAGGCTAGCCTGTCCCATGCTAATGGGAGGTAGATGCGATTGTCTATGGTGGTTAGTTGATAACAGCTTTGTTTTGGAGGCATTGAAATTTACCAACCATTTCCTACCCCAGGTCACTACGGATTGGAGGTCCCTTTCAAGTGCGGCAGCGAGGTTCACTTTGTCGTCCAGACCAGGTTTCTGATCGATGCGGGAGTAGATTGTTGTGTCGTCGGCATACATGCCAACTTGGGATCTAATGGTGTCGGGGAGATCATTAATGTAGATCAGAAATAGCGTGGGATCTAGGATAGAACCTTGAGGGACGCCCGCGTTCGTCTGGTAGTTTTGGGAGGCATGCCCATTTAATACCACCTTTAATGTGCGGTTAGAGAGGAAGGACTGGATGAGGTCAAACAGATGTCCAGTTATCCCATAGCTCCGCAGTTTGCACAAGAGGCCAGCATGCCAGACCCTGTCGAATGCTTTGGAGATATCCAAGGCAACGGTTCGGGCTTCACCATTCTTGTCGAGTGCCTGGTATATGTACTCGGTAATGGTCGTTAGCATATCAGCAGTAGACCTGGTGAAGCGAAACCCATACTGTTTGTCAGAGAGAAGCCCGTTGGTCATAAGGTGCTGAATCACCTCGGCGTTGATAATGGCTTCGAAAACTTTGCCAAAGATTGGAAGGAGACTAATAGGACGGTAATTAGCGGGGTCTGAGGGTTCGCCAGAATTCTTAAATATAGGTACTACGCAGGAGGACTTCCAACAGGCAGGAAAGCAGGAAGCAGATAGGCAGAGGTTATAGAGTTTAGAGAGGACAGAGGAGAGTTCTGGGGCACATTTCTTCAGTACTATGACTGGGATTCCGTCACCGCCGCTCGCTTTGTGTGGGTCAAGTTGCGCAATTATCTTGGCGACCAGCGAGGGTGAAATGTGGACGTTATTTAGTTGAGCCTTAGTTCTGGGTGGGAAGTCTGGTGTAGGTATTCCTAACGAGTCCAGTGTCGAATTGGTTGAGAATTTACGGGCAAAGCATTCAGCCTTGTCGGCTGGGGAGGTGAGAACTTCAAATTCATTGATTAGTGGGGGTATTGAAGTCTTGTTCCTGCTGAGCACGCTTTTGCAGAGACGCCAGTAATCTTTGGAGCCAAACTTAGAGGATGCTATGCGTTGCTAAATTAATTGTTTAGTTGTATATAATTTGGGGCATCCGTCGGTCTCGAGATACCCTATGGATTTGTGCCCCAACTGTTATGCCTCAGCTGCTGATGTCGGCGCAGAATCTGTTATGGCCGTACAGGCCCACACGAGATGTCACTGTGTTTTCTTTCCTTCGAAGACATTTTCCCCAGCGGCGAGTCATCGTTTCTTCTCTCCTCACTCCAGCACAAAATGTAAATCGTGTTAACATCTTGCAACATCTTGCCAACTCTCGATGTCCATATCCATCGCACTCATGTCACTTTTGCTGACGTCCTTGAAGCGAAGCTTACGTCACCCTCGTGCCCCCTTTCCGGTGGCCAGTTCCCAGTAGATAAAGACACTTAGAATCCTCCTATTAGTAGACGGTTGCTTCCTGTGTTTTGCAGTAGTGGAGAGGAGACGTTGGAGTGTCCTCTCCAGGGTTCAGGCTTGGGCAAGTTTTTATGAGTGATCGGCAGTTTCCCATGCAGAAGGTCTTTCATGTCCGTGCCACCGATGTTGTCCAAGGGTTGGTAGTTTTTTGGTTGTTTTGTTTTTATGGTAAATCAACCTCGGCGGGTCATTTATTGCCAACTAAACTTTATTTATATATTGCTGGTAATACCTTTTTCTTTCAACAATTTATTGTTTTTTTTATATAAGTTTTGTGTCAAGTAATACATTGTTCTTTTCGAGTATCAAGATTCATTTAACCCATAACTGGAGGGAAGGGACGGATTAATACCTTTCCCAAGGGTACAAGTGCTTAAGTGAATGCAAGGTATTCAACTGGAATTCGAACTCGGCTCACCGATGTCTCTTTCCGAGCCGATATCCACTGCACCACAACGCACATCCGTCACCATACCCTTACAGCACCAGGTATTCCCAAGAGGTCACCCATTTAAGTACTGACCAGGCTCAACGTTGCTTAACTTCGGTGATCGAGCGAAAAACGGTGTATTCAACGTGACATGTCCGTAAGCCTTGTCCAAGGGAAAGGTAGTTCCAGGGAAACGTAGTTCCAGGGAAAAGTAGTTCAAAGGAAAATTAAGGGTCCTATACAGCTTGACATCGGCGTCGTCGTATGAGTTGCTAGAACGAAGTTAAAACAATCTTAGAGACTCCAGCTCTGGATTTCTCTTCAGGGTTTACACCTGAAGCCTTTCTCATGATTCGGTATGGCCACAAATGCTTAAAATCTGAGTTTCCATTCTCTTAGATGAACTACCCTGCCAGACTGACGAATTCCATCTTCCGTAAGTATATGCATGCTAGCACGCGCGCGCGTACGCACACACACACACGCGCGCACACACACACACACACACACACACACACACACACACACACACACATATATATTTACACTGGATGCCGGAGTAAGCAGTTCGATATAAAATATACCATTTAAGGAATTATTATTTTCATTATTTTAAATAATAATGATAGAAATCAATAAATGAACAAGAAATGAATAAAATTGTAAAATTATTTTCAAATATATGAGAAAATTTATTTAAAAATTTAAAGATAAATAAGAGAAGAAATTAACTTTTCTAAGCCAAAAATAAAAGTAAAAAGTAAATGAAAACGTTACGACACGAACCACATTTAAAAAAAAATATGTTGTTTTCCATTAAAATGTTAAAATCAATAAATAAGAAAAGGATAAATGAATAAAATTATAGGCAAATATTCAAAATGCTACAATCAATAAATAAGAAAAAGATAAATGAACAATATTATAGGCAAATATTCAAATTGTTACAATCAATAAATAGGAAAAGGATTAATGAATAAAATTATAGGCAAATATTTAAAATGTTACAATCAATAAATAAGAAAAGGATACATGAATAAAATTATAGGCAAATATTCAAAATGTTACAATCAATAAATAGGAAAAGGATAAATGAATAAAATTATAGGCAAATATTGAAAATGTTACAATCAATAAATAGGAAAAGGATTAATGAATAAAATTATAGGCAAATATTCAAAATGTTACAATCAATAAATAGGAAAAGGATTAATGAATAAAATTATAGGCAAATATTCAAAATGTTACAATCAATAATTAGGAAAAGGATTAATGAATAAAATTATAGGCAAATATTCAAAATGTTAAAATCAATAAATAGGAAAAGGATTAATGAATAAAATTATAGGCAAACATTCAAAATGTTACAATGAATAAATAAGAAAAGGATAAATGAATAAAATTATAGGCAAACATTCAAAATGTTACAATCAATAAATAAGAAAAGGATTAATGAATAAAATTATAGGCAAATATTCAAAATGTTACAATCAATAAATAAGAAAAGGATAAATGAATAAAATTATAGGCAAATATTGAAAATGTTACAATCAATAAATAAGAAAAGGATAAATGAATAAAATTATAGGCAAATATTCAAAATGTTACAATCAATAAATAAGAAAAGGATAAATGAATAAAATTATAGGCAAGTATTCAAAATGTTACCATCAATAAGTAAGAAAAGGATTAATGAATAAAATTATAGGCAAATATTCAAAATGTTACAATCAATAAATAGGAAAAGGATAAATGAATAAAATTATAGGCAAATATTGAAAATGTTACAATCAATAAATAGGAAAAGGATTAATGAATAAAATTATAGGCAAATATTCAAAATGTTACAATCAATAAATAGGAAAAGGATTAATGAATAAAATTATAGGCAAATATTCAAAATGTTACAATCAATAAATAAGAAAAGGATAAAAGAATAAAATTATAGGCAAATATTCAAAATGTTAAAATCAATAAATAAGAAAAGGATTAATGAATAAAATTATAGGCAAACATTCAAAATGTTACAATCAATAAATAAGAAAAGGATAAATGAATAAAATTATAGGCAAACATTCAAAATGTTACAATCAATAAATAAGAAAAGGATTAATGAATAAAATTATAGGCAAATATTCAAAATGTTACAATCAATAAATAAGAAAAGGATAAATGAATAAAATTATAGGCAAATATTCAAAATGTTACAATCAATAAATAAGAAAAGGATAAATGAATAAAATTATAGGCAAATATTCAAAATGTTACAATCAATAAATAAGAAAAGGATAAATGAATAAAATTATAGGCAAGTATTCAAAATGTTACCATCAATAAGTAAGAAAAGGATTAATGAATAAAATTATAGGCAAATATTCAAAATGTTACAATCAATAAATGCGAAAAGGATTAATGAATAAAATTATAGGCGAATATTCAATGTGTTACGACCAATAAAGAAGAAAATGATACATGAATAAAATTATAGGCAAATATTCAATATGTTGCAATCAATAAATAAGAAAAAGATAAATGAATAAAATTATAGGCAAATATTCAAAATGTTAGAATGATAAATGATAAAGAAAGAAATCGACTATATTGAACCAATAGTCAGATAAAATAAACGAAAAACATTTCTGCTTGAAATGCTTTTCCTATATTTTTGAAAATGATCACCTCTTTCAGAGACAGAAAAATATTACGCTTATATAGCAAATAGTTGAATTATTCGTTCCAATGTATAAGCAATTTAACAAATATAATGCATTAAATGTTCTTATTATAAATCTTAGTGAGACATTATTCTAAATAAATTAAACTTGCTAAATAACTTATCTTAAAAAAATAAAACTATGTACACCGCAATTTATCTTAAAAACAAACAAACATGTATTTAATTAATTAAAGTTCACCAATGCATTTTAATATAATATAAATTACAATATAACAAAGAAAAAATGTAATAATAAGTGGATAATTAAAATAATCAAGGCTTCGCTTTTAAAATAAATCGCTTTCTTTGAGCATTGAAAAGAAAAACATGCCCGCTCATTCTGATATCAGCATTAATATTATTTCATCATTATTATTATTATCATTTAATTTCTGTTGGTTGGTCATTTCTTTCCGGGTCCCAACCAGAGACACTTGTGTAAAAATAAACATAAAATAAACCATTTAAAAAAACATATATTTTTTCCGCAGGGTGTCAGATGTATTTGTGAGGGCAATATAGTGTGTTTCTTTAAGGGCTGCCAGGAATCCCTTCAATGAGTTTATCGAAATAAAACCCAAGGCCGCAACCACAACTGGAATTATTGATGTCTTTATTTGCCACATTTTTGGATTCCGCTCCAAGAAATTTGTACAAATATATGAAGCCCAATATAAAGATTATGACACCCAGTCTGAGAAAAATGCAACAAGCATATTATTATTATTATTGATTTAGAGAGCATCATGTCAACAAAGTAATATTGGGATAGAAATATAGAAAGCCCAATATACACGTCATAACAACCTGTAGATGGAAACCAAATATTTGTAGAAGAATAACATTGTTGATAAACAGAAGATGAAAGTCTTCTACAAATACAGCAAATTCATGTATATTTTAAAAATATTATAAAAAAGGTGCGAAAGTTATAGATATTAAAATGAGACACGAAATTTATCGCCAATTTATGTGACAATCTAAATATCAAATTGTTTTTATTTTGTTGTATCTGTGATTGGGCGTTCATAAAGTTCACTTTGGTCTATGCAAGTTTTTAATACACAGGAATATCATTATTGTACTCATAAAGGCGTATCTATAAAGAAATAATGTAATTTTCATTAATCCGACAGATTTTCATCACTTGAAATTTTCCTGAATACCCATATTAAAGTAGACGTGGGTATTGGAAAAATAACACACACATGTCTGAGTAGGCGTCTGCAACGGGTATTAGTTAGCCACCCTATCAAGTGTACTCTGACGCAAAGTATCACACACACACACACACACACACACACACACACACACACACACACACACACACACATATATATATATATATATATATTAGCGACTCTGATACCCAATCGGTCGAGTTTCGATCCCTGCCAGAAGCAAGTAGATGTCTAGCCACACTGATGAGCTGTGATACAGCAAAATAGGCTTGTATGTAGATGACGAATACACACACACACACACACACACACACACACACACACACACACACACACATATATATATATATATATATATGATTCTAAATATGTACATGTAAGCCTCTATGTACAAATAATTTTTTAGCGGATTTTTGAGGACCAACTGTTGTACTATTTGGGCCTGAAGAGCGGCAATATGCGGTGAAATATATATTACTCATTGTAATAATCTAAAATCTTTTCTAATATATAGATATAAATATTAGAATCTCTTAGAGGTGTGACTGGGAATTAAGTACATTTGTATAACGGGGAAGTCTATGTATTTCATGAAAACGTTTAATTGGAATACAACATTAGAAATAAAAAATAGCATTAGATTATTACACTGGGCCCACATGAACCGCATTCGCTTGAAAATTGACTTGTTGTTTCTTGAAACTCAGTGTACTAAATTTATTATAGTTATTGCTCTTATTTTCTGATAATGTCGTGTATGGACATCCGTATTTTTACAAAAATGACATATACATACATACACATAAAAAATGGCATACACATACATACACATTTCTAAATACATAAAAATTCAAAATTCTTATTTAAATGATATGCGTTTCT
Source organism: Ascarosepion bandense (assembly GCA_037127315.1). NCBI lineage: Eukaryota > Metazoa > Mollusca > Cephalopoda > Sepiida > Sepiidae > Ascarosepion > Ascarosepion bandense. The sequence goes on from JBBBDQ010000455.1 coordinate 1,446,004, forward strand.
AAATTGTAAACTTTTTTTTATTTGTGATTAGTTAATATTCTCATCTTTTTTACACCCAATGGTGTGTAGGGCAGTAATTTTTTTATACTGTTTCCATAACAATCTGTTCTTTATGAGTCAGGGTTGTTAGCCTTGTGCCCATTCCCCAAACCTGTAGGACTGATGAACCATTCTTAGTCCTTACGTTTACAGTACGTGGTATTCCCAAACGGTCACCCATCTAAGTACTGACTAGGTTCGATGTTGTTTAACTTCGGTGCTCGGACGTGAACTGGTGTATTCAACATGATATAGCCGTAGACATTAGTTAATATTGTATGTACTTAATAACAATATTATCTAACTGATACGAATTAAAATATTTAAAAGTTTACAAATTATCCTAATTAAAACGTTAAAATATTGCATAATAATACTTGTAAGAATTATTCATCTTGTAAAACAATTCTTGTAAACATTCATTATTCAACGAAAAAAATCAGCATTTTTCTTACGACAAAGGTGTCCATAATATATCTTATTTAATATTTTTCTAATTAAATAATGTCCTAGTCTTACAGCGTCTTGATTTTATCATTCAGAATAGATTTTCATTAACCGAGGTTTCTGTTTTAGCAATAAAAAGAAGTGATGATTTTAAATTCTCCAATAATTTCTGCTTTTTTTAAAAATAATCGTCTCATCCCAATCAAGGCAGTACTGCTACTGGTGTACAGGGGGTTGCATAATAGGAAAGTGAAAAGAGAGGAGAGTAGGTCACAACAGGTGTCGGAGAATGGGCAAAAGAAGGATGGGAAAATTGGTGTGAAGAGAGCTGCGTGAGAGGAAAGTGTAAACTGAGAAGACGGATGGGAATCAAGGAGATAAGAGATGGCAGCTGACATTGCATTTAAACTCTTGGAGACTGTAACTATCAGGGAAGCAAGAATACGGAAAGGAGTTCCACAGGCGGAACGTGTGAGAAAAGAAGCTGAAAGAGTATTGTGGTTACAATTGTTTGTTTTCACAATAAAAAGATAGGGTCTTGTTGCTAGTCTAGTTGCACGAGTAAATTCGTGTAGAGGGACACCAAGGAGCTAAGTTCGTCGGAGCAGTATCCGTGAAGTAGAAAAGGCAGAAGGAAGCCATATCTTGTCGGCGAGCGAGAAACTAGAGTCGTACCTCCAGGTCAGGATCGACTACATTTCAGGTTCTCCTTTGGATTTTATCGATAACGCCAAGATGAATAACAGGGGCGTCCGACTAGTTATGGCAGCAATATTTAATGCACGGGCGGATAGTAAATATGTATATGTGCATGATGGATTCAGAGAAGAACTTTCTGGGACCCGGCCTTCATATCAATAGATTTAGCTATTAATTCAATGTAGTCGTCCCACTTAAGGTCGGCTGAGTGAGTGAAGCACGTCGTTGTGGATACACCAGACGAATTAAGTGAAGAGTTGGGGGAAAATCTGCGGGCATAGCACTCAACCTTTCTGCTGTAGTTATAAGGATCTCATATTTACTGATTAAAGTAGGGATGGAAAGTTTGTTGCTGTTTAACACACATTTGCAAAGCCACCAGTAGTTTTTGGAACTGAAATGGCGGGCTGCTATACTCTGCTTCATTCTGTCAGCAAACAACAGCTTAGCGTTATTGAGGATTCTCTTACACTCATTACGAGCAGAGGCAATAAAGCGCCTAATTATGGTCAGACGAGTGGCTCCAACAAGGCCGGAAGTAGTGCTTACGGCCATATCACGTTGAATACACCGGTTCTCGTTCGATCACCGAAGTTAAGCAACATGAGCCTGGTCAGTACTTAGATGGGTGACCGCTTGGGAAAGTCCAGGCGCTGTAAGCGTTTAGTGACGGATGTGCGTTGTGGTGCAGTGGATGTCGGTTTGGAAAGAGAAATTGCTGAGCCGAGTTCGAATTCCAGTTGAGTACCCTGCATTTACTTAAGCACTGATACCCTTGGGAAAGGAATTAATCCGTCACTTCCCTCCAGTTATGGGTTAAATAACAGGATGGGGCCTGGAGGCAACCCATCCAGTGTTGGTGTCACAATAAAAACACCCTTGGTACCCCGGTGAAGCATCAAGTATTCAGCTATTTGACAAGATTATGAATTTCGCTATAAACTGCGCCATGGTTCCAAATGCACAGGGAATACTGGAGGGGTGTAGTGAGTTCTATCTCGGCCAAGGCCGCAGGACGACGACGACGACGACGACGACGACGTGCCTCCTGTGGGCTATAGCAACCGAGCAAACAGGGAAGAACCATAGGAGCGAATAGGGTCAAGATGGAACTTCCTGGCTGGGATGAAAGCATCGATGCCAGCTTTCACCCACGAGGAGACCTCAGAAGCGCAGGCTTCAACGGGGGAGACTAAGCACATTTTTCCAAAGGACGTTGCACCGAGAATCTCGGTGTGCCTCCCCTTCCGCCCTTTGATAGCAGTAAGAGTTTATACTGGTCAGAAGTTCCTAGGGGGAAGGGGAGTAGAGAGAGATATTGGCAGAAACCACAGCATGATCAGAGTTGCCAAGAGGGCAAAGCTGCATGGCAAACATTAAACCCTACAAAAAAGAATTTCTCAAAATTTCATAAAATTAAATGAGTAGGAGGTGCCAAGAGTTTCTAAAAAAGAAATTAAAAAAAAATAATTTCATTCTTTTGTGAATAAGTCCTGGAAGTTTAATTTAAATCTGACTATCATTTGATATTTGCACGAATTTCCAAATAAATGTATTCTTCTTTACAAAAAAAAAAAAAAAAAAGCGTAATTTTCATATTCTAATTTACGGTCATCTCTGCCGCACGAAAATAAATTTTAACCATTATTTTGAATTTTCTAAAAAGATTAAAAAAATATAATTTAACAATAAAAAAAACTTTCGTCATTCCTGTTAATAAATATTTTCATGATAAAAGTTTCTTATTAAGTTTGGGGAATTTTCTCATCATGTATAATCATTTTCAGCTAATCTTTTGAGATACACACACAGACGCACGCACACACACGAACACGCACACGCACACATGCACACACACGCACACACGCGCACACACAGACGCACACACACACACACACACACACACACACACGTTAGGATTGATATATATGAAAACAGTTCCCTTTTCCCTCCCTTCACTCAACTCTGTCATTCTCAAATTTGCAATTTGTATGCAAACCTCAAATTAAATTTTTATAAACATTCATTTATCTGCGTAAGAACTACCAACAACCGGACATACTTGATGTGATCTTTCAGAGAGTATGGCCACTCTATGCGCACATATGGACACTTGCATGCACATGTATATGCAGAGTGTGGCATGTATGTAGTATCAGAGTGAGACAAGGAGAAAGGAGGAAGAACGCTTACTATAAAAAAATGTTTAATAAACTAATGTCACAGTCTTTTAAAATAAAAATATTTACATGAAGCTAGATAGAGAAGAAGAGATAGAAAAATTCCGAAAAAGAGGCAACGTGAAGATGAGTGATCAACACAGTAAGATGAAAGGAGATAGATAGATAGATAGATAGATAGATAGATAGATAGATAGATGTGAACAGGTTGTGATAGTTATGAACAGACTTAGATAGATAGATAGATAGATAGATAGATAGATAGATAGATATGAACAGACGGAGATAGATAGATAGATAGATAGATAGATAGATAGATAGATAGATAGATAGATAGATAGATACCGAGGTAGATTGACAGAAAGATACAACTTGTTTGAAACATAGATCGATAGCTATGAAGAATGAGAGATAGGGATAGATAGATAGATAGATAGATAGATAGATAGATAGATAGATAGATAGATAAATAGATAGAGACCGAGGTAGACAAACAGAAAGATACAACTTGATTGAAGCATAGATCGATAGATATGAAGAATGAGACATAGATAAATAGATAAATAGATAGACAGATTGATAGATATGAACACCGTGTGGCAGAATAAAATATACGTACAGATGGAAACAGATAGACATATAGAAAGATAATTTTATTTGAAAGGAACAGATAGTTCATATCCATATGCTGAAGAATGTATGCATTTTTTACAACACTTGGTAGAGCACCGGGGTTGAAATGTCATCATTTGCTTGGCGTATTGGTTTCTTAATAATTGTCTCATTATTGGGAACCCGTACAAGATTTAACTGAGGATAGATAGATAGATAGATAGATAGATAGATAGATAGATAGATATGGACAGACTGAGATAGATAGATAGATAGATAGATAGATAGATAGATAGATAGATATGAACACAATATAAGATAGATATGAACAGATTGAGATAGATAGATAGATAGATAGAGAGAGGGAGGGAGAGATAGATACAGAGAGAGAGAGAGAGAGAGAGAGAGAGAGAGAGAGAGAGATGTGGCAGCATGTCATAGAGTAATTAGCGATTTACTCCCGTAGTATTTGCTCCCAACTACTGTAGCCTTGTGCTAAACTAGGCTACGTAAATATATGGACAGAGAATCTAAGAGGAGAGAAAAGCGAGAAATCAGAATGGGAGAGAGAAAGAGGTGGAGTGGAATTCATCATGGAAATGACTGAAGAAAGCCTGTCAGATAAGTCTGTGTGCGTTAGATAGATAGATAGATAGATAGATAGATAGATATAAATGAATAGATTGGGATAGATAGATAGATAGATAGATAGATAGATAGATAGATAGATAGATAGATAGATTTGGATAGATAGATAGATAGATAGATAGATAGATAGATAGATAGATAGATATGAACAGACTTGTGATAGATAGATAAACAGAGATACATAGAAAGAAACACAGATAATAATTGATGATTGAGTAATAAAATAGATGTTACTATCTCTCTGTCTTTTTCACCCAGTCTTCTCTCTCTCTCTCTCTCTCTCTCTCTCTCTCTCTATATATATATATATATATATATATATATATATTTATATATTCGTCTTAATCGTGTGTAAGCAGGATCAGTTTGGTATGTGTGTGCAGTAAGGATATAAATATTCTTCGGTTCCGAGCCACTAAAAGAGTTAGTATTGACCTTGCGCATTCCAGCCTGTTTAATCTGTCCGTCGGATCAGCTGCCTCCAATGAAATTGACACTTCTTGTTTTTGAAGAGCAATTAAGACCCATTTCCGCGCATTTCCTTCAATTCATCCACCTCTCAATTGTCTGGTTTCTTCGCGGCATAATTGAACTAAGAAAGAGTCAAAGAGATAACGTCCAGTTCTTCCTGTAGTTTGAATCGATTAGCTTCCATCGACGATCCAAGAATTATGTCATCAAAGTTACTCGAAAATCCAGTAATCTTAATTTAAAAGCTCCATGTATCATCGAATATTTTCCACAAAAGCTTTTAGCAAATTTATTTCTTGAAAAATACCATTCTTAATAATTTCTGTCTCTCTGTCTCTGTCTCTGTCTCTCTCTTTCTTTCTTTCTTTCTTTCTTTCTATCGTCGCAGATAAATATATACATATGGCAGAACTAATCTTAATGACTAGATTTACAGTGTGTAATAATTTGCAAATGTTATCGCCAAACTTTATCAAAATAAAAAAAATATTTTGAAGAAAACAAAACACACCCATTTTAAATTTACAGCAAATGTTAGAGAAGAAATACTTCCTCGATTTAACAAAATCGCACTCTTCTTAATTCATATTTTCGAATTGTCTATTAAATTCATACTAAAGTGACTTGTAATAATAAGTTGGTCTATTTTTGTGTCATTTGGGAAGCACTATAGTGGGTTATCCATTCTAGTGAAGTGTAGTTGTGTGTTGAAACTGATTAACTGAATTTGGCCTTGTTAGTAGATAGCCCATTATAAGAGGGGTATAAAACAAGAAAATCAAATTTTGTATAGAAACAACACTTATATATATATATATATATATATATATATATATCAATTAAGATTTTTTACAAATTAAAGTAATGTCTTTTGGTTGGTACAAAGGTCGTTAAAAATGTTCATAGCAGTAAATGCCCAAAAGAGTTTGTGCGTATGTATGTGTGAGCGTTTGTCTGTTAGGAATGTCTTTGATGTCTCCGCTCAGCCCATCGCTCAGCCCATCGGGCTCAGTAAACAGTGAAGAAGACGAGAGAGAAAGGAAAGGCGAGCATGATGTGATCGCTTGACGTGGTCAAGGGACGTGCCAATTATGCTCGTATTTTCTCAACTGGCGATGCCTCCTGTGTCGGCTTTTTATTTCGTCTTTGGGGGTCCAAGCAAGTCATTTGGGAATTCACACTCGGATTTAATTCTGGGCTTCCCATTGGACGATAAACCAAATTCACGTCGGCTCGCGAAAAAGGAATTTGATATTTATTTATTTTTGGCTTGGAGCCAGATGCGCAAAGACCAGTTTTAGTCATTTGCTTTTTGGATCTCCGAGAGCAAACATCCGGTCTCTGGTATCACCACAGCATATTTATATATCTAAGTAGATAACAAACGATGGAGCAGAGTATTAGGGATAGGTTTGTGTTTAATCACGAATTTATACTTATTAAACTTTTGTCAACTTCGTCACAATTGAAATCACCAAAAATCCAAAGTGACGGAAATGTTGCTCTAACAATGAATGATGCAAATAACATGAACGGCGTATGAGGAAAATGAGGACGTTTTAAGGGGGAATAGAAAAACTCATATAAACAATAAAAAAGAAAACACTGAAACTTTTGGAGCACACATTGACGAAAGAAAGCTTAGAGAATTTAACACTAACAAGACGCATCATAGTTCAGTGAAGCAAAGGAAATGAAATAGAAGTCTACATGACAAGTTTTAAAAGATGAATACGGGAGAAAATATTAGAAAAGTAATGAGGGATGATCAAGGAATTTTTGAGAGTCAGAAATTATAGGAGACTGTCGAAGACTATGCTTGTCCGCATAACACACACACACACACACACACACACACACACACACACACACACACACACAAAGTGAAAAAGTGAGAGTAAGACAGAGAGATAGAAACACACACACACACACACACGCACACACACACATACACACACACAAAGTGAAAAAGTGAGAGTAAGACAGAGAGATAGAAACACACACACACACACACACACATACACACACACATACACACACATATATATAAATATAAAATATAAATAGATAGATAGATTGGAAACGAAAAGGAAATTAATACTGAGCACCAGGAAGAGACAGTTGAATTTCCTAGGACATGCAATGAGGAAAGAGGGCTTGGAGAACCTGATACTAACAGGCCAGATAGAGAGAAAAAAAGACAGGGGAAAGCAGCGGAAAACATATTCGAAGGACCTAATCAGGTGGATGTCGGAACGAGGATTGCATGGCCGATTAAGAGAAGGCGTGCTAAGAGCCACCAGGGATAGGAAGACGTGGAAAGCCATGATCGCCTACGTCCTGAAAGGACAGGGCCCATAACAGAAGATAGATAGATAGATAGATATTTAAATTTATGAGCTTTACAATTATTCGCCATGCAATTGTCAACAAGCAAGTTAAACATTCGTCCTTACGCGAAAGGAGCTCAGGATCTCTACCCATGTCGCTTACGGTACTTGGTATTTCTTATCGGTCACATATTTCCGAGTGAGTGCTGAAAAGTTCTCAGTTCGATCTACTTTCTAAAAGCAGTTTTCTGATGGTTGGTTATTTAAATACTGATATTGGAAAGTGTATCGCTCGAAGAACTTTTCAGCACCGCCTTGTAAGTATTGATTAGACCTGTAAGCAGTTATTATCGGAAAATAACATTCCAGATTCAATTTGTGTAAAAGTAAGTTTTGTAGCGAAATAAACAGTACAAGATGGCTATTGACAACAGACAGCTGCATTTTGGGTCTGGAGACCCACCTACAGGAGAATCTGGTTTTCAGTAGCAACATTTCTCTGCATAAATAATTATACCAAATATTATGAAAATTTGTATATCCTTTTTATTATAACCAGCCTATTCAAAGTAATGCAAAAAATCAAAGTTGTATGCAGACAAGAGCACAATGGCCATTCTACGATGAGTTAAGGGCAGAGGGGGAAAAAGACGGAAAGAAACAGAAGCAGGAATGAAGAGGGGCGGAGGAAAAGGAGGAAGGGTATTGAATATATTGAGAAAGAGCACAAAAATAAGAAGAGTTAAATAATAAGAGGTTGTATTTAAATAGAGAGGAGAAAAGACATATATTGAGAAGGAGAAGAAGGAGAAAGAGGAGGGGGAGGAGGAAAATGGAAGTGAAAAACTTGGATGAAGGGGAGGAGGGGAAAATAAGTCGAAAGCTGGAAAGAAACAGAGAATAAGGAACCAGAAAAGGAGAAGTAACAAAAACAAAAAAAAGAAAAAAAGAAAACAAAAAGGAATTATAAAATAATGGAGATGATGAATGATGAGAAGACGTGAAAGAAGAATATAAACGTAAAGATGTTTATAAAGAAGAAGAGGAAAGAAGTTTATAATAATGTAGATAAGAAGGAAATAGATGATGCCGTGAAAGAAGAAACGGACATTGTAGGATGATGATGATGGAGAAGAAGTACGAAGATGAAGAATTTACTGTTTTGTATTTGTACGATTTATCAACCCCTCATACGTTATCTAAAGCCGAAAAAGTTTGGATTGCAAGATAATTTTTTCTTTTGTGAGTCAAAATAGCATTATCCATTTCTTTTACGAATAACAATAAATGTTTTCCTCATTTTTATTGTCATGCTTACGACGTTTCGGCTGTTACACGCTACTTCTTCAGGTGTTAGGAATTTTGAACCGAAACCTTTATATCAAGAACACATAGCCTAGGCCCTAGTGGATATAGCCGTTGGTTAGTTCCAGTGACTTAACCCAAAGACTTGTGAGTTCAATACCTGGTTACAGCAGTGGTGAACAAATAACTTAGTTGAGTTAAAGGGAGATAACTATATGGCATCTGGAAGTGGCATCGCACATGGAATGAGAATTATATACCCCAGTGATCGAAATAAAGAGTTCGGTTAAAAAAGAAGGCCGGGGCGTACAACGGCTGTAACGCCGTAGACATGGCAATAAAGATGAAGGCAATAGTCTGAATAGTATGAATAATGTAACTACTACCTCATCTCAGAAGTATAGATAAATAACAATGTTTCACACACATATCCGGAAGATAAAGTAAAATAAGATGAAATAATTATAATCCTGATCAAGATGAAAATGAGTATTGCAGCAGCAGCAGTAGCAGAAGCAGCAGCAATAATAATAATAATAATAATAATAGAAACAGCGCTGGCAAGACAAACCTCTGCATGGCCAATATCCAGTACGTGCCAATAAATCCAATGTTGACAAAGTTAATACTCATCGATGGTTACGTGCATCTGGATTAAAGTCTGAAACTGAAGGCTTTATTCTTGCAGCACAAGACCAAAGTCTTTTCACGAGAAACTTTCAGGCAAATATTATGCATAATAATATGGATCCAAAATGCAGGTTTTGTGATAAACACCAAGAAACAATAGACCACCTAATCTCAGGCTGTTCTGTGCTTGCCCCAAATGAATATAAAAATCGCCACGATAGAGTTGGGCAATATTTACATTGGGCAATATGCAAACATTATGGAAAAGCTGTAGGCAAACACTGGTATGAACATCACCCAGCACCGGTTACAGAAATAGAAGATGTAACCATTCTATGGGATTACACCATCTACACAGACAGAAAAATTGAAGCAAACAGGCCAGACATTATTGTTAAAAACCAGAAGGAGAAAACTTGTCTATTAATTGATATGGCTTGTCCAGCGGATTGTAACATAGCAATCAAGGAATTTGAAAAACTGTCAAAATATAAAGACCTGGAAATTGAAATAGAAAAAATGTGGAAATTGAAAACAAGAGTTGTGCCAGTGATAGTAGGTGCACTTGGAATGATAAAAAATGGAACAAAACAACACATTGAAAGAATCCCTGGAAACCCCAGCTTAAGAGATATACAAAAAATTGTCTTATTAAGTACAGCCCACACACTAAGGAAAACTTTATCTATGTAATGCTGGGGATGATAGGGAAGATAGAAAAACATGAAATGGAGCCATAACAACACGCCACTACCTGCCTTAGGTCTCCCCGCAGACTTGGTTGGTAGTGAGACCAAAGCAGAAATCGAAATATGATGAAAAATGACATAATAATAATAATCACAAACACTATGGAAAATCTGTAAACAAACACTGGTATGAACATCACTCAACACCGGTTACAGAAATAGAAGATGTCACCATTCTATGGGATTACACCATCGACACAGACAGAAAAATTGAAGCAAATAGGCCGGACATTATTGTTAAAAACCAGAAAGAAAAAACTTGTCTATTAATTTATATGGCTTGTCCATCGGATTGTAACATAGCAACCAAGGAATTCGAAAAACTGTCAAAATATAATGACCTGGAAATTGAAATAGAAAAAAATGTGGAAATTGAAAACAAGAATCGTGCCAGTGATAGTAGGTGCACTTGGAATGATAAAAAATGGAACAAAACAACACATTGAAAGAATCCTTGGAAACCTCAGCTTAAGAGACATACAAAAATTGTCTTGTTAAGTACAACCCACACTCTAAGGAGAACTTTGTCTATGTAACGCTAAGGATGATAGGGGAGATAGAAAAAACATGAAATGGAGCCATAACAACACACCACGAGGTTATCCTGCAGACTTGGTTGGTAGTGTGACTATAGTAGAAACTGAATTATGGTGAAAATGGCAATAATAATAATAATAATAATAATTTATACCTTACTGCAACATCATAACTTATTGATGGTGATTTTCGTTAGTTGGGGATGGTAATATAGACATATATTTTGTTGGCAAATTAAGATGGCTACATTTGCGTTGTGGTGCAGTGGATATCGGCTCAGAACGCGATATCGGAGAGCCGAGTTCTAATTCCAGCTGAATCCATTGCATTCACTTACGCGCAAATAACTTTTGGAAAGGTATTAATCCGTCTCTTCGCCCCTCAAGCGATATAGCAGGACAGATTGGGTTCTATATCCTTGGTTTGCAACTTGTCTACCGCAGAAATAAACAGCAAACTACTGCTGGGAAATATTCTGCCCAGTCATGTTTCTTTCAAGACATGATCTCCCAAAGCGTGTATCACGTATGACACTTAACTGACTGACAGTAAATAGATCTTTCATTGCCACAGGTTTGCTTGTCAGCTACCTGATCTTAATCAGCTGAACATGTTCTCTAGGGGTTGATGTACTGAACATGTCTGTTCAAAGACAGGAGTGGTGGTGGGGTTGAAAGTTTGAAGGACGAGGCAAACGCGACGCCATGGGAGTGAGATGTAGATACTTTGAAGCCCTTAAGTTTGAGACCGTCCGAGTGGACTGGGTTATCTGACCCGAAGTTATTTCCATCAATATTGTAATTTGCTGCTTTTAACAGAAACGTTCTAGTTGAAAAACTAAAATTCTGTATAAATCATATACCAGAAACATCTCTCTGTAAGAGAGGCTTTGTATATTAAACATTTCTCTCCCATTATCAATCTCACCTTATTTAACAGTGGGAATGGAATGTTTAAAGTTTGAAAAAATACAAAGACGGTCACTCGAATTCCTTGCATATGTTAAGTAGAAAAGAAATAAAGTGTATGAGAGAGAGAGAGAGAGAGAGAGAGAGAGAGAGAGAGAGAGAGAGAGAGAGAGAGAGAGAGAGAATAACTAATTGAAAAATGTCCGACGGATGACCATTGTTCACAAAGAGACTAGTTAAACAAGTAATTTCATCTTTCAAGGTTTCTTCATATATATGCCCTAAATTTAAGATAGTAAACCGTGGACCGGGAATAACCTAAAAGAAGGCTTTCCTCGTAAAATCCCACAAAAATATTGGCCAAAACAGAAGCCAAAGGGGAAACCATCGCTACGCCATCAATCTGATGATATCAACGCTAAAATCGACAGATATGGTGACAAATTTCATTAGTTCAACAAAACATCTTCAGTTATAGTTGGAGGAGTTAAATTACCACGATATAACTAATCGCTACAAATATCGATAGTTTCCGATAAAGGAACGCAAGTGAAGAGGCTGAAGAAGGAACATATAAATCCATCAGTAGCATCACAATTCCGAACGAATTTGGAAAAAGTAAAAGAGTCTTTAATACAAAAGGAACTCTAATGCTGCAAAACTGGTTGCAACATTATAGCCAGCCAATTTGCGACTTTATGTTGAGAAGAACCAATCATAGAGAGAATGGGTCTCAACGGGAAACCTTTCTTATGGATATTAGGTAATCCATAAAGACGGGAACGAATAGAGCCAGACGGTCTCAATTCCTCAGCTATTTCAGAAGAACGCCACATTTTACCCATTTGACAAGACGTTTCTGAAATCGAATTTCAGAAGTCAGTGTGGAGTCATGAGGAGTGTCAATGGAGCCAAGACGTTGAAACTTGGAAGGGTCATTAAGTACACTTAACATTTTATTAATGTAATCTTGGTGGTCCATAAGGATAACGTCAGAACCCTTATTCAGTTTCGTAATAATTATCACTTTATTAACCTCACTGATACTGTGACATTGAATTTTTACAAGAAGTTACTTTTTGATTTCCTCTTTCTTTTGTCTATCTGATATTTTGTTTAATTCATGATGACATCTCTGCTGTGTAAAACTCGCAGTTTTTCCTTATCATAAAGTTGATACCCTTTAATGCCAATACCATATCCAAGGAAGATGATCTTTTTGGCTTTAGGATTAATTTTGTTTCTATCGTGCTTTCACATGTAAGATAAGAACTACATCCAAAATCACGTAATTCTTTCACATTTGATTTTAAATATGTCCATAATTCACTAGCAGTATAGCCCGGCGTTGCTCGGGTGTAATGAAAGCTTTAAAACTAATCCATGGTCCTGGAACCCAGACTCAGCCTAAAGAGTATTTCAAATAATAAACTAATCGCGACAATTTACCAATCGCACATACTATATATATATATATATATATACTAGCAGTATAGCCCGGTACGTTGCTTGGGTGTAATGAAAGCTTTAAAACTAATCCATGGTCCTGGAACTCAGACTCTTTGGACGTTGGCATGAAAGACTAAAATGAAATAGTTGTTTCCAGTTAAAGCGAAACCGTAGACTGAAAGAAAAATGAATGGATGTAAGTCAAATTTTGATTTCCTGGTATCGATATCAAATAAGTTTTTTTCGTCGTAAACTGAATTTTAAAGGCTAAATAAGTCCTTATCAGGACTTTACTCTTACAGGAAGGATAAAAAGACCCAGCATTGCACAAGTCTGCAAATGGGTCAAGCAAGCTTGGAATAATATTAGATCAGAAATTGTGAAATATTTTAAAAAGTGTGGCATTAACAATAATCTCAACTGAACGGAAGATGACGGATTATTTAATGACAATGATAGTAGTATTGAAAACGAGTATCAGAGTCTTGATAACACAGACGACAAACTTTATGGATTTGAAGATTAATAAAATTTTCCTGGCACTTGTACTGTTTTGCGCTAGCTGTACTAATTGCTCGATTTTTATTTTGTTTTCTTACCTTTGGATATAATAAAAATTTTATAGACTCGTTTTCTTTTATTCCTATTATTTTTTATTTAAATGTAACCATGGCTTGTTTAATCAAAAGCATACCTCATAAATTTATCCTAGGCTGTACCATTTACTAATGATTTAACTAATTTGACTAATCATGAATTTTTCTTGGTTTGTTGACATCATAACAGTGTCCTTACGAAACTTCGAAGTCGGCATGAATCTGCTTAGTTAAAGTGATAAATTCTTTGCATTAAACACACACACACACACACACACACACACACACACACACACACACACACACATCTATGAATTGGACTGAATGTTAGGATGAGGACAAATGGGTAGCGTTTTTAAATATATTATATTAAATTATTAAAGCTTCATCAGAGAATGAAATATGGAAGAGAAAAAGAAACTTCTATTTTAAATTTTTGTGCTGCTTGTTTGTCACTGGTAAAGCAAACCTGTTTCATTATATATATATATATGCATGACTATTTACGCTCTCATACCCTGATTGAGCACTGCGGAGAAATGGTAGACTTTGAAAAAAACAGTAGCTACTCAAGCATCTACGCATCGTTCATTCAGTAATGAATTTGAACACTCTCATCTACTGGCGTATGTTACATTCTATATAACACGCTAAAAGTCCGCCTTCTTCTACCGAGCGCCCATATCTCATTGATAGAATCGCCGACTGGTGTTAATTCGGTCGGTTTTCAATCCTGGCTAGAAGCAGTCGGATGTCTAACCGTACTGATGAGCTGCGAAACAGATCTGTCTGTGGATGACTCTCTCTCTCTATATATATGTGTATATATAGTGTTAAGGCCTGCTATATGTATAGCTTAAAGTGCTCAATACCAGGGATAGAGAGTATGTAAATATAAAAGTGGCCATTGAAGTCAAAATTAAATTTAAAAGACGTTGGTATTCTTCCGATAAAGTTTGTTAAGTAATTTTTTGGTCAACTTCCGATTTGGTTAATAACGTGGTATGTATTTCTTTTTCAGACGGTGACGGTAAACCATGAATGAAAATTGAACATTTAAACATGTCGGGCGTTAATTCATTTAATCGAAACTTTTCACAATATCTATTCACCGTACTGGCGAAAGTTGTGTAGTCCTCAAAATCTTTTTTTTGTAAGATTTAGACATTGTCAATGAGTATTAAACAAAGAACTTTGTTCCCCAAATATTTTCGTTAATATTTCAATAGTTTTTCGGAACGTCACTTCAGCAGGGTGCCTCGGCAGACAAAAGTTTGCATATTTTTCGTGTTCAGCCACCCCAAATTTGATTAGTAAAAGTTTTATTTTTTTCTTGTCGGACCACTTTTCACAGTCTTTTTCGAAAATTTCCTCGTACCTTCGAACGTGTGCCTCGAATGTCACTTCTTTAAGTTTGTAAATAAATTCACCGACTGAATGAATTATCGCCTCTTGCGAGAACGTATTAGAATTTGCTGAATCATTTTCTCTCTTTGTAAAGCATTTCAGCAGTTTCTCTATTGTAGTTCGATGTTCTCTTGACGACTTCCCTCTGTCTCTTCTACAAATACTTTCACGGATTTTGCTCCGACGGGCTTAGCTCCCTAGTTACCCCTCTGCATGAATTATTCGAGCTACTAGACTAGCAACTAGGTCCACCCATTTATAGTGAAACCAATAAAATATAAAAACTTCTATACTTCAACTTCTTTTCTCGAACTTCCTGCCTGTAGAATTTCTGTATACTTGCTTCCCTGACAGCTATACTCTCCAAGAATTTAAATGTAAGGTCAATAGTCATTTCCTATCTCTCTGACTCGAATCCTTTCCCGCATGTTCTTTTCCCCGTCCACTTTACTCTCATTAGATCTCTTCACACCAGTGTTCTAATCATTTTCTTACCCATTCTGTGACACTCCCTATAATTTATTCCTCTTTCTCATCGCTCTTCTCTTATGTAACCCCCTACGCCCCAGTGACAGTAAAACGGCCTTGCTTGGGGTAAATTGATTATATATATATATATATATATATATATATATATAAACAACATTAACAATCTAATAGATTTCCTTAGTAATGCTAAAAAATAAAAATTATTCACCCCAAAAACTCCCATTTCAGTTTTAAACTTGATTTTTGGTTCGACATTTTGTCCCTTTTGCTCTTCCACGCTACTAAAAACTTAATCAGTTAAATGTCATACGTGATGAACGCTTACATGATCAGGTTTAAAATAAAACATGACTAACTGGGCAGAAGATTTTCTCGCAGTAGGTTGCCATTACTTTTTGCGGTAGACTAGTTGCTAACCAAAGCTACAAAACCCAATCTGTCCTGGAGAGACCAACAAAATGCCTTGTAACATCAAAGGTGAACCGAAGGTAATGATTATGGCAGCATTCACAAAATGAAACAAGCAGTTCGTCCAAAAGAGTTGCAAGAGATTCCGACGTCGTCTTGAGACAGTGATTGAAACTTTTGGCAAAATTTAGTGAATAAATTTACTCTTTAGTACGTGAATATATTTTTGTGTAATTTTGGTAAATATTTCAGTTAAAATGATACGTCAGTATTATTTTGTTTCTGAAAAGAGTGTGAAAAATTGATGAATAATTGATTTCTTGAAGCAGATGTTTCAATGGACATTTTTGTACCATCAGTTGCGCTGTTTTGTGGATGACACCATTTTTGTTTTAAAATGTGTTTTTCCAGGGATATCATCTTGACTTGGAGATCGTTAATATTAAAAACCAATATTTTCTAGATTTTCATTACTTCACTTGCCACAATTCCTTCAGCACAAAATACACATGAATCAATTTATATATTAAGATAACATTTATCATATCATTATATCAATACGAGTAGTATAGCCCGGCGTTGCTCGGATGTAATGAAAGCTCTAATCCATGGTCCTGGAGCTCAGACTCAGCGTAAAGAATATTTGTGTGAGGTTTGGTGAGAATCGGATAAAAATTGTGGATTTGTATAAAGGACATACAGACAGATAAACAGATACACACACAAACATCTTGCCTTATATATATATATATATATATATATATACACATTATCTATTTTCTGCACTATTGTAAGAACTGCAACCTTGAAACTTCTGAATATCGTTTCTTATGTCTTTGTCTATGAGTGTATCAAATTTGATTAAAATCGGACCACTCCTTCTATAACCCAATCTTTTCGATTATCGATTTTCGATATTTATTGGGAGTACCTCGACACAAAACCTAGCTAAGAACACTCGCAGACGCTTATAGTACAACTGTGCAAATTTTCAAGAAAATCGGTTCAGCCGTTTCGGAGTCTATAGATAACGGACACACACACACACACACACACACACACACACACACACACACACACACACACACACACACACACACACACACACACACAGACAAAGTTCCATTTATAAATAAGTTTAGATTTAGATTATTTAGCTGTAACTATTGTTTCAGATGTCATATTGCCAGAATATTTTTGAAATGTTTTTTTTTAGCTGGTCTCAAAGCCGATGAAATAGTTCAGGAAATGGGAAGGAATTTTAAAAATGCCTGTCCCTATTGGTCAAACGTAGGGTATGTTGTCTTTTTAAGGCTGTTGAACATCGATTAGTTGTCAATCATAATGGTCTGAAACACAAAGTTGTTGTTGGTTGCAATCCCTACTGTGAATGATTGCAAAATCCATTTACCTCCCCAATTATAGACAGAAGTACAAAAATGCATGCTGGGATTTATTCCTTGCCAATAAAATAGGCTGTTATAAGTGTTGACTCAGTTCCGGTTTGTTTTCCCTTGAAGTCAGAAAGCCACTTTTGTTCATTCGAATCTGCACTTATGTGTCAACCCAAATTCTTAGTTTGTGAACTTTTTACCATATTGTTGTTGTTTTGCTTTATTACTGTTAATTTTTCTTGAATATATTGTAGTTTTTTTTGCCTTGTTCTATGCATTTTTTGTTCTTGTTTAATGCAAATTTTATCAATTCTGTTTGTTGAGCAGATTTGTCATTTATTTACATTTAACCATGACCACTCTCTCTACAGTTGAAAAAAAGATCATTAGCTTGGGAAAACTTCGAAAGTATCATGAGAACCTATCGCAAGTAGGGTACTGCATAAGCTAACCATATATAATACGATGGTTAATGACGGAATCATGAAAAAGCAGGACAATACACCCAAAGAAGTAACTGACCACTTCCATGGATCTCCGTTGATGCCAACATCATTCTGGATAATCAAAAGATTACTAATAACTGTTTAAATCTATTGATTTTCATCCCATTTCTAATCGTCTTTGTAGAGCTTCAGCTGACTGAATTTTGCGTTTGTCGCCTAGACTGGTTGTCAACAACGGTTAGAACGTATACTCTGTACTTCAATTTAACTCATAAGTAGAAGGAGGCAACATAGGTTCATACATTTCCAAAGGGTATTTGTGCAAAAATGAATGTAAAAAGCTCTACTGGAATTTGAACTCGGTTAGCATTATAGATCTCGAGGTGTTGTAAGCTGCAGCTGTTTTCCTTATTTTTCATGTTAGTTTTGGCTTGTGCTTTTTAAATTTCAGTCTTTGTTTTAAGGATGTTGTGCATATTTCTATTGTTAAGTGATATAGTAGCTTCTGTGCTTCTAGGGAACATGCTATTCTTACATATATTTTTCTGAGTTTCCTTTGAATATTACAGTAGTTTGGTATATTACGTTGGTATGTAGACAATTACCGTTTCGTGGGCGTTTGGACCTTGTTCTTCAGTTACAGGTAGGTGTTGTAGATGTCTTGGTATACTAGAGATTTGTTGTTGTTTTATGATTTTTAGCATGTTTTAGGTGCAGATATATATCTACTTTTTAGCATATTTCTATTTGATATTTTGTGCTTGTCGGTGAGCATGAAGAATATTTTTCTATATTTCTTTTTCTAATTTTATTATAGTGTGGGCTGAACATTTTCTATTTGGTGTAAATGTGAGCTTTACCGAAAAAAACAACTGTTATTTTTATTAAATAAATGCCATTTCATAACTTTTTACATTTTTGTTGGAATCTTTTTCGTTTGACAAGTTGTCAGTTAATCTGAAGCTGATGGATCGTAGGATTTATTTGATTATGGTGGGTGGATGTTTAGAGGGTGTGTCTGCAAGCTGGGTGGTGATGTTCTCTTTTTTAGATTGAAAGCTACATTTATTAATCTGATCTCTTTTGGATTTCGTTTTGATGTCAGTTTTGAAATTTATTTTTTGAATTTTATATTCTGCTGCATTTTTTAAGGTTTTGTATAATTCCTTATCTTTTTTGTTAATATTCACAGCTAGTTTGTATTATCTATCTATCTATCTATCTATCTATCTATCTATCTATCTATCTATCTATCTATCTATCTCAGTCCGTTCATTATCTATCTAACTACTAGCAGTATAACCCCGCGTTGATCGGGTGTAATGAAAGCTTTAAAACTAATCCATAGTCCTGGAACTCAGACTCTTTGGACGTTGACACGAAAGATTAAAAAGCAATAGTTGTTTCCAGTTAAAGCGAAACTGTAGACTGAAAGAAAAATAAATGGATGTAAGTCAAATTTTGATTTCCTCGTATCGATATCAAATAAGTTTTTTCGTCGTAAACTGAATTTTGAAGGCTAAATAAGTCCTCTGAGTAAAGGTATCATGGCTGAGACTAAGAACTACAATTATACCTACTTAGATCCAAAACTGAAGTAAAAACTAAAATTAAAGGGATGAAAAAATACAGACATACAGGCAGATAAGCAGACACACACACACAAACATCTTGCCTTATATATATATATATTATTGATTTTCTGCACTATTGTAAGAAATGCAATCTTGAAACTTCTAAATATCGTTTCTTATGTCTTTGCCTACGAGTGCATCAAATTTGATTAAAATCGGACCACTCCTTCTATAACCTGAGTTTTTCGATTATCGATTTTCGATATTTATTGGGGGTACCTCGACACAAAACTTAACAATGAACACTCGCAGACGCTAATAGTACAACTATGTAAATTTTCAAGAAAATCGGTTCAGCCATTTCGGAGTCTTTAGGTAACGAACGGACACACACACACACACACACACACACACACACACACACACACACACACACACACACACAGAGGCAAGGCTTAAATTATTTTGTGATAAATTTCGCTGTCGCATATCACCTGTGTGATATCGATGAGTATGATGCGTATATTCCATAGTGGCTTAAATGTGTTCTGGTGGAGCTGAGAGATATGGGGTTAACTGTATTGATAAGCCAGTGTTGGTAAATTCGACATAATTATTTATTATTTTTTCTTCGTGAGCGTAGTTCTCAATGGAACGTTTGTATTAATAAATAATGTTGATCTTATGCAGTTTTGAATTCGCTGGGGAGTTGATGATACTACTGATAATGTTAGCTGTTTTGAATTTTGAAAAAATAAATAATTAACTTGATATTATTATTTTGTTCAATTAAAGTGGTGAAAGTTTAGTAATATTCCTTCGAAGAATTTGCCCTGTTTGTTCGTTCTGGGAATTTACTTTCGATGAGATATATTAATATTGTTATTTTTTCATTGAACTCTATCTTTATTGTTCAAGTTTAAAGGAAAAAGTTTGACTTAACTCTCTATAATTTATCTGGGGAAACCGTTTGTTGTATCGCCGAGGTGGCAGAACGATACCCAGAAGATGTCTGCTGAGTATATACAGCACAATGCCAGTGCTAAGGGATATTAACACAAATTGTTGTCAACGTGAGAGATACTCAAATGGATTTATGAACATTATTTTCACCGTAAAAAATAATGAAATAGATTTGTAAATATTTGTTTTAAAGTGAGACATACTCATATAGATTTAAGAGCATTGCTTTCACAATAAAATATACTCAAATTGATTTATAAACTTTATTTTCAGCGTAAAACATATTCAGATGGATTTATGAACATTGTTTTCCAACTGATACGTACTAAGATACTTTTATAAAATTTGTTTTCAGTGTGAGACATACTCAGATGGATTTATGAACATTGTTTTCCAACTGATACGTACTAAGATGCTTTTATAAAATTTGTTTTCAATGTGAGACATACTCAGATGGATTTATGAACATTGTTTTCCAACTGATACGTACTAAGATGCTTTTATAAAATTTGTTTTCAATGTGAGACATACTCAGATGGATTTATGAACATTGTTTTCCAACTGATACGTACTAAGATGCTTTTATAAAATTTGTTTTCAATGTGAGACATACTCAGATGGATTTATGAACATTGTTTTCCAACTGATACGTACTAAGATGCTTTTATAAAATTTGTTTTTAATGTGAGACATACTCAGATGGATTTATGAACATTGTTTTCCAACTGATACGTACTGAGATGCTTTTATAAAATTTGTTTTCAATGTGAGACATACTCAGATGGATTTATGAACATTGTTTTCCAACTGATACGTACTAAGATGCTTTTATAAAATTTGTTTTCAATGTGAGACATACTCAGAAGAATTTATCATTTGTTTTCAGCGTAAAACATTCTCAAATAGATTTAAGAACTTTTCTCCAAAGTAAGGCATACTCAGATGAATTTAAGAACTTTGCCTTCAGCGTGAAACATGCTCAATGCATTTATGAACTTTGTTTTCAACCTAATACAAACTACGATAGATTTAAAATGTTTTTTCCCTGTGACATATACTACGGTAGATTTATATACTTTATTTTGTAACGTAGATGCTTTTATAAACTTTGGTGCCTAATTGACCCAGATCGATTTATGAACTTTGTTTTCAACGTGGGACATAGTCAGATGGATTTATAAATTTTGTTTTTTCGTTTGATGTACTGAAATAGTATTATGAACTTTGTTTTTAACTTCACACATACTGTGATGTTTAGACCGTTGGGACGACTCATGCTAATTTCGTATTGAAGTTTGAATTTATGATTTTACTATTGTGAGCGTAAAAATAAACTTTGGTTGCTTAGGCGAGCGGTAATTTTTTCGACAATGTTAGTTTAGCTAGGCGAGGATGGGATTGATGTAAATATATAGAATTAGTTGGAAGTCATATTTACTGTTTTATCGACCGGAACGTGAATAAGTTTTATAGATGGATTGAAGGTAAAATGCCTCGGTTTCTACAGGCATGGAGTCTCATAAACAAATTTCTTGTTCGCATTAAAAAAAAAATACGATAAATAAACGACAGAAGAATTTATCAGTGATATTTAGTAAAACACACACACTCAAACACACACACACACACACACACACACACACACACACACACACACACACATATATATATATATATATATATATACACACTCTGCCCAGTTCAGAGGAAATCAATCAGTCATAGCTTCCCATAGTTACATCAAATATTGTTAAGGTGCCCTTCTGAAATATGTTAATATCAAATATATACATACACATCTCTCTCTCTCCCTATCTATCTATCTATCTATCTATCTATCTATCTATCATGAAATACACTGATATATATATATATATATATAGATAGATAGATAGATAGATAAACAGATATGTATACATTGAGATCTATCTATCTATCTATCTATCTATCTATCTATCTATCTATCTATGTCATCTGCTTTCTGATAAGGAAAGGTGACAAAAAATGTCGTCGAGAGAACAAGAATTTTAATTTTCCTTGTTCCAAAATGATTCAGATTTTGATTGATAGCCTTGTCAATATAGTTATTTTTCATTCTTGTCTATATTTCAATTTGTCTGTTAATATTCGTATTATAGAAATTAAATCATACACAGTTTCCCTTGCAACCCTAGCTACGCCAAATGACCTTGCTAGTAAACAATTGTGCAAAAGCAAATTCCCAAACGTTCAAGTTTATTTTAGTAATTGACAGGACTTTTTTTATTATAATGCTCGGAATTAAGTTTTAAAAAAATGTGTGGATAAGAAAAAGAAAAAAAAATGATGAAAATCTTTTGCTTGTGATTTCTAAAGCGTCAAGAAGGAAGAAAAAGGTTGTTTTTTTTTTCGGTTGTTGCTTCAGTTTAAAAGGATTCAGATCGTTTGACATTAAATGAATTAATCCACCTTTGGAAATCTTGAAAAGCAGGAGCAAAATGAAATACGAAAATCTGTCGACCAGAAAGAAAAAGATGAAATGAAAGAACAGAACAAGTCATAAAACAACACTAAAAATAGTGATGTTAAAAATATCCAATTATATTTTGTAGATTCCGACCAAGTTATTTAGTCAGTTCGACTTTGTGTGAAAGGCGAAATTAAAAAAAATTCTGTGCATTCTGCTGATAATATTTTGAATAAATAAATGATAGAAATGACTGAAATCAATGGAAATCGTAGTATTAGTTTTTCTCATATAGATAATAATAATAATAATAATAATAATAATAATAATAATAATATTTGAAAAATATGTAAACAAACACTAGTATGAACATCACCCAACACCCGTTACAGAAATAGAAGTTGTCACCATTTTATGGGATTACACCATCTACGCAGACAGGAAAATTAAAACAAACAGGTCGGACATTATTGTTAAAAACCAAAAAGAAAAAAGCTTGCTTATTAATTGATATGGCTTGTCCAGCGGATTGTAACATAGCAACCAAGGAAGTCGGAAAACTGTCAAAGTATAAAGACCTGGAAATTGAAATAGAAAAAATGTGGAAATTGAAAACAAGAATCGTACCAGTGATAGTAGGTGCACTTGGAATGATAAAAGATGAAACAAAACAACATATTGAAAGAATCTCTGGAAACCCCAGCTTAAGAGATATACAAAAAATTGTCTTGTTAAGTATAGCCAACACACAAAGGAAATCTTTGTCCCTGTAACGTTAGTGATGTTATGGAAGATAGAAAAAAAAATGAAATATAGCCATAACAACACACCACGATCTACTTTAGGTCTTTCCACGAACATGGTATGTAGTGTGACCATAGCAGAAATCAAACTATGATGAAAATGACATAGTGTGGCTTCCCTGTGTCTCTTCTACAAATACTTTCACGGCTTCTGCTCCGATTAACTTAGCTCACTGGTACCCCCTATATACGAGTTTCCTCGAGCCACAAGATTAGCAACTAGGTCCCACACTTTTACTGTGAAACCAATAAATTGTAAACGCAAATTCTACTCCATTACCTTCTTTTCTCGCACTTCCCGTCTGTGGAATTCTCTTCCGCATACTTGCTTTCCCGACAGTTACAATCTCCAAGAATTTAAATGTAAAGTCAGCAGTCCTCTCTCTCATGCTTTTTCTTCGTCCACCGCACTCTCATCAGTACTCTCTTCACTGTCCTACTCTCTTCCTGACACCCCCTGCAACCTCTCACTTCTCATAATATTCCTCCTATGAAACCCCCTGCACAACAGTGGCAGTAAAATGCCTTGCTTGGAGCGACACAATTATAAAAAAAATAACAACATCCACTGAATATAAAACCCAGCTTGACAAATTGATAAATTCGGCTCTAAAGACTAAGAGTACTTAACAAGAGTAAGTCCACAATACCCCCGCTAATCAACAAATTTGAGGTCCTCACCTCCCCAGCAGATAAGGCTGAATGCTTTGCCCGCAGATTCTCGAACAATTCGAGTCTGGACTCGTCTGGAGTTTTGACACCCGACTTCTCACCTAGAACCGAGGCACAACTGAATGATGTCCACATTACACCTTCGCTTGTCTCTAAGATAATCTTAAAACTTGACCCTCACAAAGCGAGCGGTGGTGACGGAATCCCAACCATAGTCTTAAAGAAATGTGCCCCTGAACCCTCCTCTGTCCTTTCTAAGCTCTACAACCTCTGCCTATCTGCTTCCTGCTTTCCTGCCTGTTGGAAATCTTCCTCTGTAGTTCCTATATTTAAAAACACTGGAGAACCCTCTGACCCTGCAAATTACCGCCCTATCAGCCTTCTTCCCATCTGTGGCAAAGTGTTCGAAGCCATTATCAACGCCGAGGTGGTTCAGCATCTCACAGCACACAGGCTCCTCTCGGACAAGCAATATGGTTTCCGCTTCACCAGGTCTACTGCTGATATGCTAACGACCATCACCGAGTACATATACCAGGCACTCGACAGGAATGGCGAAGCCCGAACCGTTGCATTGGATATATCTAAGGCGTTCGACAGAGTTTGGCATGCTGGCCTTCTATGTAAACTGCGGAGCTATGGTATAACTGCACATTTGCTTGAACTAATCCAGTCATTCCTCTCTAACCGCACAATGAAGGTGGTATTAAACGGACATGCCTCTCAGAACTACCATACAAACGCAGGTGTCCCCCAAGGCTCCATCTTAGGTCCTACACTCTTCCTGATATACATTAATGATCTCCCTGATTCCATAAGAGCCCAAATAGGTTTGTACGCCGATGACACCACAGTTTATTCTCGCCTCCTACAAAAATCTGGTGTAGGCGTCAAAGCTAACCTCGCAGCCGAGATTGAAAAAAACCTCCAATCCATATTGGAATGGGGTAAAAAATGGTTAGTAAATTTTAATGCTTCTAAAACGAAGCTACTCTCAATTAACCATCATCGACAATCTCACCTACCTCCCATTAGCATGGACCAGGCTTGCCTCCCAGAGAGTAAAACACTGCGCCTCCTTGGTCTCACACTTTCAGCGGACCTCAAATGGAATGACTATATCGAATCCATTGCTAAATCCGCTGCTATGAAAGTCGGTTCTCTGTGTAGGGCCCGGAAGTTTTTTCCGTCTGAATCTATCCTGCACATTTATAAATCTACCATCCGCTCGTGCATTGAATACTGCTGCCATATCTGGTCGGGTGCCCATGCTGTTCTCCTCGGGCTTCTCGATAAGGTTCAGAGGAGGGTCTGTAATGTGATAAATACTGACTTGGCAGACCGTCTGCAGTCTCTCTCCCACCGGCGCGACGTGGCTTCCCTGTGTCTCTTCTATAAATACTTTCACGGCTTCTGCTCCGATGAACTTGGATCAGTGGTGCCCCCTAAATACGTATTTGAACGAGATACTAGATTGGCAGCTAGATCCCACCCTTTTACAGTGAAACCGATAAAATGCAGCCGTAACTTCTACTCCAACAGTTTCTTTCCTCGCACTTCCCGACTGTGGAATTCTCTTCCAAACGATTGCTTCCCCGACGGCTACAATCTCCAGGAGTTTAAATGTAAGGTCAATAGACACCTCCTAACACACTAACCTGCTCCCATTCTATCAAACACTCTTCCCATCTGCCCAACCCTCATCCTCGGTATCCTTACTCATCTGTCACCTTCCTCCTGACATTCCCTATGTCTAACCACTCCTTCTCTTTACCTTCCCCTATGTAGCCCCATGCGCAATAGTGGCAGTGGAATGCCTTGCTTGGGGTGAGATGATTAAAAAAAAAAGTTATCAAAAAAATGGAAATTAAAAAAAGATGATATGGAAAAATATGCAACTTTTACGGAAAAGAAAACTGCAAAGAAATTGGCATGGAACTCACTCAGACCCGGTTACAGGCACAGGATATATAACAATTTTATGGGACTCTACAATACACAAAGGCAGAACAATGAAAGCTATTCGCCCAGACACCGTAAACAAAGACGACGAAAACATAATGCGTATTCTTAATAACCTTCCTTTTACGTTGTAATGTATCTGTGAATATAAATATAACTTTTCCGTTACATCCAATGGTGTGTAGGGCAGCGTTTTTGCTATTTCTGTAACAAACTGTTTTCTATGGGGTAGGGTTGTTAGCCCTGCGCCCAACCCTCAAACCTGGAGGAAGGTGATTTTCTAAGAGTAGCTAGGACGTGACACACGGCCGAAAGCAGGGGGTACCCAGTGAGGATCGAACTCACTACTCAGTTATAATGATTCTAGCTAGACGAGCTTGTTAACCATTACACCACGCCGAGATGACCATAAATAAATATACTGGTTATTAAATAAAACTGATCATTTACTCAAACTTAAAAAACTATTAAAATTCAAGGATCTTGAAATCGAAATGTAAAAAGTGTGGCATTCGAGAGCATGAAAAAATCCTGTTGTAGTTGGAGCCCTCGGTTTGATTGGAAAGGTTAGACTAATTGAAGGGATCCTTGGTAACGAAAGTCTTACAGAAATCGAACAAATTGTACTCACAAGTACAGCGCACACCTTGCTTAGGTCCTTAAAGAAATGGCTTAAAGAAAAAAAAAAATTGGTAGACACAAGTACAGCTCAGAAATTATGTAGATTTGCTATATCTATCTATCTATCTATCTATCTATCTATCTATCTATCTCTGTCTGTCTGTCTGTCTGTCTGTCTCTCTCTCTCTCTCTCTCTCTCTGTATATATATATATATATATATACACACACTACAGGTCATAATTATTCGGCCACACTTTTAAAAGAAATGATGTATTTCATACTATTTTAGTATTTATTGCCAAGTGGATAATTCTAAATGAAAATAGAATGTTTTTTTTGTTATTATTACTTTGCAAAATTTTAGAAGGTAAGGAAGCAAAGATGAACTCGTCCGAATCACGCTAAATTTTCTTCGTTCTTTCATTGATAAAACTGAAATATAGGTAATTATTAAATATTTTATATATTATATTCATATGATGCACATGTTATTGTGCAGTATTAACAAAAGAACCATTCTATTTTCATTTACAATTATTCACTTAGCAATAAATACTAAAAGATTGTATGTAATCTATCTTTTTTCTAAAACACCGGGATTGCCTAATAATTATGGCCGGTAGTGTATGTGATTTTAAGTTTTTTTAATGATCAGTGGGAAATGTCATGAGGTCATTTCTGATTGAGATCCGGAAGTAAATGTGTATACAACAGAAAACCAAGAGAATGATAATAATAATAATAATAAGCTCAAAGAATAAGACGCTATGAGAAAAGATCAAGATTCTACAGACAAAACAAGATTTTTCAAACCGATGTAAAGAAATTTTACAGGAAAATAGGTAAAAAAAAGAATTGAAGTGACAGTCCCCCCCCACAAAAAATGGAAGAACTTATACAGTTCTGGGAAAAATATGGGCTTGCCTTAAAGAACATAACAAAGAAGTAGATTGGATTTCACAAAAGATAGAACGAATAAAAAATAAACCAGAACAGACATGGGCTGGAATCATAGAAGAGGATGTTAAATGTGCACTGAAAAAAGTACACAATTGGAAATTTCCAGGCATAGATAAAATTCCTAACATTTGGCTATATTATTTAAATACAGCACGTAAAAACTAGCCAAAGAACTTCAAGAAATGTTTAACGATCCCACTAAAATTCCTGCATGGATGACCAAAGGAATTACATTTCTTCTACCCAAGAATGGTGACACAAACAACCCGAAAAACTACAGACCAATTACATGCCTTTCGACAACATAAAAAATATTAACATCTATTTTAACAAAACAGACATATTTCTTCTTAGAAAGAAATTACATGTTACCGCTTGAACAAAAAGAGTGTAAACGTGGCTGTTACGGATGTAAAGACCAATTGCTTATTAACAGATTGATCCTGGAAAGCTGCTGCAATGCAAAGAAAAATCTTAGTACTACCTGGATAGATTATTGTAAGGAATTCGATAGTGTACCACATTCCTGGATCTTAAAGACTTTAAATATATACAAGATATTACCCGTCATCATCAATTTCATCAAACAATGCATGTCGATATGGAAAACAACCCTTTACCTCAATCATATAAATGGAACCTATAAGTCTGGTGAAATAAACATCAAAAGAGGTATATTTCAAGGTGACTATTTGTCTCCCTTACTATTCTGCATATAATTAATAGCACTAACTAGTCAACTTAACAAGACAGAATGTGGTTATAAAATATCCCAAAAGAAAATCAGCCATCTATTTCACATGGATGAATTAAAGTTGTATGCTAAGAATGACAATGAGTTGGAAGGTCTTCTGCAGACTGTAAAATACTTCAGTAAAGACATTGGAATGAAATTCAATTTGAATAAATGTGCTAAAGCTACAGTTTTACGATGATCGTTATAACAAACATCCTCAATTATCTTAGACCCTGCGAAAACAATAAAAGATTTAGAGCCAAAAGAAGTTTATAAATACCTACGTGTAAATGAGAGTGAGAAAATTCACCATACAAAATGAAAGAAATAGTGCATAAAGATTACTATAGAAGGCTACGACTGATATTAAAAACTGAATTGAATTCTCAGAACAGAATTATGGCCATTAATAGCCTTGCAATCCCAGTTGTCCAATATAGTTTCAACATCTTGAACTAGACTCTAAACGACATCAGGCTAATGGATTCTAAAACAAGAAAGCTTCTTTCTCAGTATAAGATGCATAATCCAAAGACTGATGTAGACCGTCTATACATACCCCGTAAAGAAGGTGGAAGAGGTCTTATTCAGCTAGAATTGTCACACAAGGCAACAACTATTGGCTTACTAAAATACATAGAAACAACAAAGGACTGGATGATACAATTAATTAAACAAAATGAAAACAGAAAGAAAAATATTCAATAATGAAAGAAAGCAGTAAATACAAACAAAGTTTAAACTTAGTAAGTCCTATAGAAAAGCAAAACAGAAGCCAAGAATCAACTATTGCGACAAAGATTATGAAAAAGAAAGCCACGGATAAAGCTCTTGAACAGATGAAACAACGCTGGCAAGATAAACCTTTGTATAGCCAATATCCAGAACGTGCTAATAAATCCAATGTTGATACGCATCGATGGTTACGTGCATCTGGATTAAAGTCTGAAACTGAAGGCTTTATTCTTGCAAGGTAAAACCAAACTCTTTTCACTAGAAACTTTCAGGCAAATATTATACATAATAATGTGGATCCAAAATGCAGGTTCTGTGATAAATACCAAGAAATAATAGACCATTTAATCTCAGGTTGTTCTGAACTTGCCCCAAATGAATATAAAAATCGTCATGATAGAGTGGGGTAATATTTACATTGGACAATGTGCAAACACTATGAAAAATATGTAAACAAACACTGGTATGAACATTACCCAGCACCAGTTACGGAAATAAAAGATGTCACTATTCTATGGGATTACACCATCTACACTGACAGAAAAATTGAAGCAAATGGGCCGGACATTATTGTTAAAGACCAAAAAGAAAAACTTGCTTATTAATTGATATGGCTTGTTCAGCGGATTGTAACATAGCAACCAAGGAATTCGAAAAACTGTCAAAATATAACGACCTGGAAATTGAAATAGAAAAAATGTGGAAATTGAAAACAAGAATCGTGCCAGTGATAGTAGGTGCACTTGGAATGATAAAAATGGAACAAAACAACACATTGAAAGAATCCCTGGAAACCCCAGCTTAAGAGATATACAAAAACTGTTTTGTTAAGTATAGCCTACACACAAAGAAGATCTTTGTCCCTGTAACGCTAGTGATGTTATGGAAGATAGAAAAAATGAAATAGAGCCATAACAGCACACTACGACCTACCTTAGGTCTTCCCGCAGACTTGGTAGGTAGTGCGACCCTAGCAGAAATAGAAATATGATGAAAAATGCCAACATAATAATAGTAATAATAATAATAATCTGTTAATGCATGTGGGGCAAGATATATTTATTTTTATCGGAGAAACTAAAGATAAAGTTAGAAGCAAAAAGAAGGAAAGATTTTCTAGCAATGATCTTGCATGGATAATTTGAGAGAGATATCCAAGATGTGAATGACAAAACGTCATGGTTGAGACGTGGTAATTTGAAGCGTGCAACGAAAACGTTGATAAATGCAGCAGCAGAATAGGAGCAAATAGAGATGATTATGGGTAAAATGCAACTGTGAATAGCACAAGACAGGACATGGTGGGGAGCCATGATCGCCACGTACATAAAATAAATTGATCAAATGACGAACGCTATCATCACCTGATTGACTCGTTTCCTTTGCTTATCAATCACATTGCCACAATTATCCGGAAATTTATCTAGATGGCTACGTAAAAAATGAATCTAAATACTCATGTTAGCGTATTACTAATGAAGTTTATCAGTTAATTTGAATTTTGGCAATAAATTAAAAAAAATCTGTACCTCTGTCTTAAGATTTTTTACTCAAAAACAATTTTTTTACATAAGAATAGTTTATTTCAGGTCAGTCAGTCAGTTAAATGCTATACGTGAAAGAGACATGACTGACTGGGCAGAAGATTATCCCGCAGTAGGTTGCTATTGCTTTTTGCAGTAGATTGGTTGCAGACCAAGGCTAGATAACCCAATCTGTCCTGTTATTTGACTCATAGCTAGAGGGTGAAGAGATGTATTATGAAGTATTAATTGGTGGGGGATCAGTTTAATATTGTTATGAAGTAATAAACTGATCCCTCATTTTATGACCAATAGAAGTCTTAATCATGTTTCCAACTATTATCGATCACATTACAGACTCTCCGTTGTACTTTGTCGAGAAGCCCGAGGAGAATAGCAGGGGGCACCGACGAGATATGGTAGGTTTATATATGTGCAGGATAGATTCAGACGGGAAAAACTTCCGGGAACCGACTTTCATAGCAGCGGATTTAGCAATGGATTCGAGATAGTCATTCCACTTGAGGTCCGCTGAGAGTGTAAGACCAAGGAGGCGTAGTGTTTTACTCTCTGGGAGGCAAGCCTGGTCCATGCTGTTCCATTGTTTTGATATCCTGATGGAATCGTTCTCCCTGTTTATCACTCACATCTCCGCAATTATCCGGAAATTTTATCTAGATGGCTATGGAAAAATGAATGTAAATACTCATATTAGCGTATTACTAATGAAGTTTATCAGGTAATTTGAAGTTTGGTGATAAATTGAAAAAAATCTGGTAATTCTATTTTAAAATTGTTGACTCAAAAACTTTTTTTCTTATAAAAATAGTTTATTTCAGGTGGCGGACAAATTGCTCGGCCTACCTGAAAACTGATGAGTTTCTACAACTTTTATTAACTAAATGTTGCAATCAGCTAAGATCGTAAACATTTTCTAAAAAATTAGCAATTTCAGCACAGCAGAAACTACAGCGAACCATTAAAGTCTAAGGTCATTTAAGGAATCAGCCGCCATCCAATTAGCTAAAAAAAAAAAAAACAACAACAAAAAACAAAAACACAAAAAAAAACCCAACAAAAATCGTGTAGACCAAAACTCGTTGAAGAGAATATTGAAAAGTATATTCAGTATTTAAAATGGATGTGCAGACAGTTGAAATCTCTAACTAAAAATATATATAACAAAGAAGACAGTTTTTACATTACTAGAAGATTTAATAAATCTTGATTTCGTCTTCATGACTTGTGAATTTCGCCCGTGAAACGTTTTAGGACGATGTGTGTTCAGAGATGGTAAATCTTTATTTTGCTATGGCAACTGTAGCTATTAGTTTTGCTTCCTAGTTTTGTTAACATTATTTACGACTATTATTATTGGCGATCAGGTAAACTTTATAGACTTGTCAACTGCGAATTAAAGGATTAGATAAAAAAAAAAACGATCAGTAAAAGTTTCGGCTCGCATGAAAATAGATTTCGCATGTATGTTTTTTTTTTCTGACTTGTTTACGCTTTTTCTTTTCAATTTTTCTATGACAACTTTCTGCTCAGCTTAGAAAAATAAAAAAGAGTTTAATATAAATGAAAAAAATATAGAAAATATACAAAAAAAAAACTGCTCAACAGTGAAAATGTTACTTTTTTCAACATTTTTGTAGAAACCAAAATAAAGTTTAAAAGGAAGCAGAAGAGAGAGAGAGAGAGAGAAAGAGAGAGAGAGAGAGAGTAAAAAGAGAGAAATAAAGAGAAAGGAAGAGAGTGAGAGAGGAAAGGAGAAAGAAATAAAGGGGAAAGAAAAGAGAAAGGGGAGGGGAGGAAAAGGGAGGGAGAGTGGAGAGAAATATAGAGGTAGCGAAAGAGGGAAGGAGAAGAAAAGATATAAAGAGATAAAGAAGAGAGACTGAAATCAGGAGAGAGGTGCATGAAGTAAAACAAAGAGGAAGCAACAGAGAAAGAGGGAAGAGAGGAAAGACGAGAAAGGGTGAGAGAGGAGAGAGAGAGAGAGAGAGCGAGAGCGTGAGCGAGAAAAGAGAAGCAAAGAAAGAAGGGGCAGAGTGGTAACAGAGAGAAAGACGGAAAAGAGAGAGAGAAGCAGAGAGACGAAAGTAGAGTAAAAAGAAGAAGGGAGAAAAATAAAGAGAGAGAAAGAGAGAAAGAGAGAGAGAGAGAGAGAGGAAAAGTAAAATAAAAGAGAAGGAAGAGCGAGAGGTGAGAGGAGGAAAGAGGGACGATAAATAAACAGAGAAAAAACAGAGGGAGAGAGAGAGGGGGAAAGGAGATAAATAATGGAAGAGAGAGAGAGAGAGAGAGAGAGAGAGAGGGAGGAGGAAGGAATTTAGAAAGAATTGTGAACAAATTGATTTGAGCAGATTCAGGTATATTCAAACCATTTATAGGTATCCGGGATAATATATGTATTTATTGTTAAGGATGTGCGTTGTGGTGCAGTGGATATCGACTCGGAACGACAAATCGGGGTGCCGAGTTCGAATTCCAGTTGAATTCATTGCATTCACTTAAGCACAAATATCCTTGGGAAAGGTATTAATCCGTCTCTTCCCTCCAGTTATGGGTTAAATAACAGGATAGATTGGGTTCTATAGCCTTGGCTGGCAAACAGTCTACCGCAGAAAGCAATGGCAACCTACTGCGGGATGATCTTCTGCCTAGTCAGTCATGCCTCGAAAGAGACATGACTGACTGGCTGTTAATGAATCTGTACAATAAAGACAGAAGCTGATGAAGGATCGGCTGAAAGAGGTCTATACTTCCGCTTAACCATGGAATAACGTGTCTGTCTTAATTTCACACACACACACACACACACACACACACATATATATATATATATATATATATATATATATATATATATATATATGTCCAGTCCGTAAACGTCGAGGATAATCCCCCACCAAAAAAAACAAATCAACTACATATAAAATATTAAGTGTTAAATCTAAATAGAGAGCTCAATGCTTGTTATCCAGAGCAATATGATATTTATAAAGAAAAACTCAACATGTCATTTAAATTGGTTAGAGAATAATATGTTATTTCAATAAGTTAATTAGTTCATTTCATCAGATCACACAATATTCGTTCCATTTGGTACAAACATTTTTGCTGGAATAAGCAAATGTTTAACACATAAAATCTTAGAATTACCCCCGTTCCGACACACTTGCCAATTCTTTCATATTTTGTGTGGATCATTCGTTGGAAGATTTTACAGACTGAAGAAGTAAGGATGAAGATCTACCATGCAATCGGTTGACAGGCCAATATAAGTACGCAACGACTTTATATTATTGGTGAACGAAGTTAAAATGTCCTGTCTTGAACTGTGTGATTGTAAATGATTTTACTATAATGACTTCGATATAAATATTTCATGTGTATAATGGTGCACCTAATTGTAAGGTTAGATATGTTTATCGTGTATATGGGTGCACCTAATTATGTGCATGTTCCCAAGTATAGTTATGAATATATGTATTATATGTAATATTGTATGTATATTTGTGTGTATTATTGTGTGTATTATTGTGTGTATATGGGTACATCTAATTATAAGTGCATTTCATGTATAAGAGTGGACCTAATTATGTATATGTTTTTCCCGTATATGAGAACACCTGATTATATGTAGGCTGTGTTAATCTTGGATGTAGTCGATTATGCATTCTTGAACTGCTTATACCTTCATGTATTGAGCATTTGACTCATATGTGTACAGGTTAATATCAAGATCTGAATGATATATGCCGGTATATATGGATATAGATGTATAATGTTTGTTAAGATGTATGAAATGTGAAATATGCCACCTCGTTTGGGAGTTAAAAGTAGATGGATATGTGTACAAAGCCGTACATTGTCTTTATACATAAGGGTATATAAAATGTTGTTTATATATATATATATATATATATATATATATATATGCATGCATGTGTGTGTAGATACGTTCCTCATAAAATTGCGGGTGTGTGAACATAATAATTGTATGTGGATATAAATAGATGAATGTATGTATGACAAATACATTTATATGTGCGCACACACGCATATGGGGGGTGCGAGAGCATCTGTGACTAGATATACGTATTGATGTGAGGATGTATGTAAGTATGAAAATATATGTATAATTTGGGAGTATGTGTGAGAATTGTTAGCATACTTATATATACAACACTATACGCACAGAAATCCCGTCTTTATAAAATACTAGCAGTATAGCCCGGCGTTGCTCGTGTGTAATGAAAGCCTTAAAACTAATCCATGGTCCTGGAGCTCACACTCAGCCTAAAGAATATTTGTGCGAAGTTTGGTGAGAATAGGATGAAACTTATGGATTTAAAGGATATACAGATAGATAAACAGCTACAAACACACACATCTTCCTTTATATATGTATATATATATATATATATATATATATATATATATATATATATATATTATCGATTTTCTACACTATTGTAAAAACTGCAACCTTGAAACTTCTGAATATCGTTTCTTATGTCTTTGTCTATGAGTGTATCAAATTTGATTAAAATCGGACCACTCCTTCTATAACCCGACTTTTTCGATTATCGATTTTTGATATTTATCGGGGGTACCTCGACAGAGAACCTAGCTAAGAACACTTGCAGACGCTTATAGTACAACTGTGTAAATTTTCAAGAAAATCGGTTCAGCCGTTTCGGAGTCTATAGGTAACGGATACACACACACAGACACACACACACAGACAAAGTTCCATTTATAAATACGTTTAGATATGTGAGTATACGAACGCAAGATTCGTATGTGGGTCTGAATAAATGTAAGTCTATAGGTATGTATAAGCATAAACACAGTCACATTTGTATGTACATATGTGGATGTGTGCACATATGTGTATATGGATATAAGTTAGTGTACATGGGTGTATTAATTTGTGGAGTTACACATACATACACATCCATGGAATTAGAAGCAGGCGGTTAATGACTTAGTGGTCAACATCTTCGCGACTGGTCTGAATACCCCCAACTGGGATGACGCCAATGCCTCTGTCCTGACTCTTTTTCCTTTTTCTTTTTTCTTTTTCTTATTTTTCTCTTCAGTTAAAGGAAATGCTTATTCTAGCAAAAATTTTTTGTACCAAATGGAACAAAGATTGTGTGGTCTGATGAAACGAGCTAATTTACCTTATTGAAATGAATTATAATTTATAACCAATTTAAATGACGTGTTAAGTTTTCCTTTATATATATATATATATATATATATATATATATATATATATATATAGTTATGGGAATCAACAAATATATAAATATATATATTGTCCTACGTTGATGGCACGATTCGGAGTTTCATGTGTTATGCAATCATCAGATAAATATTACAGACAGACCGTTTAATAGATTTGAATTTAAGGTCACTCAATGTTCGTGAAAATTAAATCTTATGGAGTTAGGTTAATGCTTTTTAATACCAAGAGTAGCATTTAAGTAGACAAAGACTACATTGAGATAAAAAAATAAAATTAAAATTTTAAAAGTAATATATATATATATATATATATATATATATATATATATTGATTGTTTAATTACTTAGTATTTGGTCATAATAAAATTAGACCAGTGCACATTTGTATTTAAAAGTGTTCAATACAATTATATTGTAGAACTTCTGAATATCTTTCATTTATATATATATATATCCTTAACTCAGGACTCTACATCGACTGGGCCGAACAATTAACACATGAATGTTCGTTGTTGGAATTGGATTTAAGAAATTAATTTTTCATTTTAAGAAATTTTTATGTTTCACTTTTCGATAAACTCAAGTTTATTATTTAAGATACTGAAGTAAGCATAATGTTTATTTCATCTGAACTTAGCATATTTTGCCTGTAACGAAATTTTTCCATGCAAAATTCTTAAGTGTCATTATGAATTTTATCCCATAAAATTAATTTAAATCCGATAATTTTCTCTATTTTTCTTAAATAATGACCATATTAAATATAAAATTAATTTGAAATGAATAATCTATGTTTTTTTTTAACATAACAGGCTTTTTTTTAAAAGTATGTTGAATTTTTCTGTCCTTCGTAAATAAATAGATATAAAAATAAAATGTAATGCTTTTATATTGCAAAATTAATGAAACGTGACAGTTATTAAAAAATCTATCATATAAAATTTATGCTAAAAATTAAATTAAATAATAAATTTAATATTTTATTTTAAAAACTATCCTTAAAAATATACCACAAAATTTAAAAGAGGCGACATTATTTCCAATATCGATTTCTCTTTTTACGTTTTGAGATTATTTTAATCATCAAAATTCACACAAAATGTCATTATTAGGAATTTTTCGCAGAAAGTTAATTTAAATTTTATTCTTCATGCTATTAATCTTCATAATAACAAATATTTTTATTAAAAAATTCATTTTATAATGAATAATTTGTTTTATTTATAAAACGTGAAGTATGTTAATAATGTCATCTTGTAAAGAAAAAAAATGAATGTAACTTTTAGCATTGCTAATTTTCCTGTTTTACTGTCCAGAGATTTGCCTATTTTAAATAAGTAAATAAAAATTTAATCTAATATTTTAAATATGACATTATTCTTCATAGCAACAAATATATTGACTTTAAAATTAAAAATGATAATTATTTTCGAGTATTTAAAAATGTATGGTGAAGCATTGTTGTTACAAATGCAAAGCAAAATTAACCAGTTTAACTATACTTTAAAAATATTAAACTGGTTAATTTTGTTTAAATATTCATATTTTATGGAAGAAGATATGATTGATCCACATCCATCCCACAGTAAAATACGATTAACCAAAATTTAATTTTTCTAACTCTAAAATTGCTTTATTTGAATCGCAAATTCCTTCGTCCTGGCATTTCTTAATCCACGTTAGTTTCTAAAAGATTCCAACATTCATACAAATTTGAAATTTGAAATTTTGAAACCTAAATTCAGAATTCCAGACCCTCCAAACCATAAAATATAAGGTTCATACATTTTTTTAGAAGCACCATGTAATATTTTACAAAAATAATAATTTAGTTAATATTTTTTAATTTTGATACCCCAAAATATCAAAATATTACCATCAGGTTTTCATGGTAACTCAGTTGGTTAAATGCCATGCATAATACACGCTTTTGGCGATCATGTCTCGAAAGAGGTATGACTGACTGGGTAGAAGATTATCCCCCAGTAGCTTGTCATTGCTTTCTGCGATAGACTGGTTGCCATCCTAAGGCTATAGAACCCAATATGTCCTATTATTTAACCCATAACTGGAGAGAAGAGACGAATTAATACCTTTCCTAAGGGTATTTGTGCGTAAGTGAATGCAAAGAATTCAAATGAATTCGAACTTCGATTTGTCTTTCCGAGTCGATATCCACTGCACCACAACGATGTCAAACAAAATAAAGTTTGTGTATTTAAATCAGAATGAGCACAAAGGCAATACCTCAAGACATCCGCCCCTGACAAACCAAATACTGTTCTTTGTGAAAGGTATTTTCCATCTGATTATTGCGAGAAAAGTCTGACCAAGAAATAGACCATCAATATTTGATTATTTGCCAGAAGTGGATTACCTCGTCTTCAAGCAAAACCAATAAAAGTAACTTCTGATACTGTAGAAAATGTGCAAAATGATGAGTTGGCACATAATCCTCACCGTTGAAAAATTTTACCAGAATACTGATCAAGAGGATGTGCGTTGTGGTACAGTGGATATCAGCTCGGAACGAGAAACCGGGGAGCCGAGTTCGAATTCCAGTTGAATCCATTGTATTCACTTACGCGCAAATACCCTTGGCAAAGGTATTAATCCGTCTCTTCCTTCCAGTTATGGATTAAATAGCAGGACAAATTGGGTTCTATAGCCTTGGTCGACAACCAGTCTACCGCAGAAAGCAATGGCAACCTACTGCGGGATAATCTTCTGCCTAGTCAGTCATGTCTCTTTCGAGAGTAAATCACTACGACTGCTTGGCCTGACGCTCTCAGCGAACCTCAAGTGGAATGACTACGTCGAATACATTGCAAAATCCGCAGCTATGAAAGTTGGCTCTCTGTGCAGGGCCCGGAAATTCTTTCCGCCTGAATCTATCCTGCAATTATATAAATCCACCATCCGCCCGTGTATTGAGTACTGCTACCACATCTGGTCGGGTGCCCCTTCTATTCTCCTCGGGGTTCTTGACAAAATACAGCGAAGAATCTGTAATGTGATTGATACCGACTTGGCTGACTGCCTGCAGTATCTCTCTCACCGGCGTGACGTGGCTTCCCGTGCCTCTTCTATAAATACTTTCATGGTTTCTGCTCTGACGAACTTAAATCACTGGTGCCCCCTTGATGTGAATTTGCACGAGATACTAGATTGGCAACTAGGTCCCACCCTTTTACAGTGAAACCGATGAAATGTAACCGCAATTTCTACTCCAACAGCTTCTTTCCTCGCACTTCCCGCCTGTGGAATTCCCTACCGCATGCTTGCTTCTCCGACGGCTACAACCTCCAGGAGTTTAAATGTAAGGTCAATAGACACCTCCTAACACACTCACATCGACTCTCTCCAACTCTCTCCCTATGTACATCCTAAGTTGTCTATTACCCTCCTTCTGACATTTCCTATACCCAATCCCTCTATGTAACCCCCTGCGCAACAGTGGCAGTAGAATGCCTTGCTTGGGGTGACACGATTAAAAAAAAATTTAAATGTTGCCTTGCTGCTGTATATACAACATTTGTTTGTCTGTCAAAAAGTTAACTATCAATGTTTCAGCACTGGACACAAATCAATGAAGCAATTTGATTGTGTCAAAAATTTGCGTACTAAGAAGGTTTTAAGATGCGTTTTTATCGGTATAACCTATCTTTCAATAATAAAATATATAATAATTCTACCTCTCTCTCTAAATACATTTTAAAGATTTTAATAAAACTCTTGCAGTTAAATGGAAAATATCAACAAAAGCCGGAACATGTAAATAGTCATATGAAATATGTTTCTTCTGCTTATAAGAAAAAATTCATATAATTAGGTTCCCAAAGGCTAGCTTGTTGAACCATCGTAATGAAATCACTATTTTTTGCCACCATAGAATTTTTCATACTCTTAAATATTATCTAAAATTGTCTCAGTATATTTACTACTTGTTCTTATTTATAAAATTTACACCTTTTTTAATTATTTATTTTAAAATTTAACTTGTTTAACTCATATTTTGTTATCTTGTATCCAGTACTTATGTTCTTAAAAATTCACTCGTGTTCTTTCTTATTTATTTGTTTTTTTTATATTAACAAAACCCTGTAAGGAATTTTTTAAATTGTTTATGTTATTATTATCCTTCATGTTTTAAT
Organism: Ascarosepion bandense; assembly: GCA_037127315.1. Classification (NCBI taxonomy): domain Eukaryota; kingdom Metazoa; phylum Mollusca; class Cephalopoda; order Sepiida; family Sepiidae; genus Ascarosepion; species Ascarosepion bandense. The sequence goes on from JBBBDQ010000455.1 coordinate 1,486,164, forward strand.
ATTTTTTCCAACTTTTCACTTTTTACACTATCGGCCATAGTTATTAGGCAATCCCAGTGTTTTAAAAACAATGACGTATTTCATACTATTTTTAAGTATTTATTGCCAAGTGAATAATTGTAAATGAAAATAGAATGGTTCTTTTGTTAATACTTCACAATAACATGTGCATCAAATGAATTTATAAATATTTAATACTTACCTATATTGCAGTTTTATCAATGAAAGAGTGAAGAAAATTTAGCGTGATTAGGACAAATTCATCTTTGCTTCCTTGCCTTGTAAAATTTTGCAAAGTAGTTATAACAAAAGAACCATTGTATTTTCATTTGGCAATAAATACTAAAAATAGTACGAAATACATAATTTTTTAAAAAAACCTGGGTTGACATGTCTAGTCTTCTTTGGCAAAACTTTGATACATTTGTATATGAGTTCACAGATTCAATTCTTTTAAATGTAATAACCACCTACCTAACTTTATTCATCATATTTGATTACCATCTTTCTGTTAGTTTAATTTAATTTTGTTTGAAAATCTTTATATATATATATATATATATATATAACCAAGTAAATTAACCACCTTTTACAGACTAGTACACAGTTGTATTAAAAAGTGTTCAATATATTTATATTGTAGAACTTCTGAATACTTTTTATTTAGAAATGATTTATTTCGACAACATAGGTTTCAACTTTTCGTTGATTATATATATATATATATATATATATATATATATATATATATATATATATATATATGTCTCTGTGTGTGTTTGTGTGTGTGTGTATGTGTGTGTGTGCATGTGTGTTTCGTTAAAAACGACCTATAAAGAAGATGTCTACTACAAGACAGTGTTTTTTGTCATAAATCAATTATCTAAATTGGCCATATAACTACATCTTTGAATAGACATCTTACATTCCACCTATCCTACCAAAGTGCAATAAAAAGTATTTATTAACGCATGACTTACAAGAACACTTAGGAAAAACTTTGGTTGAAAATAAAAAAAATACAATTTAAATCACAATATCAAAGGCACCTCTCTATAAGAGAGATACTATATATATCAAACAATTTTTTCTTATCATCAAACGTACATTATTTAATAGTGAAAACAATTTTTAAATGTTAATAAAGATGGACAGACGCTCACGCAATGGCCAGTCACGCGTGTCACGTAATTGCTTTTAACGAAAGCATCTTTTCAAAAACACACAAAAATTACTTTACACTCAAAACATGGGGATAAAATAACAACATTCTTGAAAATGGCAAGAGAAGTGGCTGAAAGCGCTTGTAAAATTAATAATTATTAATTATGAAAAATTTGTTACATTTCTTATCTACATCAAAAAAGAAAATATGTAAGAATACTGGAAAAGAAAGATTGATGCCCATATATATGTATATATTGGTCATAAATCTGAAAAGAAAAACCTGACTTGGAGGTAAATCCCAAAGGATCCTATTAGTATTTAATCCAGCCGAAAGGGATCAATGTAATTAAATTTATTTATTTATAGAGTAAATATTTATTACATATAAAAAAAATTCAAATTTTCTTTAATCGGATGGCCATTTCGACGGGTAAATTTAACAACAGTCTCATCAGCGAGAACAAAACATTATTTTATATATATATATATATATATATATATATAGTTGTATATATATAGTTGTGGATTTTGGGTGAGGAATCACACAAAATAATGAACAACAAAACAGGTATATATATATATATATATATATATATATATATATATATATATATATGTCTTTGAAGTGAAGCCGTGCTGTGGAATTAGTATATCCGTGTAATACTATTCTGGCTGAGTGGAGCTCAGAGCTACTGTGACTTTAGACGTGGTATTGTTTGTGTAGCTTTGCTATCGCTCGTTATCTTACGGATCAGTCCGGTACTCATACTGTAACTGACGTATCTCCCTATGGCAGGAGTATATGTATACTCAAGTCGAGTCCATTTTCATAGAAAAAGGGGAGATCCCGCTGCATATATATATATATATATATATATATATATATATATATATATATATACCAAAAATAAATAAATTGTAAAATATATTTATTACTGGAGTTCCAAATTTTATATCTGCAAAAGGGAAGATAGTGTAGGTTAAGATCGTGTCTTTTTAGAAAAACAGGTTTCTAAACATACCTTTTATTTAATCTCATTTATAGGCAGAATTGTCACTGATTTAACTACGACAAATACTCATTCTTTTTCATGCGCCGTGTCCCTTCAGGACGTAGGCGATCATGGACTTCTACTGTCTCTTGTCGCTCTTAATATATTTCTTCTTGGTATCTCTCTCCAACTCCGCTGCGCCATTCATTTCTTCAAGCATATCAAATATGTCTCGCACTGCTTTCTCCTGTCTCTCTTTCCCTCTATCCATCTTGTGAGTATTAGATTCTCCTTCCTCATTACATGTACCAGAACCCTCAGCTGTATGTTTCTGTTGTTAAGTATGTTTTTTTTTCTCGTTTGCATTCTCTCCAACACATCGTCGTGCTTGGTCGATGGTATCCACAGCATTCTTTTGTAGCACCACATTTCTACTGCCTCAAACATCTTTTTCATTCTTCAATAGATCGTTCAACATAGCAGTCCAGCACTCTCTTCTTTGTTTATAATGAAATTTTCCTGTCTCTCAGTACTCTGATTAGCTTTTAAAATGCGTTCTTGCCACTGCATCTTCGGATCTCAGTGTCACATATTCCATTCTCTGTCAGAACACTTCCCAGGTATTTAAATTTATTTACTTGTTTTATTTTAGTTTCTCTGACCCGTGGTTGGTATTTAAGATAAATACATGATAAGATATAGCAACGGTGATTTGTAGAATGTATCCACTTATTTTGAATATAGCCAGGACTTCGGGCGTTTTGATGAAACTCATCAGAATATTAAATAGCTTGATGCTTTCCTCGCAGATCCCGGATATAGATGAACTGATTGCAAATGACACCCGGCTTAGTACCAGCAACTGATTTGAAAATCAAAATTCGAAAATTCAAAATTTTGAAACAGGATTTGGTAGCGAAATCGTTACTGCTTCGGCCTCCAAATAAGTCATGGTTAAATGGGTTTTAGCTAAAAAAAAAATTCGATAAATAAAGATATGGATATTTAATTTGAGATGGAGTTTTGAAGACAAGCAGAGAATTTCTTGGAATTATTGATGCTTGGCCAGTTCGAGTAAATTGGTTTGAAAGTAAAAGAAATACGCGAGATCAGAAAACTTAAATAGCAGGAACAGACAGACAGAGAGACAGACAGACAGACAGACAGACACACACACGCGCGCGCGCGCGCGTATGCATTTGTAGAAATATATCGTATATGTATGATAAAATGTTGAATAGTTCATGTCCCGATCACCGCACGAAAATTTAACCAAATCATCAAACAAAATAACCTTTTTGGGTTTCTTGTTTGGGTCATTAACTATTTAGGCCCACGTCACATATCTATCTATCTATCTATCTATCTATCTATCTATCTATCTATCTATCTCAGTCTGTTCATTATCTATCTATCTATCTATCTATCTATCTATCTATCTATCTATCTATCTATCTATCTATCTATCTATCTATCTATCTATCTATCTCAGTCTGTTCATTATCTATCTATCTATCTATCTATCATATCTATCTATCTATCTATCTATCTATCTCAGTCTGTTCATTATCTATCTATCTATCTATCTATCTATCTATCTATCTATCTATCTATCTATCTATCTATTTCAGTCTGTTCTATCTATCTATCTATCTATCTATCTATCTATCTATCTATCTATCTCAGTCTGTTCATATCTATCTATCTATCTATCTATCTATCTATCTATCTATCTATCTATCTATCTATCTATCTCAGTCTGTTCATATCTATCTATCTATCTATCTATCTATCTATCTATCTATCTATCTATCTATCTCAGTCTGTTCATTATCTATCTATCTATCTATCTATCTATCTATCTATCTATCTATCTATCTATCTATCTAAGTGAAAAAGGAACGAAGAAAATATTAACAACGTTCAAAACATTAATTTAAAACAATGCTCAATATAGAAATCGAGCTATGAATATTTATTATAAGTTATAGTTTAGAACATGTACAAATTACAATCTATTACAAAGTGAACATTTTGTTTCGACATTAAAAGAACAATGTCTCATCAGTAAACGTTATTTTTTTATTTTTTATTTTTTATTTATTTTATTTTTTATTTTTATTTTTATTATTTTAATAGCGCTTACTACCTGATAAGACATTGGCCTTTCAATATTGAAACAAAATATACACTTTTGTAGTAGATTGTAATTTGTACGTGTTCTAAACTATAATCAATAATAAAGATCTATAACTATACAGACAGCAATATAGAGAGAGAAAGAGAGAGAGAGAGAGAGAAAGAGAGAGAGAAAGAAAGAAAGAGGGATAGTTAAATTGTCGTTTTGTTATATTTTTCATTTTGCACATGTGCGTCGTTTGTTTTTTATATTTGCGACTGCACAGTATAGTAGAGTCAGTTGGGCACCGTCTTTGAGAAAAAAGAACACTATGACGTAATTCACTCCACCAGAAATTTGGAAACCGCATGCTGCACTGCTTGGTATTCACGGTGGAAGTTCCAATACAAACATTTATGAATGTTTCCTTGTTAATCTGAGGACAGTGCAGGGGATTCAGTAAGAGCCGGATGAGTCTAATGGTGATTACGAAGGTGTTTTGTGTGGTCACTAGTGATGCCGACATTATGCCTCCATTTATCTTTCTACAGGACCTCAGACTCAACACGGAGGCCAACATCAAGGTCAAGAGGGTGGCTGCTGGAAGACTCAATGTCTGGCAACAGGACTCTGCACCATGCTACACAAGCAGAATAAACTGGTCATGACCGTCAAACATTTTCTGCAACCACAACCTCCTTTACATTCTGTAACTTTCCTGGATGGTCTCTTTGTTTAAGTCGGTGAATGCAGCCATACTCCTTGCCTTCGGTTCATCTTTGAAGGAGTTTTATTGGTCTCTCACTCAACTGCGGCCCATACCTAATTAAGCGGGGATGAAGTCTGGGGAGTTAAGTGGGCAAATGTAAGAGGTAATGTGGTGACAGAAATTGTTTGACAGCCATGACTGGATTCTCATACTAAAAAAGTGAACACTGAGATCAACAACAAGCAGCGACAGTCGGGCTTAATGAATGAGTTGAACGCAGTCCTTAACCTGAAGATGATTTTTTCAAGCATAAAACTAGAATCCATTTATATATATATATATATATATATATATATATATATTATTAAATTACAGGAACAAGGTCTGTCTATTCAATTTTTTATTTTATCTTTCCAGTTGATATATATATATATATATATATGTCTGTATTGAGATGGAGTTCTGAAGAGAAGTTGAGAGTTTCTTGGTATTATTGATGGTTGGCCGGTTCAAATAAATTGGTTTGAAATTCGCGAGACTAGAAAACTTAAATAGCTGGAATAAGCACACACATATGTTTTTAAATTTATTTCTTTGAACAATATTTTTAATGGATATTTGTATTTGAGTAAATACACTGTTTTTATTTTTATACTTGAACAGTATATAAATATATCGGTCTGAATATGCGTTTCATCCTTCCGGTCTTCATCGAGCCAATATCATGTAATACTTGTGACTCAATATTATGAAAAGGAGAAAGACGTTGCAGTGGGTCAATTCCACTCTCGAAGCATGACCATCATGTCCCTAAAATATTGGCATTCAAAGCCGAAGGAAAAAAGGAGGAAGAGAGTATAAAGAGAAAAGAAAATAATGAAAAGGGGAAATAACCATCACCCCCCCCCCCCACACACGCACACACACACGCGCACACACACACACACACGTTGCAAGCCTATCGCTATTGCCATAGCAACTATTCAGACGATCCATTTGTTTATCTCTTCAATTCAGGCATTAACAACTAGGACCTAGAACAAATATAAAGAGAAAGTTCCATACAAACACCTTTTTTCCAGGAACTGTTACTTTGTGAATCAGGCTATGATTGCACCCCGCTCCTAAACGTTATAATCGTAACCTTCTCAAGTCAAGGGTCAATAGTTCTTTATCTTCCGTTTCCTCATAACATTCACTTTCTACCACCCCCTCTTTCACTAATATAACAGGCTCCATTCGTCATAAAATTTTTAAGAGTAACCATTTACTTTGACTGACTTTTAAGCTTTGTATTGATTGACATTTGGTATAAAAATCTGTAGTATCAGATACATTTTTATCTCAGTGTTCTCGACAGGCTCCAAAGCAGAATCTGTAATCTGATAGGTCCCGATCTGGCAGCTTGACTCCAGCCACTTTCTCACTGGTGGGATGTGTCTTCCCTCTGTCTCTTCTACAAGTGTTTTCATTGCTTCTGCTCCGACGAACTTGCGTCACTGGTGCTCCCGCCACAAGAATTTACACGCGCAACCAGACAGGCAACAAGGTCCCACCCTTATATATATATATATATATATATATATATATATATATATATATGTATGTTTGTATTGAGATGGAATTCTGAAGACAAGCCGACAATTCTACTCCATCAGCTTCTTTTCTCGCACTTCCCGCCTGTGAAACTCCCTTCTATATAGTTGCTTTCCTGATGGCTACAACCTCCAGGAATTTAAATGCAATGTCAATTCCCATTTCTTATCCACTTGGATCCAATCTTCTCTACATCAATCCCTATATCTTGTTCTTTCTTTTCTCATTCTAACTTTGCAACTGTTTTCACACCAATGTTTCCATCTTTCTCTTGCCTTTTCTCTGACATCTCCTGTAACTGGTCCGTCTTTCTCTTCACTCTCCTCTTGTCTAAACCTTTACTCTTATGTAGCCCCCTGCGCATCAGTGACGGTACCGCCTTGATTGGGGTGAAAAGATTAAAACAATCTCGTTGGGATAGCAAAAGATGCTTTCCAAAAACTAAGCAAGAAATAGAAACTGTTACGTGATATAAATTATCCTGAATGGCAGTGAATGTTAGAAAATCTTTGCATAGATGAAGAAGAGATTTGAAGGAACAGATGTGGTTTTACAGGAGGATGCTGAGGATATCATGGGCCGATTATGTGAGCAATTATGATGTTTTAGAGAAAATGAAAAAAAAAAAGGAAACTTTAGTATTTTTCTATATTTCTAAGATGAGGTACTATTTACAGTATTTACATTATTCGGACTATTGTCCTCATCTTTGTTGGCATTTGTACGATGTTTATTAATAGATCATTTTATTTGTCTATATTTCTGAGATGAGGCAGTATTTACGGTATTTACAGAATTTACATTATTCGGACTATTGTCTTCATCTTTGTTAATAAAATGATCTATTAATAAACGTCGTACAAATGGCAAAAAAGATGAGGACAATAGTCCGAATAATGTAAATTCTGTAAATACCGTAAATACTACCTCATCTCAGAAATATAGACAAATAGAATGATCTTTGTTGCCATTTGTACGACGTTTATTAATAGATCATTCTATTTGTCTATATTTCTGAGATGAGGTAGTATTTATAGTATATACATTATTCGGACTATAATAAAGGGTTTGGTTCGAAATTCCTAGTACCTGAAGAAGCTCGGAGCGTACAACGGCCGAAACGTCGTATAAATGCCAAAAAACTTATACTTATTATCAGGAAGAGACAGTTGAAATTTTTAAGACACAAAATGAAGAAAGAAGGCTAGGAAAATTAATACTCACATGACAGATTGAGGAGAAGAGTGGCAGAGGAAAGCAACGCATGACATACTTAGAGAGCTTGAGAAGAAATAACAAAAAGACAAAATTTATTAACAGTTACAAAGGATAGAAACTTCTGAAAAGCCATGATCGCCTACGTCCTAAGAAGACATGACAAATAAAAAAGAAGTCTCAGATAAATCTTTGATAACAAATAAATAAAGATTCCTTCATGGGAGGTCAGAGAACATACCATCCGAAAATCAGTATTACAAGTATTGAAATGAGTATACACGTATAAATAATTTATCGAAAAATATCGATATTCAGTTAACACCTGAAGACAATATTGAGAGTATTTATTTGTAGACTGGATTAAGTTTGGAACAAGGTTTCATTTCTGAAGTATCGATATTACTTGAAATAGCTTGCGAGATCTATATACATATGTGTGTTTTACCATTAATATATGAAAACGAGAAACAATTAACATTTCCTGTAAAGAAAGAGGACAAATAAACAAATTACCGAAAAGCATTTAGGTTCATCATCATCAATTGCTACAGTGAAAATTATTTAACCGTACAATAAAATGTTAGTAAATAGGTTGTGACTGAAAGTATATATTCCCAAATTAGGGAAAAATTCTCATTAAGTCAGTCAAGAATAATAATTAAAAAAATCGTACAACAATATTACTTGTATTTCTGTTAAGTTTCTTTAGTCTTTAAAGAAAACTGTTTATTTTGTCGTTTAATAAAAAGCAAAACTTTGATACAACAGGGATTTGTATGAAAAAAATTGCTTTCCAGTAATTTTTAATTGGAATAAAATTATTAAAGCGATTCACTAACTTGTTTTATCGGATGTTGCCCGGACAAGCATTTTCAAATAAGTGGTTGTTCTTAAAACATGTAAGCGAAACGGCCACAATATAGCTGCAGGCCAATCATGTCGGTAGCCGACATTTTGGCAGCCATCTTTGTATTCTACACTCCATTCTCCGCCATTTTTTCGCTTTTCTCTCCTTCCTTTTAAACTTGGGATTTATTTAATTATTATTGGATCTAATTACCTTCGTCTTCTTTCGACACGTTCAATTGATATTAGCACTTTATACTCTCTATGCGTAAGGTTCTAACGCAGCTTTATTTTGTGTTTTCTTTGATTTACTCATATCTGGTTTTCTGGACTATTTGTTCTTATATTAGCGGCAGTATCATTCTGAATTCGTGCGCGCTTCGCTGGGCACACATCTTCGTTATTGAACATGCTCTTTGTTCGTTTTCAGTTTGACTTCACTTGTAGCCAAACAAACGAAACATTGTAGTCAGTTGTTGAATAATTTCATTTTATTATTACGGCCACTATCGTCCGCTTTCGAACGGTGGGCGGGAATATCAACATTGGATCTTTTTCATTTGAAATGTAATCTTGTACTTTTTTTTTTCGCTGCTTTTCTGCGATTTTTTTGTTTTATCGTTAATCAATTTTTGTTTTTGTGTACAACATTTATAGAGAAATTGAAGATGTTTTCACGCAAGACCTTCAATTCTTTTGTTTTTCGTTCCCATTTCATTTTTTACCCTTCACACTTTTTCAGTACACACACCCTCACCCTTCACCGTCACCCTTCCCCGTCACCCTTACCGTCCATATGCATAATTCTTATTATAATTTATACCCTTTCTTATTAAAATTGTCTAAGTACTACAGACTACATTTGATAAGCTGCTTTTCTTTGTGATTATAAAAAACTATTTTTACAATAATAATCGATTTATCGCATAAGTTTTTTTTTTGTAGGCAAACGTTTACGAATTATTGAATAACTGTTTTACTAATAAGAACTCGTCAATACCTTGGTACGATTTCGAACTATTGTTCTCATCTTGGTTGATATAACAATTACTGTGTTTATTATTAGTGCTCTTCTGCAAATTGTCGAAATCTTTATTAGTTTTAGAAATTCATCCTTATAATAATAATATTTTTAAAATGTTGTTCACCAGGAACAAGACGTAATGGCCATTAGAGATAAAGGGTTACAGAGTGAGAGGCACAGCTTATGCGGATATGTGTAAAAGATAACGTTTAACCTTAGATTAGAATAGGTTCAAATTATAATGATCTATGAAGTAAATATTTGGAGTCGGTTCCACAAGGCAGTGGTTCGTAAGAAGAAGCAGCTTGAGTTTTTTTTTTAATCATTTCACCCCGAGCAAGACGGAAACGCCACTGATGTGCAGGGGGTTACATAAATGTAAAAAGATTAATTAGAAAAGAGTGAGGAGTACAAACTAGTTAGAAAGGAACAATAGAAAGCAGGTGCGATGACAGATACATAGGTGGAGAAAAAGGGAAGGCTATACAGGGGTGGGGAGAGAGCTAGAGTCCAGTGGTTAGTAGATGAGTATTGACTTTGCATTTAAATTTCTGGAGGTTGTAGCCGTCAGGAAAGCAAGAATACGGGAGCGAGTTCCACAGGCGGGAAGTGCAAGAGAAGAAGCTGCATGAGTAGAATTGTCGTCTGCATTTGGCTAACCTGACTGTGAATGGGTGGGACCCAGTTGCCAGTCTGGTTGCACGAGTAAACACCTGTTGAGGAGGCATGAGTGACTTAAGTTCGTCTGAGCAGAAGCCATGAAAGTATTTATAGAACAGACAAAGTGAGGCCACATTTCGACGATGGGGAAGTGGCTGCAATCGAGTCGCCAGATCAGTACCTATCACATTACAGACTCTCCTTTGGAGCTTGTCAAGAACACTGAGGAGTGGAACTTATATCCCACTATAGGAATACAAAAGGAATGACAGTAGTTCGCTACAATTTGCGTGGTATGGCAGTTCTTAGCCGTGATGTTTAAGACTGGTGGAATTAACGAGTGTAGATCATCTGAATATTCACCATTGAAATAGCAACAGATTATCGGGAGAGTTTTGCGTTGTATCCTCTGGCAAAAAGGATTGCAGAGGAGAAAAGAATTTATTACACACAATGACGAGGAGATACTTCGGGACTCTACCGAGAGTGGAAAGTAAAAACTGGGCAGCTCTAGCATATATATGAGAGCAGTACACCATTTTCGGCCTGATCTGGCTCTTGTAAAATTAGAAGAATAAAGTAATTCGTTGAGCGGCACAAAGAACTGAAAATTTACCTAGCATTTTTAGCGATGAATACGAGTTCCATTTAAAGCCTGGTAGGAACTAGTTATTAGTAAGGGGAGATGTCCAGAAATTACATCAAAAGAAGCGAACAGATATGTGCAACGCGTTAGCATCTTTAACGAGGAATGGTGTATACGAGTTCTTGTTGAAGTCTTGTGATAACTTATTGTTAGTGTGGCGACGGATCCGGAAATGATCTCAAAAGAAGCGAAGAAATACCTGCAATGAGCAATAAATCGTATATACGTGTTCCACTTGAAGTCATGTAATAATTTGTTGGTAGTGAGGTGATGGATCTGGAAATGATATCAAAATATGCTAACAAATACATGCAACGAACTAGCATCTTTAGCGATGAATCTTAAATCCGTGTGCCAGTTGAAGTCTGGTAATAACTTGTTGTTAATGGGACGACGGATCCGGAAATAGCATCAAAAGAAGCGAACAAATATTTGCAAGTATTAGCATCTTTATCCATTAATTGTGTATAGGAGTTCGAGTTGAAGTCTGGTTATAACTTGTTTTTAGTCGGGGCGACGGATCCGAAAATATCAAAAGAAGCGAACAAATACGTGCAAAGAGGAAGCATTTTAAGCGATAAATCGTATATACGTGTTCCACTTGATGTCTGGCAATAACTAGTTGTTAGTAAGGGTGGAAGTCCGGAAATAATATCAAAATAAGCGAACAAATACGTTCAATGCATTAGTCTTTTTAGTGAGAAATCCTATATCGGAGTTCCACATAAAGTCTGGTAATAACTTGTTGTTAGTGTGGCGACGGATCCGGAAATTATATCAAAAGAAGCGAACAAATACGTGCAACGCAATAGCATCTTGAGCGATGAATCATTTGTACGGTTTCCACTTGATGTCTGGTAATAATCTCTTGCTAGTTGGGGGTGCGGAAATGATATAAAAAGAAGTGAACAAATATGTGCAACGCGTTAGCACATTTAGCGATGAATCGTTCTTGTTGAAGTCTTGTGTTGTTAGTGTGTCGACGGATCCTGAAATGATATCAAAAGTAGCGAAGAAATACGTGCAACGCATTGGCATCTTTGCGATGAATCGTAAATACGAGTTCCAGATGAAGTCTGAAAATAAGCTGTTGGTGGTGTGGCTACGGATCCAGAAATTATATCAAAAGAATCGAACAAATAGCTGGAACACGTTAGCATCTTTAGCGAGGAATCCTATATCGGAGTTCCACTTGAAGTCATATAATAACTTGTTGTTAGTGGGGCGACAGATCCAGAAATGATATTAATTGAAGCGAACAAATTCGTGCAACGCATTACAGTAAGTTAGGACGGATTTGAACTCGTTTCGCTAATTCCACTTTCTGTTTCTCAAACATTGCAGGTTTAAATCCATTCGAACTAGTAGAACTACTACAATTAATACTAGTGCACAGTATTCGGACTGTGTGTGATAATAAGTATACCAACAGCAGTAATTCTATTATACACTTAATGACCTTATTTTGTGAACAATATCCGTACTAATTCCTGACCACCGACAATACATTGCTTCTTGATTTTTATGAGCAGGATACGGAATATGGGTACAAAACGGATGATTCTCTTTTTAATGATCAATTCTTTGGCTTTGAAGGAAAATTATTTTCTTAGCACAGGGAATATTAACAGATTATCGATTGAATAAGTGGGCTTTGAGAAGAAAGACGAGACTCGGATTTAAATGTTAAAAACATAACATAGTGATGTTAGTTCCAGTTTCACTTACAACTACCATTACACCACATCAAGATACTCATATGTAATCATTTTAAAGAATAATAGTTTTGGTGTGTTTCGTTTTTATCAGTGCCACCGAAATGACCAGTTATATAAACAATTTTTTATAATCATGTCGCCCTAAGCAAGGCAGTTATGAGAAAGAGTGACAAGATAATAGGGGGTGTCTGGAAGTGGGTAAGAGAAAGATGAGAATACTGATGAGAGTGGAATGGACGGAGAAAGGAGCATATGAGAGAGAGAGAGAGAGAGAGAGAGAGAGAGAGAGAGAGAGAGAGAGAGAGGTTAGTGAGATAGGAGATGACTATTGACTTTACATTTAAATTCCTGGAGATTGTAGCTGTTAGGGAAGCAAGTAAACGGAAGGGAATTCCACAGGCGGGAAGTGCGAGAAAAGAAGCTATTGGAGTAGAATTTGCATTTACATTTTATTGGTTTTACAGTAAAAGGGTGGGACATAGTTGCTAATCTTGTGGCTCGAGTAAATTCATATATAGGGGGCACCAGTGAGCTAAGTTCATCGGAGCAGAGGCCGTGAAATATTTGTAGAAGAGACACAGGGAAGCCACATTGCGCCGTTGAGAAAGTAAATGTATCTGAGCTGCCAAGTCGGGATCGATCACATTACAGATTCTCCATTTTTGTCAAGGACCCCTAGGTGGATAGCAGGAACACCCGACCAGATATGGCAGCAGTATTCAATGCACGGGCGGATGGTAGATTTATACATGTGCCGAATGGTTTCAGGCGAAAAAAAAAAAATTCCTTCTACACAGAGAACCGACCTTCTTAGCAGAGGATTTAGCTATGGATTCTATATAGTCATTCCACTTGAGGTCTGTTGTCAGAGTTAAGCCGAGCAGTGTTTTGCTTTCAGGGAGACTAGCCAGATCTATGCTAATGGTAGGGGGTTTAGGAGCGATTGTCTGTAATAGATAGCAGCTTCGTTTTGGAAGCATTAAAATTCACGTGCCATTTATTACCCCAACCCACCACGGATTGGAGGTCCTTTTCAAATTCGGCAGCAAGGTTTGATAAATGACTTGTTTGATAATATAATCTTTGCTGTTACTCTTTTCTTCGTTTTTTAAGCAATTTTCCGGTTTCTTCATACTTTATTTAGCTTTTGAAAGATATATTTCGCCAGCCCAATACACCATCGGATTTTACATGTTTCACATCCCATCCACTGTTAATATGCTTCTAAGATATTTAAATTTGGTATAAATATTTAAATGTTTGGTATTGGTATTTTCAATTTGCATTTTGGACTGTCCATATTTTAAGAGACTTTTTTTAAAATACCAGACGACTATTAATAATTATTTCATCGATAATGTACACGAAAAAAATGCTATGTGTTGACCAACCGTGTTAGAATGCAATCAATATGTCTCTGCTATCAAAAAGTAGCTTCATAATCATAACCTTTGTAGACATTAAAATCTATTGTACTTGTGTAATATATTTTAACCCGTATTTGTTTAATATCAGACGAGCATTAATTGTGATTATTTCACCGATAATATAAATGCGAATTAGTAAAATACAATAAACAGTTCTTAAACATCGTGTTAAAAAGCATTTAATGCTCATCTGGTTTTGTGATGATAATGAAACAAAATGGAAAATTTATAAACGACACGTTTCGCCGAAAACGTTTGCTCGCTCTGGCTCTTCTAGGCTAGAATGAAAGAAAGACTAAACTGTATGTGAGGAAAATGCACCTGAATCCCCGAGTATAAGTAGAGACCATACATCAAATTAGATTACCTTATCAAAACCAATGTCTAGACACAAGAGACCGTCTGTCCCCACTTCTGTTTTATATATATATATATATATATATATATATATATATATATATATATATATTAACTTCCTTCTTTTATTTCTCTTACCACCTTTTTTCGGTGTTGCTTAAACTTACGTCGATTTAACACGGCTGTCTGTTAATTTTTAGTTACATTCTCCCTTTTTTTTGCGAACCCAGACGATGTCAATTTTTTTTTCTTTTCTTATTTATTTGATTTTATTCTATCTTTTTCTTTTTCTTTTTCGTTTTCTTTTTCTTTTTCTTTCCCTTTATTTTTATTTTTATTTTATTTTATTATTTATTTTTTAATTTCTTTGCAATCTATTTAAAAAGGAAAAGTAGACTAATTTTTCTCCAGTTTCTGAAAGGTTTTTTCTGTTGCTGAGGTGATGTGTCGTCCCCCGTGGGGATCTTCATATCGAAATGGCCATTCAACATCTTTGAATTAATCCTTTTTTAATATATTTATATATATATATATATATATATATATATATATATATATATATATATATATTTTAACTTTTAAACTCTTGACTCGACTCAGGTATGGGGAGATATGTCTTCTAATATGAGACATATATATCTGTCTGCTTTCTCCTTCTTACTTCCTTAAATTCAAAAATTGTTAATCCCACCCCATTTTATTTTCCTGTGAATGAATTTTTTTTTCTTCTGCCAGTATAAAATTTTTTAATATATTTGAATTTGAGTAAATAAAATTTTCGTTTCGCCGTTGCTGAAGAAGCGAGGATTTCCTCGTAGAAATGGCTATTCAACGGATTTAAATATCGAAATTTTGATTTATTTTTTCTATTTGGCTCTGTAAATATAATATAATATTTGCATCGAGATCGAGCCCTGCACCTTGATCAATTTTAATATTAATAAAATTCATATTAATTAGGATCAGGTTTTTCGGATTTACCTATCTGATCATCCTTTTGGATTTAAAAATATATATATATATATATATATATATATATATATATATATATATATATATTTCATTCGGAAGTCAGTCAATTATGCAATCTTAGTTTGAATATAAAATAAATGTAATTTCAAAATAAGTGAGAAGATTTTAATATAACTGTGTACTGGTCTAATCTAATTTTTATTATTATCAATAATAATTATTATCAATAATAATAATTACGTACATACATACATATATATAATAGAGCCGTTTGGTTTTTGTTCGATTTTGAATAAGTCTATCAAGAGAGTTTTTTATGTATATACTTGTATATACCTCTACATACGTACAGTCTCAACGAGACATATACATATACTAGACCCTTTTTAGTTATCCTTGTACTTACATATACATATATACATGCCCGCTTATATATATCAACGCATGCGCACACACACGTGCGCGCATATACATATTACAGATACTTTTGTTTTCTCTCTCACCTAATATTAAAATAATCAGATATGTTTCCCACGTGGAAGATTGTTATATGCGGATCTTTCAAGAGGGGAGAATTTGCTTAACGTGATATTTTTCATAATTTTATCAGAATTATTTTTTTAATAGATTCTCAACCTGTTGCAGGTTATCTAATGATAAGATTGTAAGAATTATTTGGAGGAAATAATGATTTTGGTGATACAAGTCTTACTAATTAGCCCATAACTGGAGGGAAAGAAGCGGTAGATTCCCTAATTTGCCAAAAGGATTTGCACATGAGTGAATATAACGAACCAAACTGGAATTGGAACTCCACTCTCCGATTAACAAATCCGTTCCATTATCCATTACAACATCCAAGCTTACAGTATATAGTACTCCCAAGTAGTTACCTATCTAGGTACTGACAAAGATCGATATTGCTGATCTTCGGTGATTATACGAGAACTCTTGTTTCAACGTGTTATGGCCTTAAATATATTCCGCATTAGAAATGTTATCTTGAGCCTAAGTTCGAACACCATCCGTTAGGGTTGGTAAGATAAATATATTTTTGTCGTCTGTCAGGAAATAGAAATTAGGCAAACATAAACCTAAAGATCTATATATTTAAACAGAAAAAAAAACCCCAACTACAACCAATACAAAAAAATTACTATTGGGCATTTTTTTCAATTTGCCATTTTATTCAATATTTAATTTTATTTATTTATTATCTGTGTTATTTTTGCTAAACAATCTTTTATTTTTTCGGCAGATCACATATCTCTCGGGGACAAATATGCGATAATTTTAGAAAAGATTTCAATGAAGAATTTCGACGTAAAGAAGGTGTGGGTTGAGACAAGGAGTGTACGAGAATTGCAGGAAAAATCTCGTGGCTAAGAGAACCTTACTTGCACAAGTAATCGTATGATGGCAAACGCGTTGTTCATGTTTTTTTTTTTTTAGTTGTTCCTTTCTTTTTGACTGCCCACTTTCTCTACTCACAGAACGCGAGCATGAGCAACCATCTTGAAAAGCGGGCACGCAGTGCAGTGGTTGGGGAGATGAAGACGGTGAACACAAATAAAAAAAGAAGACAAAACAAAAAGAAAATTCACACCAACAATCCACTCTCATTTCGAAGACAAGTAGTGTACGAATGATTGTGCCCTATAGATATCCGTTGTCTGCGTTGACAGAACATTCCTGTGTCGCTTATCTGCAGATCCATCTCTTTATATTCCCTTTTCGACCATGCTCGATGCCATTTTGAATGAAGACCGCTGCACCTCTTCAAATGGCACTCTAGTGTGCGAGAGCAATTGTCTTAGGTTTCAGCTGTTCTTTACCCAGACCGGATTTTCAGGGGCTTAGCAAGTCTAGCCGCAGGGCAACCACTGAGTTACAACCAAAGAGACAGATGTTTGACTGTTGTTCCGATTCTGCATCTAGGAAGAACATTTTCACACACATACACGCATGCGCATAATCACGTATAGAGACTTTCACGCATTCGTGTAATCATTCGCACATTCATATAACTTTCAATGTTATCGGCATGCGAATAAGTGGATGGCTGCCATATTGGTATTCAATGTTCACGCTGCCAGCAATCAGGTTATAAAAGATTGCAACTCTAAAAGGACTTTTTGCCGATATTGTTATGGAAGAAAAACGCTAATCTTCGACCTGCAATATATATTATTATACTTGTGAAAAATGTTTTCTTTACTTGCATACCCGAAACAGATTTTCAAATATCCACAACAATAAGCTGAAACCATATATTGTGTAGATATCATGCAACACCCGAATAAAAGATTAGAATTGTGACAAGTTAAAATCTACATGGGTTATAGAAAACATAATAATAATATATATGGAGGGTTGTATTGCGTATATAAGTAAGGAAAGCGGAATTTTTTGGTAGCAAAGTCAAAGGGTGTTACTTGCTGCAGGACAATTGCAGTTTCGTTTTCATAGTCTAAAGAGGACACACACACACACACACACACACACACACAATGGTTCATGAAACTGGAGTAGTAAAATTTATTTTTATGTCACATATTCCGATTTATACGTTGTTTAGTCCATTTTGTTGTGACAACTGCTCGTGATATCAAAGAAGTCATCGAAAAAAAAAGCGAAATCGTTCTTTTAGAAGGAAAAAACACTAAGGATCTCCATGAAATAGAATTTATATTTGTTATCACTATCTCTGTCTATCTCATTCTCCTTATCCATTTGATTTTACTCATATCTATCTATCTATCTATCTATCTATCTATCTATCTATCTATCTATCTATAACTGTCTTTGTCTAGCTATTTATCTCTATTAATATATATGTCTTTATAAATCTGTATATAACTCCATATATATGTCTGAATCTATCTATCTATCTATCTATCTATCTATCTATCTATCTATCTATCTATCTATCTATCTATCTATCTATCCATGTCTATCTAGGTTCATATTCTATCTATCTATCTATCTATCTATCTATCTATCTATCAATCTATCTATCTATCTAGATTCATATATCTATCTATCTATCTATCTATCTATCTATCTATCTATCTATCTATCTATCTATCTAGATTCATTTTATTTTATCTATCTATCTATCTATCTATCTATCTATCTATCTATTCATGTCTATCTAGATTCATATCTATCTATCTATCTATCTATCTATCTATCTATCTATCTATCTATCTATCTATCTATCTATCTATGTTCATATTCTATCTATCTATCTATCTATCTATCTATCTATCTATCTATCTATCTATCTATCAGTCTATCTAGATTCATATATCTATCTATCTATCTATCTATCTATCTATCTATCTATCTATCTAGATTCATATTTTATCTATCTATCTATCTATCTATCTATCTATCTATCTATTCATGTCTATCTAGATTCATTTTATCTATCTATCTATCTATCTATCTATCTATCTATCTATCTATCTATCTATCTATCTATCTATTCATGTCTATCTAGGTTCATATTCTATCTATCTATCTATCTATCTATCTATCTATCTATCTATCTATCTATTCTTGTACAGATTCACAATACTAAGACACATGCATAGAAATGAAGACATTTATGCCGCGCTGATCTTTCGGATGTTATTTTTCATTTATATAATTTTTTTATTTTTTTAAATAAAAAATCAACCCCTGTAATCGAAAGTTTTTTCCGTATCTTACGTAAGGGTCTTTTTCTTTGCAAAACTTTTTAGTCGGCTTTCGTCCGTGTGTGCCTCTAATTGTGTGTGTGTGTCACTGTATAGAGAATTTATAGCAAGCAATAACGCAGAATGCGTAACGACATAAGATCTTTGCAATTAATTAAAACTGCTGAAAACCGTCTTTAATTACTGGCTCAGTGATGATATTATTTTAGACAAACAAACTGAAATGGCCAAGACGAATCCCATGGCGTGCAACGAAGATCCCTTTCACTCGTTTGAAGTCAAACACACTTTGAAGAAATCAAAACTTCTGCCAGTAACCAATATTTAACATTTACTTTCATTAGTGCTTCCCATTAATTTCTTATCAAATAGGGACATATTTAGACTCTTACACTTTGCTAATTGGTGGGCATTAATTAAAACGAAAAATGTAATAATCGCCTACAAAAACAAAGTTAATATTTATAGGAGGGTTGAGCTGAAAGTAATGCTTCCTAATTATTTCCACAGAGACTACAACAAATACGGAGAGCAAAATTACACCGCTGGATAGAGCAAGTTTCCATATTTTACTTCTTGTATGTTCCTTAAAGACTTGGTCGATCAATGATCTCCACAAGTTCCCAACCTTTTTAGCTCTTAGCAGCGTTTATCTTTTACTATCCTTCCTACTCGCTGTTACTGGAATTTCTTCTTTCCCTATTACCTTTGATATATTTGAGTGTCAAATTTTCCGAGCCCTCTTTCCTCATTAGTCTCGCAGAAGTTTCAACTATCTCTTTATGCTTCTAAATATTATTTTTGTTTCTATTTTTCTTAAAACTTTCTGCAGCTTTCATTATATTCTCAGCATCCTTCTGAAGAACAGCATTTCTGTTTCTTGATGTCTTCTCTTCATCTGTGAGGAAATTGTGTAGGATTTATAGCCATATGCGAGGATTGATATTGCTTAGGTGTTCAATACTTCGTTTCTAAGGAAATTTTCCTGTTTCTTAATACTTTGTTTAGTTTTTGGAAAACATTTTCGGCTATTTAATACATCTTCGGAGTTATATTTATGCAAGACGATGTTTATTCACGGTTTTCAAAGCCGAGTGTTGCAGATGTTACTAAATATTTTCAAAGATATTAAATTAATGGAATGATCCTCAGCAACTCTTTACAATATATAATAGTAATCCTGTCACTCTCAATGGGAGATAACCAATGAGGAAACAGCTAATAATCCTTTCAAATATTTTGCCGTCAATTTTTACGTCAGTGGTACACTCGTAATCTAATAAACAAAATGAATCAAATTATTTCCTTCTGTCGGTTAAAGCTTTCCTCTTAGAAGTAAGTAAAAATAACAATAAATCTAGAAAGCGTTATTAATAAACAGCTACCCATTTTGAAAAATCGTTAAGCGTGAAACCGGGGAGTCGAGTTCGAATTCCAGTTGAATCCATTGTATTCACTTGTGCGCAAATACCCTTGGGAAAGGTATTAATCCGTCTCTTCCTTCCAGTTATGGGTTAAATAGCAGGACAGATTGGGTTCTATAGCCTTGGTCGGCAACCAGTCTACCGCAGAAAGCAATGGCAACCTACTGCGGGATAATCTTCTGCCCAGTCAGTCATGCCTCTTTCGAGACATGATCGCCCAAGCGTGTATCACGTATGGCACTGAACTGACTGACTGAGTGTCCCCAAGAAAAATCTTTTGCGATGAATAATGAATTTTTACAAGAATTCTTTTAAAATTGTAATTAGTGTTGTGGGATCTCCCCTTTGTATATGATAATGGACTCGACTGTGTATACATATACTCCTACCATAGAGAACAGCATTAGCTGCCATAGAGCGAGGAGGAAGAGAGTTCGTAGAGATCCGTGTGCGAGTTATCGGAGGAGAGAGTATTCGTAGAGATCCGTGCGAGTTATCGGAGAGTACCGGAACTGATACGTAAGTTACCGAGAGATACCGAACCTACCCAGAGATTACTGCATCAGAAGTCAGACTAGCTCTGAGCTCCACTCTGCTAGAATAATATACACGGATATACTATTTCCAACGGCTTCACTTCAAGACTTGTATATATTTATTTTCTTACTAATAGTATTCCTGCATTTACTAACCTGCGTTCAAGATTGTTTATTACGTTCAATATAAGCTACTTTTCTATCTCCATATCTGTTTTGTTGTTCCTTATTTTGTGCGGTTCCTCCACAATAATTAGGATAATTAAAGTTAATAATTTAAGTTTTAAATATTTATAAAATCTGTATTAATTCCACCCTTTTAGTTCATATTATTAACTAAAAACTGTAATATCTGATCATATATGGAAACGTTTAGTAAATATCATCAACCAGCAATATTTTAAAAATAATTTTGAATTTTGTTTATATATGTATAAACGTGTCAATTTTTGTAGATACGTCGCCCATACATGATATTATCAGAAAATAAATGCGATAGCTATAGAAAATTTAAGGCCATAATTTCTAAAATTCAATAAAACAGATTACAGAGAATATTTTTCAAAACATTTTTAACAGATTAGAACAAATTTTATTGATGCTCGGTTACCATCGTTTGATGTAAAGAACCTCAAAAGTTTTTAATCCTTTTTTGCAGTTGGTTTGGCAGGCTACAGTTGCACATTCAAATAATCCCATGATATTTTTACTGGTACTACGCTGGTTTGTTATAATTAGTATAACACAAATTAACACACACCGAATTAACTTATAGTTTTGTACGGTTTTTTACCACTGAACGTTAAAAGTATTTATATCATTTAACTTTGTTTTGGAAATCAAAAATGTTTGATTTGAGGCAAGGAAAAGTTATATCCATTGTAATGTTTTTAAAAGTGACTAAAAAATATCATGTGATAAAATAAAAATATCACGTGATTTTATTTGCTTGTTTTATATATTACATAGGTAACTAATGATTTGGACACAATTGGCAAATGTTTTTTTTATAATTATATCTCCCCAAGCAAGGCATTTTACTGCCACTGTTTTGCAGGGGGTTACATAAGAGGAAAGTTATGAGAGTGACAGGTTGTAGGGGGGTGTCAGGAAGTGGGTAAGAGAAGGATGAGAATACTGATGAGAGTGGAGTGGACGAAGAAAGGAGCATGAGAGAGAGAATGCAGGTTGGTGAGATAGGAGGTGGCTATTGACTTTACATTTAAATTCTTGGAGATTGTAGCTGTCGGGGAAGCAAGTAAAGAGAAGGGAATTCCACAGGCAGGAAGTGCGAGAAAAGAAGCTGTTGGAGTAGAATTTTCGTTGACAATTTATTGGTTTCACAGTAAAAGGGAGGGACCGAGTTGCTATTCTTGTGGAATGAGTAAATTTATACACAGGGGGCACATTGCGCCGGTGAGAAAGTTGCAATAAAATTGTATCAAAATGATTATTTTTTTAATCATTTCACCCTAAACACCTGGCTCACAGGGAGTTAGAGAGACGACTAGGTACAGGGGATATTGATGAACGGGATTCAAGAAGATAGAAGATGGCAATTGACGTTGCATTTAAATTTTTGAAGTTTGGGCAACAAGTAAACGGAAGAGATTTCTTCAGACGGAAAGTGCGAGAAATGAAACTGATGGATTAGAAGTGGCGGTTACATTTAACTGTTTCAACGGTAAAAGGGTGGGACCAAATGCCAATCTAGTAGCGCACTTAAATTTATGTTGTCGGGCACCAGAGACAAAAGCTTGTCAGAGCAGTTAACATGAAAATATTTATAGAAAAGACCGAGGGAAGCCACGTTGTATCAGTTAGAAAGTGACTGATGCCGAAATGCAAAGTCAGGATCGATTACATTGCACATTTTTCTTAGGATTTTGCCGAGAACCTCTAGGTGAATAACAAGAGCACCCAATAAGATGTGGCAACTTATAGTGGTTTAGGATAAGCAGGTTTGGTTATTTAGTAATTTATCTCTTTCGTCCGTTAGAATTCGGGTTTCTGATATAAGAAACTATGCAAAGCCAAGTTTACTAAAACGTTCTGTTTTCATTAGCTTGAAAACTGTTAAGTGTTGGAGTTATATCGTGGGCGGTAAAAGATTATGGATTGATATCGAGGCCGGTAAAAGATTATGGATTGATATCGTGGGCGGTAAAAGATTATGGATTGATATCGAGGCCGGTAAAAGATTATTGGATTGATATTGTGGCCGGTAAAAGATTATGGATTGATATCTTGGGCGGTAAAAGATTATGGATTGATATCGTGGGCGGTAAAAGATTATGGATTGATGTCGAGGCCGGTAAAAAATTATGGATTCATATCTTGGGCGGTAAAAGATTATGGATTGATATCGTGGCCGGTAAAAGATTATGGATTGATATCGTGGCCGGTAAAAGATTATGGATTGATATCTTGGGCGGTAAAAGATTATGGATTGATATCGTGGCCGGTAAAAGATTATGGATTGATATCGTGGGCGGTAAAAGATTATGGATTGATATCTTGGGCGGTAAAAGATTATGGATTGATATCGTGGCCGGTAAAAGATTATGGATTGATATCTTGGGCGGTAAAAGATTATGGATTGATATCTTGGGCGGTAAAAGATTATGGATTGATATCGTGGCCGGTAAAAGATTATGGATTGATATCTTGGGCGGTAAAAGATTATGGATTGATATCGTGGGCAGTAAAAGATTATGGATTGATATCGAGGCCGGTAAAAGATTATGGATTGATATCGTGGCCGGTAAAAGATTATGGATTGATATCGTGGCCGGTAAAAGATTATGGATTGATATCGTGGGCGGTAAAAGATTATGGATTGATGTCGAGGCCGTAAAAGATTATGGATTGATATCTTGGGCGGTAAAAGATTATGGATTGATATCTTGGGCGGTAAAAGATTATGGATTGATATCGTGGGCGGTAAAAGATTATGGATTGATGTCGAGGCCGGTAAAAAATTATGGATTGATATCTTGGGCGGTAAAAGATTATGGATTGATATCGTGGGCGGTAAAAGATTATGGATTGATATCTTGGCCGGTAAAAGATTATGGATTGATGTCGAGGCCGGTAAAAGAATATGGATTGATATCTTGGGCGGTAAAAGATTATGGATTGATATCTTGGGCGGTAAAAGATTATGGATTGATATCGTGGGCGGTAAAAGATTATGGATTGATATCGAGGCCGGTAAAAGAATATGGATTGATATTGTGGCCGGTAAAAGATTATGGATTGATATCGTGGCCGGTAAAAGATTATGGATTGATATCTTGGGCGGTAAAAGATTATGGATTGATGTCGAGGCCGGTAAAAGATTATGGATTGATATCTTGGGCGGTAAAAGATTATGGATTGATATCGTGGGCGGTAAAAGATTATGGATTGATATCTTGGGCGGTAAAAGATTATGGATTGATATCGTGGCCGGTAAATGATTATGGATTGATATCGAGGCCCGTAAAAGATTATGGATTGATATCGTGGCCGGTAAAAGATTATGGATTGATATCTTGGGCGGTAAATGATTATGGATTGATATCGTGGGCGGTAAAAGATTATGGATTGATGTCGAGGGCGGTAAAAGATTATGGATTTATATCGTGTCCGGTAAAAGATTATGGATTGATATCGTGGGCGGTAAAAGATTATGGATTGATATCCTGGCCGGTGAAAGATTATGGATTGATGTCGTGGCCGGTAAAAGATAATGGATTGATATCGTGGGCGGTAAAAGATTATGGATTGATATCTTGGCCGGTAAAAGATTATGGATTGATATCGTGGGCGGTAAAAGATTATGGATTGATATCTTGGCCGGTAAAAGATTATGGATTGATATCGTGGCCGGTAAAAGATTATGGATTGATATCGTGGCCGGTAAAAGATTACGGATTGATATCGTGTCCGGTAAAAGATTATGGATTGATATCGTGGGCGGTAAAAGATTATGGATTGATATCTTGGGCGGTAAGAGATTATGGATTGATATCGTGGGGGGTAAAAGATTATGGATTGATATCGAGGCCGGTAGAAGATTATGGATTGATATCGTGGCCGGTAAAAGATTATGGATTGATATCTTGGGCGGTAAAAGATTATGTATTGATATCGTGGGCGGTAAAAGATTATGGATTGATATCTTGGCCGGTAAAAGATTATGGATTGATATCGTGGCCGGTAAAAGATTATGGATTGATATCGTGGGCGGTAAAAGATTATGGATGGAGATCGTGGCCGGTAAAAGATTATGGATTGATATCGTGGCCGGTAAAAGATTTTGGATTGATGTCGAGGCCGGTAAAAGATTATGGATTGATATCGTGTCCGGTAAAAGATTATGGATTGATATCGTGTCCGGTAAAAGATTATGGATTGATATCGTGGCCGGTAAAAGATTATGGATTGATATCGTGGCCGGTAAAAGATTATGGATTGATATCGTGGCCGGTAAAAGATTATGGATTGATATCGTGGGCGGTAAAAGATTATGGATTGAGATCGTGGCCGGTAAAAGATTATGGATTGATATCGTGGCCGGTAAAAGATTTTGGATTGATGTCGAGGCCGGTAAAAGATTATGGATTGATATCGTGTCCGGTAAAAGATTATGGATTGATATCGTGGGCGGTAAAAGATTATGGATTGATATCGTGGCCGGTAAAAGATTATGGATTGATATCGTGGCCGGTAAAAGATTATGGATTGATATCGTGGCCGGTAAAAGATTATGGATTGATATCGTGGGAGGTAAAAGATTATGGTTTGATGTCGAGGCCGGTAAAAGATTATGGATTGATATCTTGGGCGGTAAAAGATTATGGATTGATATCGTGGGCGGTAAAAGATTATGGATTGATATCTTGGGCGGTAAAAGATTATGGATTGATATCGTGGGCGGTAAAAGATTATGGTTTGATGTCGAGGCCGGTAAAAGAATATGGATTGATATCTTGGGCGGTAAAAGATTATGGATTGATATCGTGGGCGGTAAAAGATTATGGATTGATATCTTGGGCGGTAAAAGATTATGGATTGATATCGTGGCCGGTAAATGATTATGGATTGATATCGAGGCCGGTAAAAGATTATGGATTGATATATTGGGCGGTAAATGATTATGGATTGATATCGTGGGCGGTAAAAGATTATGGATTGATATCGTGGCCGTTAAACGATTATGGATTGATATCGTGGGCGGTAAAAGATTATGGATTGACATCGTGGCCGGTAAAAGATTATGTATTGATATCGTGGCCGGTTAAAGATTATGGATTGATATCGTGGGCGGTAAAAGATTATGGATTGATGTCGAGGCCGGTAAAAGATTATGGATTGATATCTTGGGCGGTAAAAGATTATGGATTGATATCGTGGGCGGTAAAAGATTATGGATTGATATCTTGGGCGGTAAAAGATTATGGATTGATATCGTGGCCGGTAAATGATTATGGATTGATATCGAGGCCGGTAAATGATTATGGATTGATATCGAGGCCGGTAAAAGATTATGGATTGATATCTTGGGCGGTAAATGATTATGGATTGATATCGTGGGCGGTAAAAGATTATGGATTGATGTCGAGGCCGGTAAAAGATTATGGATTGATATCGTGTCCGGTAAAAGATTATGGATTGATATCGTGGGCGGTAAAAGATTATGGATTGATGTCGAGGCCGGTAAAAGCTTATGGATTGATATCGTGTCCGGTAAAAGATTATGGATTGATATCGTGTCCGGTAAAAGATTATGGATTGATATCGTGGGCGGTAAAAGATTATGGATTGATATCTTGGGCGGTAAAAGATTATGGATTGATATCGTGGGCGGTAAAAGATTATGGATTGATATCTTGGGCGGTAAAAGATTATGGATTGATATCGTGGCCGGTAAATGATTATGGATTGATATCGAGGCCGGTAAAAGATTATGGATTGATATCGTGGGCGGTAAAAGATTATGGATTGATGTCGAGGCCGGTAAAAGATTATGTATTGATATCGTGTCCGGTAAAAGATTATGGATTGATATCGTGGGCGGTAAAAGATTATGGATTGATATCGTGGGCGGTAAAAGATTATGGATTGATATCGTGGCCGTTAAACGATTATGGATTGATATCGTGGGCGGTAAAGATTATGGATTGATATCGTGGCCGGTAAAAGATTATGGATTGATATCTTGGCCGGTAAAAGATTATGGATTGATATCTTGGGCGGTAAAAGATTATGGATTGATATCGTGGGCAGTAAAAGATTATGGATTGATATCGAGTCCGGTAAAAGATTATGGATTGATATCGTGGCCGGTAAAAGATTATGGATTGATATCGTGGGCGGTAAAAGATTATGGATTGATATCGTGGGCGGTAAAAATTATGGATTGATATCTTGGGCGGTAAAAGATTATGGATTGATATCGTGGCCGGTAAAAGATTATGGATTGATATCGTGGGCGGTAAAAGATTATGGATTGATATCTTGGGCGGTAAAAGATTATGGATTGATATCGTGGCCGGTAAAAGATTATGGATTGATATCGAAGCCGGTAAAAGGTGATGGATTGATATCGTGGGCGGTAAAAGATTATGGATTAATATCGTGGGCGTTAAAAGATTATGGATTGATATCGTGGGCGGTAAAAGATTATGGATTGATATCGTGGCCGGTAAAAGATTATGGATTGATATCTTGGCCGGTAAAAGATTATGGATTGATATCGTGGGCGGTAAAAGATTATGGATTGATATCTTGGCCGGCAAAAGATTATGGATTGATATCGTGGCCGGTAAAAGATTATGGATTGATATCTTGACCGGTAAAAGATTATGGATTGATATGTTGGCCGGTAAAAGATTATGGATTGATATCTTGGCCGGTAAAAGATTATGGATTGATATCGTGGGCGGTAAAAATTATGGATTGATATCTTGGGCGGTAAAAGATTATGGATTGATATCGTGGCCGGTAAAAGATTATGGATTGATATCGTGGGCGGTAAAAGATTATGGATTGATATCTTGGGCGGTAAAAGCTTATGGATTGATATCGTGGCCGGTAAAAGATTATGGATTGATATCGAGGCCGGTAAAAGATTATGGATTGATATCGTGGGCGGTAAAAGATTATGGATTAATATCGTGGGCGTTAAAAGATTATGGATTGATATCGTGGGCGGTAAAAGATTATGGATTGATATCCTGGCCGGTAAAAGATTATGGATTGATATCTTGGCCGGTAAAAGATTATGGATTGATATCGTGGGCGGTAAAAGATTATGGATTGATATCTTGGCCGGCAAAAGATTATGGATTGATATCGTGGCCGGTAAAAGATTATGGATTGATATCTTGACCGGTAAAAGATTATGGATTGATATCTTGGCCGGTAAAAGATTATGGATTGATATCTTGGCCGGTAAAAGATTATGGATTGATATCGTGGGCGGTAAAAGATTATGGATTGATATCGTGGGCGGTAAAAGATTATGGATTGATATCTTGGCCGGTAAAACATTATGTATTGATATCGTGTCCGGTAAACGATTATGGATTGATATCGTGGGCGGTAACACTATTTACATTCGGACTTTTTTATTTTCACAACAAAGATGGGGAAAATTTTCTTCTTCTTCTATGTGCCTTGTCCTTTCAGGACGTAGGCGATCATGGTCTTCCACGTCTTCCTATCCCTGGTGGCTCTTAGCACGCTTTCTCCTGTGACATCTCTCAGTCCCCGTCCTGTCATCCACCTGCTCAGGCCTTTTAAATATGTTATCCGCTGCTGTCCTCTGTCTCTTTTCCCCTCTATCTGGCCTGTTAGTATCAGGTTCTCCAAGCCCTCCCTCCTCATTGCTTGTCCCAGGAACTTCAGTTGTCTCTTCCCGATGCACAATATTAATTTCCTTTTCGTTTCCATTCTTTCTAACACCTCGTCATTTCTCACATGCTCGGTCCACGATATCCGCAGCATCCTTCTGTAGAACCACATTTCAGTTGCTTCGAGTTGTCCCTTCATCTTTCTTGATATTGTTCAGCATTCACTGCCATACTGAAGAACTGACATCACACAGCACTCCGGTACTCTATTCTTTGTTTCCAGTAAAAGTTTCCTGTGTCTTAATACTTTACTCAGCTTCTGGAACGTGTCTTTTGCCATGCCGATTCGTCATTGGATCTCTGTGTCGCACTTTCCCTCTTCAGTTAGAACACTTACTAGATAATTAAATTTTCGTACCTGCTTAATTTTAATAGTCTTACGAAAAGGAAATCTAGCAACGTCAGTGACCAGCAAAACCTGTGGGTAACAAGAGTTTCTGTTGCGGGTGCAAGAGTGACCAGTGGGAATACCATTTTTACCGTACTGTACGCCCTCTATTTTTGTGTCTGCGGTTAAATTCAGTTAAAAAGGACGCCTGGAAGTGTTTGAGTGGATTTATCGTTTTGATGCCTTTAGCTCATCAAAAGTCGGTAAATTTAATATTGTTGTGGAGTAGTTTTCGAACTGTAGGTAATAGTCGTGCTATGTCGGTTGCTAATCGACTTAACGGACCCAAAATGTTAGGAACTTGGTAATCTTCCACTGTAAGCCGACTCCTTAGTATTTGGCTAACTGCCGACTAATATCAACTGCCTTAGTCCAACTATGTCCAAACTGGAACTAGTAGTTCTACTGAACTCCAATAGAACTCTAAAGAACTCTCTAGAACTTCTAAGAACTCCTAAGAACTTCCCCAGAACTTCAATATTTATTGTACATATATGTACAAATGTGGTACAAGGAAAACGGGGACGGGGACGGCTGGTCATCCGCTGTCCTAATTTAACTTAGCTATTCATTTTCGTCGACCCTGACACACTTACAATAAACCTTACTCTATAATACCACATTTTTACTTACCATTCTTACCACGTCCACCATAATACCTCAGGTGCTCTATGTAGTCCTACTTAACTCCCATATGTACAATTTTCAGTGGAGGGCATGTGCAGAAAATAACAACATTTAAAATTCCCCAATGATTTTATACAATGAAATAAATATTTACAAGAAACTAAATAAAATCGTATTAGTAATAAAGCCCCTCCCCTCTAAAAAACTGACAGAAATACGCGGCTTTAAGACTATAATAATTACAATATATCCGGTCAGCAAACACTCACGCAGTCACTCACACATATAAACACCATAACAAGAACGAAAAGCACATTTGAAAAAACGAAAGACGACACGCATCCACCAGAACTAACATTCCTGAACACCTAAAGCGGGAAAGGGATGGGGGATTAAACTAAAAGAAACATGGAGACAAAAAAGGGGGCCAATGAGCATTCATAACCTAGCTAAGTTAACTTAGGGGTGCACATGTTCCTCTCAGCACACTCAACATTCTGATGCCTAACCAGCATCAAACAACCACTCTAGGTCAGCACCTTTCGCTCGACAGAGACGCGCAAGACTCACCCACGTTTTGTCAAATTCTGATGGAGTGAGTCGTTTCCTTTCCGTCCTAATCTTGACTTTAAGCTGATGCTTAAAGGACAAGATCAGTTTGGAAGAGGTAAACTTCTCATTGCCATAGAATTCCTTCTGTCGCGTCGTCCAAATCACCACTCGCATAAACCCTAGTAAGCAAAAGAGCACGTAGTGCTCAGCCTTAAATAACGGAGGTATGACATTGCTACAAACAGAATTAGCCTCAAGGACAAAGAACTTTCCACGCAGCATACGAACCATGAGATCTTAAAGAAACTTGCACAACGGGACAACAACACTGCAATGGAAGAAGGCGTGATCGACGGTCTCCGCCGACAGCCCACAACGTACGCAGGTTGAAACAGATTTTAGGCCCGCTGCATAAAGCTTCTTGCCTACCCAGAGTGCCTTACGAATCATCAGCCAGGTGAGTGATGCCTCATCGTTAGTGAGATATTTCAACCCGGACGCCCAAGGCCATATGGAGCGAGCCTCCTACTTCGTCAGCCCGAGCTCGCCTATCAGTTCATTCCCGCTTTAATGTTAGTAAAAGCTGTTCCTGGAAATCTGGGCTATCAAATAATGACGCGTTCAATTTCCAGTACCCATCCAACTGAACTTTAGGTTTATATAAGTTTATACGAACCCGGACGAGCCTATGATCCGTGTAAACTATCGGACGGAAACTTGGACAACCTAAGAGCCTTACGTCGACTCTCCTAACTAGGACTCGGTCGAGATAGCTAGCACGCACCACGGAACACGAGCTGCCCCTATTAGTCCAAGTCCAAATTACCTTCCGGGGTGTTCATTTCGGTATTTATCGACAAGATCATTCCCATCGATAAAGTCCCGAAACGGTTTCACATCCGGGTTGTTAGTACCCGATCTTTGTCCTATACAATATTTCTCAGGGTCAAGATTAAGATTACCCTCGCCTCGATGTCCCTAAGAACGACTCGAGCCGCAGAGACAAAGCAGGACGCTCCGCATGGTCATTGGGCTCATAAACCCCAATGAGCCGAAAAGACTTCTCCTTTATGGTAATACACAAATCCTGCTCGCTGGATCCCCGATGACAAACGCTCACACCGCACCCAAATACTTGCTCACTAGCCAGGAAACACCTCTAGAACGACCATCAAAACATGCTGAATAGAGATCGAAACCCCTAGACAGTATGCCCTCATAGTCGCCAGCTAAAAACCAGGTTTCCTGTACATCCACACCGAGGCGCTGGAGATCGTCAGTGAGTCTCACCCTCCGAGAAGCTGACCTCAGCCTCGGGTATTCAAACTTCCTAACCAGAGATCCATTATGATGCATGATTAGGGTTGGGGTTCTGGACAGAACATGGACGGGGAGACGATACCGACTGCCACTCACATTGACCCATGGCCCATCTCATTCTTGATAGTGCCGTCAGAGGAGAGACCGCTAACGTCACAGGGAAAGGTTAGTTTCAGAGCCCTGTAGAAGTAGTGATGAACAAAAACCGAGACCCATCCTGAACAAAATTTATCTAGATTAGTGAGTCTCTCAGATTTCGTTGTTATAATCAGATGGGTCATTTCTGTAGCTTTGACAGCCTCCTTGACCTTGCCTCAAGTCTGCGGGCAGATGTCCTCCCCTTGTCTGTATGGCACTTTTGCAGGTTTTTTTCCGTGCCTTCTTGTCTTTTGATGATGGGCTTCTTTTCCTTTTTGTTGGAGAGGGCATCTGTTTCGGGGGAGAGAGACAGGGAGAAATGCGGAAATAGTTTATAACCTGGCTGGTGTATCTACTACGAGGGGACGGTTTTCGAGGTGTGGTTTGAGATGAGTGAATTTTCTTCGTGTGATCTGACTTTTTCTTTTGAGGGGAGAACGGGGAAGAGGCCGAGGGGCGAGTTGGACATTTTTCTAGATTCTTTTTCAATTGCTTAGTTTTTTCCCATTCCTGCGTACCCGGGATCAAAAGCCTTCTTCATTTCCTCCAATGTAGGTGCCGACCAGTCCGAGGCGTCGCCCTTCTTTCTGATGAAGAGAGTGGGGCTGTTAGTGCCTTTAGTTTCAGGGGATTGAGGTTGCGCTACTTGGCGGTTCCCCCTGGCCCTGCCAACAACCAGCCACTCCACTTTACCTTCTCTAGCAGTTGCACTAGCAGCTGGCGACGATTTTTCGGGAGGTGAGGGAACTTTTTCTTCCCAACCGGGGGAATTACCGCACCGGTCCTGGGTATTGGCATGCCCACTACAGGCGAAACGGATTCAACAGAAGCAGCCAGAGGGGGATTTTGGTCAACTGGGGCCTCGCTTCCAGGGCTTTCTTCTCTGGGCAGGAGGAGTAGAGGTGACCAGTCTCTCCACAACTCCAGCATTTCGGTTTGCCGCTGGATACGATCACCGGCAAGCTCAGGCCCTCTACGTCAAGGCAGTTGGGGATGGTCGGGAAGGCATGGCGGTCGATCATTATTTCGAAAGACAATCTCCCGCTCAGGTCATCGCAGGAGGTATCTAAAATTTGCCCAAACTGCGAAAAGTATGCAGCCAGATGATCCCCGATAACCTTAGAAAAAACCTCATTTACTTCTACTTGGTCCTGTTTTGCCATCGTGCTCTCTTTTTATTATGTATTCTTTTGTAATTAAATCTTGAGTTGCCATTTTAAGACAATCTTCCGGCGTGGATAGCAGCACGTCCCACATGAAGAAACCCGCACCTTTAACTATTCTTAAGGGCTTAACCCTTGTGAACTGTTGTGCTTTTATCACCGTGTCTTTCGTGGAGCGACAAATTTTGCGTGTACGCTTATCCACCACGAAGACTGGCACTATTCGTTTTTCAATTTTCTTTAATTCTTGGGGATCTTCTAACTTCTTTAAAAAGCTATGCAAAAATAACCCGGACAGATTTTAAGAAAATAAAATTAAAGAAATATAAAATTGAATTTAGCATACAACGGCAAAGTTTTAAATTAAAAAGAAAAAGGAAAAAAACGGCAAGAAGATTTTTAAAAAATTAGCCTTAACGGCCAAAAATTAAACTTTAAAATAATATAAAATAAAAACAGTTAAAGAAAACTTAGCCTTTAACGGCGCAAAAAATATAAAATAAACAAAAAGAAACGGTTAAAAAAATTAGCCTTTAACAGAAAAAAACTCCAACTATCCTTGACAGAGGATAATTAAATTAAACTTTAAATAAAGCGAAAAAGAATTGTAAATAAACTGGTACAACGAGTAAAAAAAGTACTTAAAATACAATAAAAACAATGACTTTAAGGAATAAATTAACACAAAAAAACAAAGAGTCGCCTAAACGACTATGTAAAAGATATCTGGGGAGGAGCTCTTGGTCACAAAAATAAAATTAAATTAAAGAAAATAGTTTTTTAAAAGTTCTAAGCAAAATGAATGTGACACTCAAGGCCAAACAGTTAACTACAAAAAACAAAAACAAAACAAAACAAAACAACAAACAAACAAACAAAAAGAAAACAAAAAGAAAAAAAGGTCTTTTCTGTAAGAAAAAGGTAAGTGTCCAAAGGAGAGATAAAAGATTCTTTAGTAAAAAGTCCAACACTGGACAAAGTAGAGGTCTGACAAATCTGCAATTGACAAAACTAGTCAGTCGCTAATCTTGACTTCCCAAGAACTTCTCGAGTTAGCTTCCTGTTAACTCTTATTAATATAGGAGGGAGATTCCATTATCTGAGGAATCAGGTGTGTTTTACCATAACAAATATTCAGCCCCACATTATATTTCGTGAGAAAAAAAAAGAAAAAAAAAAGGAAAATGTTTTTGAATTGATTGATTCGTTTTCTATGGTTTATTTTTTTATTTTTTTTAATAGTATCATCCCGAGCATGGCGGTAATGCCACTGATGTGCAGGGGGCTACATATGAGTAAAAAGATTAAGTAGAAGAGAGTGAAGAGGAAGACGAACCAGTTAGAAAGGAGCAAGAGATGGATGGGAATACAGGTGTGATGACAATTGCAAAGGTGGAGAGAAAGGAATGGATATACGGGGTGGTGAAAGAACTAGAGTCAAGTGATTAATAGATGAGTATTAACATTGCATTTAAATTCCTGGAGGTTGTAGCCGTCAGGAAAGCAAGAATATGGAAGCGAGTTCCACAGGCGGGAAGTGCGGGAGAAGAAGCTGCAGGAGTAGAATTGTCGTCTGCATTTGGTTAATCTAACTGTGAATGGGTGGGACCCAGTTGCCAGTCTGGTCGCACGAGTAAACACCTGGTGCAGAGGCACCAGTGACTTAAGTTCGTTGGCGCAGAAGCCATGAAAGTATTTATAGAACAGACAAAGGGAGGCCACATCTCGTCGGTGGGGAAGTGGCTGTAGTCGAGCCGCCAATCACATTACTGATTCTACTTTGGAGCCTGTTGAGAACACTGAGATGAACAGCAGGGGCGCCTGACCATATATGGCAGCAGTATTCCATGCACGGACGAATGGTTGATTTGTATATATGCAGGATGGATTCAGGCGGGAAAAACATCCTGTGCCCGACACAGTGACCCAACCTCCTTAGCAGTGGATTATCAACCCGTTACAGGTTATCTACAAGCAGAAATATTTTTAGACTGTAATAATTTTTGAGACAATAATTTTAGTGATGAAAGCCTCACTAATTAAGCCATAGCTTACAGGATAAGTGTGT
The DNA here is from genome assembly GCA_037127315.1 of Ascarosepion bandense. Lineage (NCBI taxonomy): Eukaryota > Metazoa > Mollusca > Cephalopoda > Sepiida > Sepiidae > Ascarosepion > Ascarosepion bandense. The sequence goes on from JBBBDQ010000455.1 coordinate 1,521,436, forward strand.
GTGTGAATATAACCAACCCAGCTGAAATTAGAACTCAGCTCTCCAATTAACAAATCCGAGCTATTATCTATTAGAACACCTGCACATCCAAGCTTACAGCACCTGGCATTCTTAAGCGGTTGCTCATCAAAGTACCGACAAGGATCGGCGTTGCTTAACTTCGGTGATCGTACGGGAATAGGAGTTACAAACCTATATGTATGTAAGACAATAACAACAAAAACGAGGACAATAATCCGAGTATAGTGTAAAGAACTGAACCAATCATTTGCATTATATCATACAATAATCTGGTCATAGGCATGGGAAATATAGAATAGTTAGCGACTAATAAGCTTGTGATGGACAGGTTTTTAATCAGTGGGGCAAGAGTGACTGGTGGGAACACCACTATTACCCTCCTCTCTGAGTTTACGGTCGAAATCAGTCAGGAAAGGCGCCTGGATGTTCTTGTGATGTTACTAAGAAATTTTAGCATTTTTCACCTATTTGATGCTGTTAGCTCAGCGTTTGGAATAATTTATTATTCAGTCCTCATCAGGTTATATTTCGTGGGAAAAAATCTCTGTTTTTTAAGAAGAAAAGTAAATAAAAGTAACAAAACATAACAGCAGAAAAAGTTCGGTCATTAATCTACCAAATAGAGAATACATAGTTGTCAGCAAAAGAGACAAGCTAAAGTGTGAGTTACATATTGGGAAAGACAAACCAAGCAAATAGAGAAATTTAACTATCAGAATAGTGTAATAACAAATGACGGAAAATGTGACACAGGATTACAAAAATGCATATGAAATACATCTAAGATAAGTATTACGACAGAGAAAAATACATCTAAGATAAGTATTACGACAGAGAAAAATACATCTAAGATAAGTATTACGACAGAGAAAAATGACCTCAGAAAAACGACCTCAGAAACAAAGAAAAGTCTGTTGAACAGCTATGAAATAACTGTTCACCAAGTGAATTCTAGACAATCTTCTCATAAATGAAGAAGGCATTTGAAACAACAGATATGTGCTTCTGTCGAAGAATACAAAGAATATCATGGACGGAATATGTGAGTAAGAATGAAGTTTGAATGTGAATAAAATTTATATGGAAAATTATACAAGCAATCAGAAAGAGGCAGTTGAAATATCTGGAACACATAATAAGGACAAGTGGCATAAGGAATTAAAAACAGGACAGAACAGGACAGGAAAGAAAGAAAAAAGGTGGGGGAAACGGCGAGACATCGACCTAATGGGTTTGTGCAAATCGATGGCAAAAGGAATTATCTAGAATAACAAAAAATACTTTTTGTAACAAATGACTGAATACTATGGAAAGCCATAATTTCCTGCATGTTTGGCAATTTTTTTAATGACCTTTTTGCCTTGCATTAGAAGAGCAACTCATTGCATTTTCCTTGGCTCAGGTTTTCAACTGAGACGAGGTGCAGTGTTTATATTTGAATCAAATGCTAAATTTGCTGCTTGGGAAGTTAGTTTACTGTGTTGTTTCAGAGAAAATGTTTCGTCATAATCCATCTTATACAATTATAAATCTACTATTCATCGGCGCATTAAATATTACTGTCATATCTGGTGTACTGGTCCGGCTATATATCTCGAGATTTGCGACAAAACCCAAAGAAGGATCTGCAATGCAATCGGTCCTGACCTGGCACCTCAACTTTAATCTTTTTTCATTAACCTTACGTGTCTTCTCTCTGTTTTTCGCTTTCTGTAAATATTTCACGGTAATTGTTCGAATGATCTTGGCACCCCGACCGCATGAAGTGTAGGACTAGATTGGCAGTTAGGTCTCATCTTGTTACTGTTTTTACATTTGTAGGAGATGAAACCGTAAGTTTTATTCTAATATTTTCTTTTCTCGGATTTCTCGCCTATAGAATTCTATTCCGGTTTTATGCTGTACTGCCAACTATAATTTTCATAACATTTAAATGCAACAGCAATCACCATCCTCTGTTTTCATGAAACCTGTTTATATTGTCTTTTCTCCTCCTAAAAATCTTCTCATTCTCTTCCACACCCAGTAACTCTTTATGTCTTAATGGCCTTATCGCCTTACTTGGGGTGAAGTGATTAAAAATAAAAGTCTGTTTTTTATGATAATATCTAGAGTTTCAAATCAGTAACTTCACAACAAAAAGGATAATATAATACTTCTTGTGAGGTTTGTCATGATCTTTTTCTTCTTCATATGCCCTTTTTTTCCGGACGTGGGCGATCATGGACTTCCATTTGCCCCTTGTCCCTTGTCGTTCTTCATATTTCCCCACTTGGTATCTCTTCCAAACCACACTCCGCTATTCATTTGCTCAAGCCTCTCAAATATTCCTCGCGTTGCTTTCCCCTGTCTCTTTTTCCTACTATGCGTCCTGTGATTATTAGATTCTCCAGACCCTTCTTCCTCATTACGTATCCCAGGGACCTCAACTGTCGCTTACTAATGTTAGGTATGAGTTTTCTTCTTGTTTGCATCCTCTCCAATACCTCTTCGTTGCTTATGTGCTCGGTCCATGGTATCCTCAGCATCTTTCTGTAGAACCACATTTCTGCTGTCTCGAACCTCTCTTTGACTCTTGAATCGATCAACCAACATTCGCTACCATACAGAAAGACAGACATCACATAGCAGTCTAGCACTCTTTTCTTTGTTTCTAATCTACAGCCTAAGAAATACATTTTTAGAATATTTACCAAAAAGTGCTAAACATTTTATAAGATATGCAAGTGAATTCATCTTTCAGAAATATCGATTCCCTTTGAAATTAGTATTAACTTTATTACATAACTAGTTTAACCATAGGTTAAATGACAGCAATTTGATTAATTTTTTATTAGTTATATTGTCTGTGTGAGTTTTTTTACCTATACAATTAACTCTATTTTGTAATAAAAATTATTCTACCTTTTAAATCATTAAAAAGAAAAATAATATATAAAAATGAATATAAACGTAATAAAAAAATTGTATGAGCTAAATGTTCACATGGTCAGAACGAGATATTCTATGATATTTTCCCTTACTGGCCTTAAGTCATGGCTTCTCTTACCACAACAATAGAATATTTCCTTACTAATTAAAATAGATCAGACTGTGATGTACGTTGTGGAGCAGTGAATATCGGCCTGAAATGAGAAATCGAAATTCGAATTCTAGTTGAACTCGTTTCATTTAATTACGCACAAATTCCCTCCAGCTATCGGTTAAATAATACAACAGATTGGGTTCTATAGCCTCGGTTAGTAACCAGTCAACTGCAGAACGTAATGGCAACCTACTGCAAGAAAAGTCAGTCATGTCCCTTTTGAGACATGATCGCCCAAGCTTGTATCACGCATGACACTTAACTGACTGAATGATGTATGCTACCTACCATACTTGTGATTGTGTATGGCATTAAGTAAAGCGTCAAAAATATAACATATAATATAATCTGCTGACTTGCAAACGAGTCCTGTAGTGTGTGTTGGTACTGCACCTCACGGTTTTCAAGTGGGAATATTATCTCCTTTCTTTTTCTTAAAATATCTGGTCCTTGGTATGATGAAAAAAATGTATCCATCAGAAGTGGCCTCTAACTGGGGAGTTTTGTGGAGCGAGGAGCCACCTCTTAATTGCTGTTAATTCCAGGTTCACCCTGACCGGGAGTGTTAACACCTGTCAGGGTCCCAGCTATGGGCAAATAGTTAAAAATTCTAGCAATACATTTTGGAGAAGAAAACATTACAAGTAATAGATATATATATATATATATATATATATATATATATATATATATATATATATATATATAATCTATTACTATAGATATAGATTATATATATATATATAATCTATTACTTGTAATGTTTTCTTCTCCAAAATGTATTGCTAGAATTTTTACTATAACATTCTATTTTCACACTTTCATTGTATTTTGATATATATATATATATATATAGTAATCCGCAGACAGATCTGTTTCACTGTATCACAGCTCATCAGTACGGTTACACAGTAATACACCTGGCCCTCGAAAAAAGACCTCTTTACAAAAATACGTCAACGAAAGCTGATCTACAAACTGATTTCTTACAAAGAATATATATTCTTTTCATACAAATCTATTCTAAAAACCATTTGGCATTAAATAACCCATTGAGGTTGATGTGCCGTAACACAAAACAAATCAAATCTTAAAAGATCAGGAATGCCACACCTCGGAGATAGAAAACTTACGCCAATATCTCCCTCATTACACTAGAGAGGAAGGTTGGTGAATGTCAACCGGGCAGAACTAGTGCAAGAGTCTCGTGTTTCCCTCTAATCTATGATACTACATCCCAATTTTCATAATACAGTATTCATATAAAGTACAAATTTCGTAGTAATCTAATGTTGTAGAATAGCAGACAATATGCAATACAGATGAACAATAACAGACAATATGCAATACAGATGAACAATAACAGACAATATGCAATACAGATGAACAATAACAGACAATATGCAATACAGATGAACAATAACAGACAGTATGCAATTCAGATGAACAATAACAAACAATACGCAATATAGATGAACAATAACAGATAGTATGCAATATAGATGAACAATTCAACTAGGAAAATTGAAAAAAAATACAATGTATCTAACTACAAATTCGAGACATGTCAAACTAGATTATTTCATTTTAAATAAATCAACAATGTTTTGCAACAACATTTAACGACTGCATATTTTTTATGTTAAAAAGTTGAATAATTTTAACATTCAATAAAAATATTGAATTTTATATAGTGATTTTTTTTAAAACTAAGCGTATGCAGAACAAATTTATGGATTTAGAATAAAAAATAAAGTACGTATATAAAATAAAACCTCCAGAATGACGTCAAAATCCATGAAAATGTTTATCCTTTAATATTCAGTTGTGTTTAGTTCAATTTGTAACGTATATAAAAGTAGCTTCCCTCTGTCTTTTCTACGAGTATTTTCATGGCTTCTGCACTGACGACTTTAATTCCTTGATGCCTCGTCCTCATGTGTTTACTTGTGCAACTAAATTGGTGACTAGGTTTAATTCTTTTACTGTCAAATAATTGGAGTAGATAGATCTATTTATCGCCCGGTTCAAACTCCACCCACGTCTATTGAACAGGTTAAGAGGCTCATCCCTTGTTCCCTGTTTAGGACGTGGTTTCCGGCTTTCTCTTTTCCAATCTTTTCACTATTACGTAGCCCCCTGCACATCAATGGCGTTACCGCCTTGCTCGGGGTGATACGATTAAAAAAAAAAATAGGCAAATGTAACATCACTACTTCTTTAGAAGTTTCTTTTCTCGTACTTCCCGCCTGTGGAACTCCCTTTCGTATGCTTGCTTCTCTGATAGCTACAATCTTTAAAGGTTTAAGTGCAACGTCATTTGCCCTCTTCTATCTCCTTGACTCCCAACTCTCTATTACCCCTTTTTCGACATCGGCAGTCCGTTTTTTTTCTCTTTACTTTCCTCTCACGTTAACCCCCCCCCCCCGCGCACCAGTAGCATTACTGTCTTACTTGGGTTGAAACAAATTATAAAAAGGAAGAAAACATTTCAATAATAAAAAGCAAATGTTGATAAAATTTTGAGGGTCACAAAACACTACTAGGAGGCGTCAACAATCAGAATTCCCCCGCTCGGGAGGTTCAGTGATAGTACGCACCAGCCCTGCACGCACGAATAAGGCAACTTATGGCCTTGGTCCATATATACACACCACATTAAAACGACCTTGTGTTACATCACGTCAACGTGGGGAGGTAAGTAAATAGCGACTATTGTTAAAGAGTTTGAATCTCGCTGAGTGCTCAAATATGGTGGTTATGTGCCAAACTTAGCTTGGCAAATACTTTATTTCTTGTTTCATAAACTCTTATGGATAGAAAGTGAGCATATTTATGAGTTGCACGTTCGATCTGACATTATATCGGAAGTTTCAAGGTTGTACTTTACAATATTTTATGAGATCTTATATATTTACGAAATATTTATATCTACTTGATATTTGTTAAAGTGGTCCCATAAGTCGTTTCAAATTTCAATTTGTTATCGGACGATAAAACTGTTTTCGACAGGCTTTGTGGAGAAAAATACATTTATGCAGTAAGTGTAAGTTGAAATAATGCAATGTCCATTTTCAGCCGGCCCGTAAAAAGAACACTCGGTTTAAAAGTTCCGTCAGTGGGAGCAATTGATTTGATGTCAATCAAGCGATTCGAACTCGCTGGACCGTGGCGAAAATAGCAAATGCACAGCAATGCATTATGGGTGCCCGTCATAAATCCGAATGGCAGAGCTGGAAAAATCTTTTGGCCAACGTTCAGCGCGTCAATTATATTTTGTTTTATGGAGATACACTTATACATCGGTCAAACGAGAAGGAAACAAAGAAAAAAAAAACGAAGAAAGAGTGAACGAGAGAGAGAGAGAGAGAGAGAGAAAGGGGAAGAGTTATTGGAAGGAAAGAGGAAGAAAGGGAGAAAGAATGAAAGAAGAGATAAGAAAGAAGCGAGAGAAAGAATATATATATATATATATATATATATATATCGACAGAGAAAGAGAGAAAGAAAAAATTACATATATATAGAGAGAGTGAGAAAATGAAAGAAGAAATATGTATAGAGAAAAAAGAATATATATATATAGAGAGAGAGGGAGAGAAATTGAGAGAGGGAGAAAAAATTTATATATATATATATTATCTTTCTCTCTTTTTACATATATATAGTCTTTTTTCTCTCTCTATTTTAGATATAATCTTTCTTTATTTCACACTATCTCTACATATATTCTTTTTCTTTCTCGCTATATATATGTATATTTTCTCTTTCCATCTCTATATAAACTCTCTCTCTCTCTCACTCTCTCTCTCTCTCTCTATATATATATATATATATATATATATCTTTCTATATTCTTTGTAAATCACTGTCTGTCTCTTTTTTACTCTCTCTCTTTATGTATCGTCGTTGCTTACACGCTCGGGCCATAATATCCTTAGCATCCTTACTTCCCCACATTTATGTTGCCTTGAGCCTCTCTTTGATTCTTGAAGCGATCATCCAGCATCCGTTGCCATACAGGACAGATATCACATAGCAGTCTAGCACTCTTTTCTTTGTTTCCAATCTACATACTAAGAAATACTTTTCTAGGATATTTACCCAAAAATCTTAAATATTTTACTAGATTTTCAACTAAATTCATCTTTCAGAGATATCAATTTTCTTAAAAATTATTATTAACTTTATTACATAACTAGTTTAACCTTAGATTAACTGACAGTAATTTAAGGATTTTTTATTTTTTATTGTTTGCATTTTTTAAAATAGTGTCTGAGTTTTTTTTAACCGATAAAATTAGCTCTACTATTGTATGTAATAAAAATATTTTACCTTTTAGATCATTAAAAAGAAAAATTATTTATAACAAGATAATATAAAACAAATAAAAAAAATTGTATTAGCAAACTGTTCACATGATCAGCAAGAGATATTTTATGATATTTTCAGTTTTTATGATAGCACACGACATGTTCCCTTACTGGTATCAAGTCATGGCTTAAAGAATATATATATGCATCAAGAAAGAGAGAAAGAAAGAATATCTATACACAGAGAGAGAAAGAGAAGGAGAAAGAAAAATATATATATAGAAAAAAAGAACATATATATATAGAGAGAGAGAGAAAGAGAGGGAGAAAGAGACAGAAAGTGAGACATGGAGAGAGAAAATAAATATATGCATACACACATATATATTTTATCTTTACCTCTCTCTCTCTCTCTCTCTCTCTATATATATATATATATATATATATATATATAATAATAATATTTATTAATAAATTATAACATTGATATGTTATAATATCACTACAAAAGTAGCTATTTTGTTTCGACACTTTTTGTGTCTTTTCAAGTGATGTTGTTATTTCGAAATGAATGGCTTTTATTATTAGCTCTACTTTGTATTGAGCACTTTTTTAAAAATAGTGTTTCTTTGGATGGGGAATATTATTCCACCCATACTTGTATATATATATATATATATATATATATATATATTCTTTATCTTGTTTCTTTCTGCTCGCCACTGATTTTTCTTTGTTTTTTAATCTACATTTTTAAGTTATTTTTATTCCCATTTCGCTTGTCCTTCTCTCTCACGCGTTATATATATATACACAGAGAGAGAGAGAGAGAGAGAGAGAGAGAGAGAGAGAGAGAGAGAGAGAGAGGGAGAGTGTGTGTGTGTGAGAGAGAGAGAGAGAGAGTGTGTGTGTGTGTGAGAGAGAGAGAGATAGAATATGTGGAGGATGGAAAGGAGAGAACGTAAAAGAAAGGGAATCACTAAACATTAGTAAGAAGGATGACAGAGTGAACTTAAGAAAGAAAAGATAAGAAAAAATGAAAGAGACAGAGACAGTCAGGTAGACAGACAAAGAAAGAAAGAAATGTACAGAGAGAGAGAGAGAGAGAGAGAGAGAGAGAGAGTTAGCGGTAGAGAATAGATTTGACATTTTAGCAATCTCTTGATGAAGACTTCACAACAAAGGAAAAGGAATTGATACTCGTTGTGATATGGCGGTTCGTTTTGTATTAAAACCTTGGCATGAAGAAAATGTTTTGTAGACACAGAAATTCCCTCACCGGACGGCAGGAAAACGTGGCAAGATTCAACCATTACATTATTTCGGAAATCAGAAAACTCTAATAAAACTTTTGACTTCTGTTCGTGAACGTCATAATTCTGTTTCCGGTCCCCGGTGTTACCCACACATTCATCACTGAAATTTGACGCAGTTGTACATCAGTCGAAAATATACACAGACGCGTACGGGCGGAGACAGCAACAGGCGTGGGTGAAGTAACTCATTCGTAGGTAGAGTTGCAAAATGTTTATTCTTATATCTGTGTAAAATGTTACTTGCCTGTTAAAATCTCCTGTCAGAACGCCTCTCAAGCTGTCAAGTTAATTCTATAACCAAGTATATTTGGATGCTTAGGTCTGTAATATCAACACCCCCAACAACTTCACAATCAGTTGTCTCTCTGCTTCTATCTATCTATCTATCTATCTATCTATCTATCTATCTATCTATCTATCTATCTATCTATCTATCTCAGGAATTCATTATCTATCTATCTATCTATCTATCTATCTATCTATCTATCTATCTATCTATCTATCTATCTATCTACAAGGTAGTTCATATCTATCTATCTATCTATCTATCTATCTATCTATCTATCTATCTATCTATCTATGATTCATTATCTATCTATCTATCTATCTATCTATCTATCTATCTATCTATCTATCTATCTAAGGCAGTTCATTATCTATCTATCTATCTATCTATCTATCTATCTATCTATCTATCTATCTATCTATCTATCTATCTATCTAGACTGATTCATTATCTATCTATCTATCTATCTATCTATCTATCTATCTATCTATCTATCTATCTATCTATCTAAGGCAGTTCATTATCTATCTATCTATCTATCTATCTATCTATCTATCTATCTATCTAAGGCAGTTCATTATCTATCTATCTATCTATCTATCTATCTATCTATCTATCTATCTATCTATCTATCTATCTATCTAAGGCAGTTCATTATCTATCTATCTATCTATCTATCTATCTATCTATCTATCTATCTATCTAAGGCAGTTCATTATCTATCTATCTATCTATCTATCTATCTATCTATCTATCTATCTATCTATCTAAGGCAGTTCATTATCTATCTATCTATCTATCTATCTATCTATCTATCTATCTATCTAGACGTTCATTATCTATCTATCTATCTATCTATCTATCTATCTATCTATCTATCTATCTATCTATCTATCTATCTATCTAAGGCAGTTCATTATCTATCTATCTATCTATCTATCTATCTATCTATCTATCTATCTATCTATCTATCTATCTAAGGCAGTTCATTATCTATCTATCTATCTATCTATCTATCTATCTATCTATCTATCTATCTATCTATCTATCTATCTATCTATCTAAGGCAGTTCATTATCTATCTATCTATCTATCTATCTATCTATCTATCTATCTATCTATCTATCTATCTATCTAAGGCAGTTCATTATCTATCTATCTATCTATCTATCTATCTATCTATCTATCTATCTATCTATCTATCTATCTAAGGCAGTTCATTATCTATCTATCTATCTATCTATCTATCTATCTATCTATCTATCTATCTATCTATCTATCTAGTTCATTATCTATCTATCTATCTATCTATCTATCTATCTATCTATCTATCTATCTATCTATCTAAGGCAGTTCATTATCTATCTATCTATCTATCTATCTATCTATCTATCTATCTATCTCAGGCTGTTCATATCTATGTATCTGTTTAAAAACATTGATTATATATATCTTATATGTATCACTTTGGGCAACAAACATTTTACCCGCAGATGAATAGGCTGCTGTTTTTTTTGCGGGGATAATACCCCCAATCATTTTCTATAATTTTTGATAATTTCTTTGTGTTAAAAGTCATCAGAAATTGTAGATTTTATTTGTGCTCGAACTCCGGTGTCAAATACCAGCGTCAAATCCCCCACAAACAAAGGCAGACTGACCAAGAGATAAAAAATGAAAAATATAGTTCGATTAATTGAGAGATTGTTAGTTGTTTCATTCGTCCCGATTCATTAAAAAGAAAAGGATTTCTCCTCATATTTGCATCATTCAGTCAGTTAAGTGTCATACATTATACACGCTTGGGCGATCATGTCTATTTCGATCCATGGCTGATTTGGCAGAAGATTATCACGTAGTAGGTTACTACTTATTTCTACGGTATACCGGTTTGCCGAACAACGCTATAGAACCCAATCTGTCCTGCTATTCAATCGTAAGCTGCAGGGAGAAGAGTTGGATTAATGCCTTTTCCAAGGGTATTTAAGCATAATTGAATGCAACGAATTAAATTTTGAAATCGACTTCGGATCTTCATTTTCTCATTCCGAGCCGATATCCATTATACCACAACGCACATCCAACTAAGCCAATTAATGTTGCTTACCCTTTCTGAGTATATTCTAACTGGGACGATGACGAAAATTAATATGTCAACTCAAATTTCATAATCTTCTCTTGAAAATATTGATGAAAATATTAACTTTTCTTCTTCTTAAATAACTTCAACCCATTCAAAAGGGGAACAAGTGTTATATACGCTTTCTGGTATATTCTTCCTGAATCAAAACGTCAGGAATAAAGCGCTTCTTTTTTTCTTTCATAAATGTCGATATCTTCTTCACAGGGTAAATGACGAATGAAACTTTCAAATCCAATGACTTCAAAATGTAAGTAAAATATATCATTGTAATTGTTTTCGCTTTTTTGTTCTTTTTAACAAAGCGGTGACATGCCGTGGGGTGGGTTTGGTTGGGCTGTCAGCACACAAGAGCATCGAGGCAGGCAGGCAGCCAGCTAAAATGGCTGCTGTCTCCTCTCTCCAACTGGAAAACTCAAACTGACTGATCTCTGTGACAGCTGAAGTCATTTATAAAGCTGTCCCCACTGACACCTGTAGCTTCCGATGCACCTCGTCTCATGTCGGGTGTGGATCCTTCTGACCCTCAAAACAAAAACTCAGCCTGCACCTGCGCGTCATCCAGTGCAAAATATACTTCGCGGTAAAATTTCACATTGACCAAGGCATTATGCAACACCAAGGCTACAGAACCCAATCTATTCTACTATTCAACCCATAGCTAGAGGGAGAAAAGATGAATTCATACTTTTCCCAAGGATATTTGAGCGTAAGTTATATCAACGAATTCAAATGGAATTCAAACTCGGCTCTACGATTTCTCATTCCGAGCCGATATTCACTGTACCACCCACGCACATCCTATGTATGTTAATGACCATAAAGAAGAAATGTTAATGTATGACGTAGCAAGTTCTTATGCTGCAAGATTAGAGTGCGTGTCTTTTACGAAAATATTATTTTGTTTGAAATTCTTGCTTTAATGATAAAAATATGATCAATTCAGAAATATATTAAATGCTGTACTTATTAGTGTATAATAGCACTCGTAATTGATGTCTATGGAATTATACGAAAAAAAAAACATCACATTGGCATTTAGAATTACTAGCAACTAAATTTAACCTCGATTTAACATTTGTTTAAATTTTTCATCCGGCTCATATCGACTAAAAATAAGAATTTCTATTGTTTCCAATTGTATTTTCAAACCCGAATTGGAGGCCGAATTTAGCGCAAAACGTCCGGCCATGTTCGCGCAAACATGCAACTGTCTTGCGGCAAAAAATAAGTTCCAATTAGGAGAGACAAAATTATAAACTAAAATTTTATAGTCGCTATTTCTGTGTAGCGAGGTAAAATAAAAGTGAATATTATGATGAATTGTGATAAAATATGCGACAAAATCATTAAAAAAATGCAGTTTTAACGCATTAGACGCATTAGACGACAGTAGAAACGACGCCCTGTTTATGGAAGGAGGATATCAATCATTTAAAACATTCACACATTTCACTGACCAGTGACTGTTTCTTTAGAAAACAGCTGCTTACAAAAAGGGGTCATTATGACTATCTCCATATGTGGTCTACAAAGACAGGTTGCAATAAAAATTATACATATTTTGAAAAAAAAAAAAAAAAAAGAAAAAGAAAAAAAAAGAAAGGAAAGATGGCTCTGTCGACAAAGACGACAAAGAAGTGAAAAAAATCTTCTATATTAACAGTGGCGTAAAACTGATGTGGTTATTGTTTAGATCTTTGATGATATTTGCATTAATTTAATAAAAGGCACATAAGTCATAAAAGAAGAGCTTTATTTGAGAAAAAGATGGACAGGAATAATCGTAAGAATCTTCTTGACACATCTACTTAAGGAATCCGACGTCTGCATCGATAACTGCTTCAATACGAGGTCTGGAATGTCTTCTTCTTCTATGTGCCCTGTCCCTTCAGGACGTAGGCGATCATGGCTTTCCACGTCTTCCTATCCCTGGTGACTCTTACCACGCCTTCTCCTGTTACACCATGCAATCCTCGTTCCGTCATCCACCTGATCAGGTCCTTCAAATATTTTATTCGCTGCTTTCCTCTGTCTCTTTTTCCTTCTATCTGGCCTGTTAGTATCAGGTTCTCCAAGCCCTCCTTCCTCATTGCATGTCCCAGGAACTTTAGTTGTCTCTTCCTGATGCTCAGTATTAATTTCCTTTTTGTTTCCATCATTTCTAGGACCTCATCATTGCTCACATGCTCGATCCACTATATTCGCAGCATCCTTCTGTAGAACCACATTTCAGCTGTTTCAAGTTTTTCCTTCATCTTTGATGGTATTGTCCAGCAATTACTGCCATATTGAAGAACTGACAGCACATAGGATTCCAGTACTCTCTTCATTGTTTCTAGCGAAATTGTCCTGTTTCTTAATACCTTACTCAACTTCTAGAATGCTTCCTTGGCCATGCCAATTCGCCTTCGGATCTTTGTGTCGCACTTTCCGTCTTCTGTTATAACACTTCCCAGTAATTTAAATTTCTGTACCTGCTTGATTTTAGTATCCCCGACCTGTATTTGGCATATTGGGCTGCCCTTTTTGCTGATGGCCATGCATTCGGTTTTCTTGCAGTTTATTTGTAGTCTTTTCTTGTCACTCTCTTCAGCTGTCAACATGCCAGAATCAGACGATCTGTATCGTATATATATTTCGATACTGGCAGACTTCAAATATTTTATAGTGTTATATTTGTGGTGACTGACTTCCTTTTCGACGACACACCATACGTAGTAGTCAAAGTTGAAATATGTCCGTGTGAGCATATAAATAAAGTCAGTAATCGAAATATGTAAATTTAACTCTATAAATGATTTAGGGTAGTGAAAAAATGTTAATATTCCGCCTGTAAATGATAGACGGCAGTAAAATATGTTCATGTTCTGCTTATAAATGATCGGGAGGAGTAGAAATATATCCATATGCAGTCTATAAATTATCGATGGCAGTGGAAATGTGTCACTGTGCAGACTATAAATAATCAGTGGTAGTGGTAATGAGAATATGTGCAACCTATAACTGAGCGGCGGTAGTAGAAATATGTCCATGTGCGCCCTATAAATAATTGGTGGTAGTTTTTAATGTCCGTATACAGCCTATAAAAATAAGAAGTAAAGGAAATATGTCCAGGCTCAGCCTATAAATGATAGGTGGTAGCAGAAATATTTCCATGTGAAATAAACAGCGGCATGGAAGTATGTTCATGGTCTGCTTATAAACAGATAGACTAAACTATCGCCCGGTTCACACTCCACCCACGTCTATTGAACAGGTGAAGAGGCCCATCCCTTGTTTCCTGTTTAGGATGCGGTTTCCCGTTTTCTCTTTTCTAATCTTCTCACTTTTTTTTTCAATTGGAGTAGATAGACTAAATTATCGCCCGGTTCACACTCCACCCACGTCTATTGAACAGGTGAAGAGGCCCATCCCTTGTTTCCTGTTTAGGATGCGGTTTCCCGTTTTCTCTTTTCTAATCTTCTCACTTTTTTTTCAATTGGAGTAGATAGACTAAATTATCGCCCGGTTCACACTCCACCCACGTCTATTGAACAGGTGAAGAGGCTCATCCCTTATTTCCTGTTTAGGATGCGGTTTCCCGTTTTCTCTTTTCCAATCTTCTCACTTTTTTTTTCAATTGGAGTAGATAGACTAAACTATTGCCCGGTTCACACTCCACCCACGTCTATTGAACAGGTGAAGAGGCTCATCCCTTGTTCCCTGTTTAGGATGCGGTTTCCGGCTTTCTCTTTTCTAATCTTTTCACTCTTTTTTTAATTTTTTTTTTTCAATTGGAGTAGATAGACTAAACTATCGCCCGGTTCACGCTCCACCCACGTCTATTGAACAGGTGAAGAGGCTCATCCCTTGTTTTCTGTTTAGGATGCGGTTTCCGACTTTCTATTTTCCAATCTTTTTACTCTTACGTAGCCCCCTGTGCATCAGTGGCGTTATCGCATTGCGTGGGGTGATATGATTAAAAAAACGAAAGCCAGTCATGGAAATATGTCCATCTGAAGCCTATAAATGATAGACGGTTGTTGAAATATGTCCGTGTGCAACCTATAGATGATCGGTGGTATTAGATATGCATCCAGGTTCAGCCAATGAATGATCGGCGGGAGTGGAAATATGTTCTTGTTGAACATATAAATGATCATTGGTAGTTGAAATATGTCCATCTGATGCCTATAAATGATTGGCAGGAATGGACATATATCCATGTGAAGCGTATCTGTGGTCTTGGAAATATACCCATGTTAAGCTAATAGATGATAGACGGTAGTGGAAATATTTCCAAGTGCAGACTATAAATAATCGGCAGTGGTAAACAATATGTGCTGCCTACACTTGAAAATATGTTTATGTTTAGCATATAAATGAAAGGCGGTGTCAAAATCACCTTCGATTGAGGAAATATGTCCGCGTGCAATTTATAAACGACATGCGGTAGTAAAGTTTATATAGGCGCTAGCGGAAACAATTTCAAAATGCTCAGCCTATAAATGATGGGCAGTACAGGAAATATGTTCATGTGGAACCTATAAATAATAGGCGGCAGTTTGTAGTCCTGGAATGATAACAATAGTAGATATTATTTTGGTGTGTAGCCTTTATATGATCAGTGAGAGAGGAAATATGTCCATGTTGACCCTATAAATGATGGGTAGTAGTGGAACCTATAAATAATAGGCGGCAGTGAAAATATATCCATGTGTAGTCCTGAAATGATAGCGATAGTAGATATTATTTATATGATCAGTGAGAGAGGAAATATGGCCATGTTCAGCCTATAAATAATGGGCAGTAGAGGAAATATATCCATGTGCAGCTTGTAAATAATGAACAATAGAAGAAATATGTTCAGGTACAGCCAATAAATGCTTAGTAGTTGTGAAAATATGTCGATCTTCAGCATATAAATGATCGCAGGTAGTGGAAATATCTCCATATGTAACCTCTAACTGAATAGCGGTAATGGAAATATGTTCGTGTGCAGCCTATAAATGAACGCTTTTATTGAAAATATGTCTATGTTCAACCTGTGGTGGAAAAGGGCCCATATTCACCCTATAAATAATTTTGGAACTATGTCGATGTGTAATCTATAACTCATAAGCGTAGCGGAAATATTTCTATGTGCAGCCTATAAATAATTCGTGATAGTGGGAATATGTTCATGTTCAGCATATAAACGATCGGCGGCCGTTTAAATATTCCACAAGTCGTGTATAAATGATTGGCGGTGGTAGAAATATGTCCATATTACCGTCGGTGGTGGAAACGTGTATGTGTAGTCAAATAAATAATAAGAGGTAGTGGAAACATGTTCATGACCAACATGTAAAAGATCGGTTTTAGTGGAAATATATACAGGCGCAGCTTATGAATTTTCAGTGTTACGTGTTAGAAGTTGTGACAAAAGAAAAGAAAATGATTTTGCCAAAACACAGAGCTAAATCACAATTTAACTTTAAAAAACCCCCAAAAAACAAAAACAACAACAAAAAAAAAACAGCAAAAACAACAACAAAAAACAAAAAACTAAAACAAAAAACAAGCTCAATATAACATATATGCAAAGAGGCAACTGTGGTATTGTTGTGGAGTTTTCGCAGTGAAGGTCATAATCGTGCTATGTCGGTTGCTAACGCACCCAAAATGTTAGGAACTTGGTAATCTTCCACTGAAAGCTTACTCCTTAGTATTCGGCTAACTGCCGACTAATATCAACTGCCTTATTAGCTCTACTGAACTCCAATAGAACTCTAACAAAACTCTTTAGAACTTCTAAGAACTCCTATGAACTTCCCAGGAACTTCTCGAGTTAACTTCCTGTTAACTCTTATTAATAGGGAGAGTTCATTATCTGAGGAATCAGGTGTGTTTCACCATAACAGTGTTAGAAGTTGTAACAAAAGAAAAGAAAATGATTTTATCAAAACACAGAGCTAAATCACAATTTAACTTTTCAAAAAACAAAACAAAAAAACAAAACAAAACAAAAAAACAAAAACAAAACAAAAACAAAAACAAAAATCAAAAACAAAAAACAAACAAACAAACAAACCCGAAATAACATATATACAGAGATGCAACTGTGGCATTTAAACAGAAAACGTGGAGGTCTAGGTCTACTGGCCAAGTGTTACGAAGGAGAAGAAGAAAGTGGAAGTCAAGTATTTTTAACACGCTATGGCGAGCGAAATAATCTAAGTGCTATTACTGGAAATCCACAAATATATGTATGTTAAGAATATTTTTTAGTTTGGTCAATGAAAATATTAAAAAAGCTCTATTTACCAATTTAGTTCCAGGAGGTTCTCTTTTGGGTTTTTGTTGTTCGGTAACTTTTCATAGAGATTCTTTCAGCTGGATATAATAATCCACGAATCAAAAGCCGGAGTTGATAATACCAGAAAGTCCTTTTTTACTGATAACTCTCTTCAAAAAACTATTTTTATAGGGGCTTGCACCTAATTAACATATTTCACGAATCATCTAGATTTTTCTTTAATATACTAGAATGATCTAGAATCTTCCAAACGTTCTATTTCCTAATTTCTCTATTTTACAACTACTTCATGAATGAAAACTTTTTGCATTAACACGTAGGACCCAGTAGAATCCCTAACTATAAATTTTAAACTTTTTGTTGACTTTATTAATATTTTTTATATAGAAATGCATCCTCGTAACATCAGACATATTAGAAATGTGTTCATCAATGATAGGTGGTAGCAGAAATATTAACATGCGAATCCTATAAATGGTCGGTGGTAGTAGAAATATGTCGATGTACAGCTTATAGGTGTTAAGTGGTACTGGAAATATGTTCATATTAAATCTATAAATGAAGGGTGGTAGTAAAAATATATAAATATTCTACCTATAAATCATGGGAGATAGTAGAAATATTTCCATGTTCAGCCTATAAATGATGGGCGGTAGTGAAAATATATCCATATTTTACCTATAAATGTGTTATGGTGAAACACACCTATTCCTCAGATAATGGACTCTCCCTCCTATATTAATAAGAGTTAACAGGAAGTTAACTCGAGAAGTTCTTGGGAAGTTCATAAGAGTTCTTAGAAGTTCTAGAGTCTTCTTTAGAGTTCTATTAGAGTTCAGTAGAGCTACTAAGGCAGTTGATATTAGTCGGCAGTTAGCCGAATACTAAGGAGTCAGCTTACAGTGGAAGATAACCAAGTTCCTAATATTTTAGGTGCGTTAAGTCGATTAGCAACCAACATAGCACGATTATAACCTTCAGTGCGAAAACTACTCCACAACAAAATGATAGGCGGTGGTGGAATATGTTCATGTTTAACCTATAAATAATCGGCGGTGATGGAAATATGTCCACCTTCAGCCTATGAATGATAGACGGTAGTTAAAATATGTCTATTTTCAACCTATAAATGTTCTGCGGTTGTTAAAATATGTTCATAATATCTATAAGTCATAGCCGTAGTAGAAATATTTTCATGTGCATCCTATAATGATCGGTGGTAGTGGAAATATAAATGTTCAGCGGTAAGGAAAATATCTCCACGTTCAGCATATAAACGACTGACAGACATTTAAATATTAAAAAAAGCAGAAATATTTCAGCAGAAATATTTCAGCTAAACTTATTTATAAATGAAACTTTGTCTGTGTGTGTGTGTGTGTCCGTTACCTATAGACTCCGAAACGGCTGAACCGATTTTCTTGAAAATTTACACAGTTGTACTATAAGCGTCTGCGAGTGTTCTTAGCTAGGTTTTGTGTCGAGGTACCCACGATAATCGAAAAAATCGGGTTATAGAAGGAATGGTCCGATTTTAATCAAATTTGATACACTCATAGAAAAAGACATAAGAAACGATATTCAAAAGTTTCGAGGCTGCAGTTCTTACAGTAGTGCAGAAAGTTTTATATCTATACCAGGAAATCAAAATTTGATTTACATCCATTCATTTTTCTTTCAGTCTACGGTTTCGCTTCTACTGGAAACAACTATTGCTTTTTAGTCTTTCGTCCCAACGTCGAAAGAGTCTGAGCTCCAGGACCATGGATTAGTTTTAAAGCTTTCATTGCAGCCGAGCAACGCCGGGCTATATTGCTTGTATTTTATAAATGATACGCGGCAGTAGAAATATGTGTATGTGTAACCTATAAATAAATGCTTGGCGGTAGCGGATATATGCCCATATGTAGCCTTTATATGATCGGTGGCTTTTGAATTATGTCAATGTTCAGCCTGTAAATAACAGACGGTAGAAGACATATATGAAAGTGAAGCCTATAAATGATCGAATGAAGTTAAAATATATCCATATGTATCCTATATTTTAGTAGTAGAAATATCCATGTGTAGCCTATAAATTATTAGAGGTAGTGGAAATAATGTCCATGAGTAGCATATAAATGATTAGTGTTCGTGAAAAATGTCTGTGCTAACTATGCATGATATTCGGAAGTGGAAATATTTGCATGTGCTGCCTATAAATTATGGGCGCTACTGGCGAGATATCTAAGTTCAGCCCATAAATGATAAACGATAGTTGATACGTATATCCATGGACAACCTATAAACGATAGGCGGTAGTGGAAGTATGTCCATCATCTATCTATAAAAGATATTTTTTATCGGAAATATGTTCATATGCAGCCTGTAAATGTTCGGTTGTAGAGGAAATATGTCCACGTCCAGCCTGTAAACGATTAGTGATATAGAAATGATGTAAATGATAGGCCGTAGTGGACATACACTACCAGCCATAATTATTAGGCGACCCAATTTATTAAAAAATGATGCATTTCATATTATTTTTAGTAATTTTGGCCAAGTGGATAATTCTAAATGAAAATAGAATGTTTCTTTTATTATTATTACTTTGCGAAATTTTACAAGGCAGACAGGAAGCCTTTGCTTTGGCCAGCCAATAAGAAGAAGAGACTGGCATGGAAAAGAGAGCACAAAAACTGGACACCAGAACAATTCATTTGATGCACAGGTTATTGTGCAGTATTAACAAAAGAACCATTTTATTTTCATTTACAATTATCCACTTGACAATAAATACTAAAAAAAGTATTGATATATATAATTAAAAAAAAAAACTGGGGTGGCCTAATAATTATGGCCGGTAGTGTATGTTCATATGCATCCTATATATTAGCGGCGGTAGCCTATAGCCTATAATTTATAAGAAGCCTATAATTTATAAGAAGCCTATAATTTATAAGAAGCAGTGAAATTATGTCCATGAACAACATATAAATGTTCGGATATAGTGGAAATATGTCCATGTTCAGCCCATCAGTGATAGGCGGTTTTAGAAATATGGTACTCTTTTGTCTAAAATGATATACGGTAGTGAAAATATGACATTGTGCAGCCTATAAATGATCGATTGTGGTGGAAATATGTTCATGTACAGCGTATAAATTTTCGGTAGTTGTGTAAATATGTCAATATTCGGCCTATAAGCGGTGGTGGAAATGTTCCATGTGCAGCGTATAAATAACTGGATTTAGTGGAAATATGTCCACGTACAGGTCTATAAATGATCGGCGGTAATGGAAATATCTCCATGTCCAGCGTACAAATTATAGGCTGTAGTAAAAGTTATTGATTTTTGGGAAGAATGACAGGATATCTATGAAAATGATGAAGACATATCTACTACGCTGACAACAGAGCTGAAACTATCAGGACGTCTATATTTAACACAGGCTGGTGTGAAGTAAATGTCAACGTATATCTAAAAAAACAAAAAACAAAAAAAAAAAAAACAACAACAACAAAAAAACAAAAAACAAAAAACAAAACAAAACAAAAAAAACCCCAAAACAAACAAAAGTATTTACATTATTCGGACTGTTGTCCTCATCTTTGTTGCCATTTGTACGACGTTTCGGCCGTTGTACGCTCCGGCCTTCTTTAGGTGCAAGGAATTTCGAACCGAACCCTTTATTACAATCACGGGCGTATATCATCCTCATTCCTTGCGAAACGTCAAATGGCAACAAAGATGAGAACAATAGTCCGAATGATGTAAATACTATAAATACTACCTCATCTCAGAAATATAGACAAATAGAATGATCTATTATTAAACGTCGTACAAATGGCAACAAAGATGAGTACAACAGTCCGAATAATGTAAATACTATAAATATTACCTCATCTCAGAAATATAAACAAATAGAATGATCTATTATTAAACGTCGTACAAATGGCAACAAAGATGAGGACAATAGTCCGAATAATTTAAATACTATAAATACTACCTCATCTCAGAAATATAGACAAATAGAATGATCTAATATTAAACGTCGTACAAATGGCAACAAAGATGAGGACAATAGTCCGAATAATTTAAATACTATAAATACTACCTCATCTTAGAAATATAGACAAATACTAAAACAAACACAGTTTATCGCTAGTGATTAAAACTATTTGTTACACAATGGTTAGTTTATATCACAAATGTAACTTAGTTTTGGTTATATTGTCCAGAATAAAAAAAAAAGTTAATATTTAACTTTTGTAAAAAAGTTAATATTTAGCTTTCTTATATAATATGTACCAATAATGTCTAATTACATTTTTAATACGTTTGGATTATAATAGTGTTGGCCTTGATGATATTAACTCTATGAATTCTGAAATTGCTAAACCGACTCTTTCTCATTCAATATTTACACCGAGACCCAAGATACAAATTACAAATTGGAGAAAATCAGGAAAGTAGAAAGGACTCCCAGTAACCCCCATGCTTATTAGGGGGTTTGTCGTCTTGCTTAGGGTACAATGATTAAAAAATAGCTCTGCATTAAAGTCGATGAAATTTAAACAAGTTAGAGACTAAACATACAGACGTTATTTTAGTTAAGATGGCGAATCCATGTCTTAAGTTTGCAAAGACAAAATTAATACAATAAAATGTCAAATTCGTTTATTTAAACTCATTTGCAAGAGTTTGTCTTCATATTATTACCCTTTGTCCCTCTTTTTGTCTATAGAAAACGAATCAAATCCCTAGACTTTGCTTTTTTAACTCTTCCGCTGTAATGACATGGCCATTTGCTTTGTTATTTGCCTCTACTTACATTTAATAACAATTAATAAAACATTTACTCTTTGATTATTTTCCAAGTCCACTGGACAAAATAAAACTGTTATTCTAAAAACCAGGAGATGAACAGAGATACTTATTTTTATTTATTTTTATTTTTTTAAATCATATCACCCCGAGCAAGGCGGTAACGCTACTGATGTGCAGGGTGCTACATAGGAGTGAAAAGATTGGAAAAGAGAAAGCCGGAAACCGAATCCTAAACAGGAAACAAGGGATGAGCCTCTTCACCTGTTCAATAGACGTGGGTGGAGTGTGACTCGGGCGATAGTTTAGTCTATCTACTCCATTGTGGTACAGTGGATATCGGCTCGGAACGAGAAGCCGGGGAGCCGAGTTCGAATTCCAGTTGAATCCATTGTATTCACTTACGCGCAAATACCCTTGGGAAAGGTTAATCCGTCTATATTCCTTCCAGTTATGGGTTAAATAGCAGGACAGATTGGGTTCTATAACCTTGGCCGGCAACCAGTCTACCGCAGAAAGTAATGGCAACCTACTGCGGGATAATCTTTTACCCAGTCAGTCATGTCTCTTTCGAGACATGATCGCCCAAGCGTGTATCACGTATGGCACTTAACTGACTGACTCCAATTAATTTCGTCGGTGTAAACTTTCCTGAGTTTCAAGATATTTTTGTAAGAAAAAATCTTTTTCACTAGACAAGGCTGGTATTGTAGAACGTGTAAATTCGTTACATGTCTCATGAATCGTAAGCGTCTCGAGTCGATTAGACTGATTTAAAATCTGTTGATTTTTTTTTCTGCCATCACTAGCAACCTTTCTTTTGGTGGTTGCTTGTAAGTGTAGCGAACGTTACTGTTTATTGAGAAATTCTATTCGTCATTCTTTTTCCCCATAAAATGAATGACTTATTGCGAAATTCCATTTTTTCTGGACCTATTGTTCGTATGTATTACGGGATTATGTTGAAATATGCCATTCACTATTATTTCCGAATATATCTAAAGTTTTATTTGGGTTTCTGTGTCAGACCAGGAAAATTTTGTCGTCAAAATCCATCTTTCACGTTTACAAGTCTACCATAAGTTCGGGCATTGAATACTTTTGTCATATCTGGTCTGGTGCTCCTGTTATTAATCTTAAGGTTCTCGACAAAATCCAAAGAACGATCTGCAATGTAATCAATTCCTGACTTGACATGTTGACAGAGTGCTTCGCATAGTAATCGATGACAAACTTGGAGAAGAAATACATCGTTCAATATCGAATATCCATTTATCCGTGAGTTTGTAAATAGAATACGAGAAGTATTTTAAGAATGGTAAAAAAGACATTTTAGTGAAACAGGAAGAGGGCGTGATGTGAAATTTTAATTTCATTTAAATCGAATTTTCCGTTTGTTTTTTTTAAGAAACTTCAAAATTTGCTAAAGAGAAGTTTAAAAAATACCTAACTTAAGTAATGCAAGATGGAATTGTTCTGAAATCCTACATTTTGTTACATTTGTTCTTTTACCAGAGAAAAAGAGTCGCTATTCGAAATGTGTAGATTCATCTTTTTTAGACGATTGAACCATTGATTAACTGTTTAAATCTACAATGTACACGATTATCAGAAGCTACGTAGCAGTTTAGAGGCTAAAAACAAAACATAATTAAAGTATGAAAAAAATTTGGAATCTAGAACCATCGAAGTTTCCAGAACAAATCCGTGTGTAGAACGGGCAATCAAGTCTCTTCAAACTCTTTATGACGTTTTTTAAAAGAAGGAAGAAGTTTAGCTTATATTTATGTCATAGAAAAACAATAATTGTGTATTATCCTATAATTATGTTAAATACTCCACATGTTTTTTCTTTATATAGCTATTCTTACTTGTTGATGTAAGTTTCTAATTGTAAATGCAAATTTGCAATTTTTGTTTATCTTTAGGTTTGTAGGTTATTGTTGTGGGATCGCCCCTTTTTATACAAGAATGGACTCGCCTCATGTGTACATATAATACTGCCTATACAGAGAACGGAGTGGAGTTGTCCCCGGCCTTCGGGCTGGGGTCACCAAATTAAGACCGAATAAGACCAGTTTAAGACCAGTTTAGACCGGTTTTGAACCTATCCACCGCGGTGGATAGGTAATGTTTTGACCAGTACCTGGGCGTACGCGCTCAGGTTCCCCACGTTAAAAAAGACCTTGTGTCACATCTCTTTCAAGTGGGGGAGAAGGGTAAATAATGGAGTTGTCCCCGGCCTTCGGGCTAGGGTCACCAAATTAAGACCGAATAAGACCAGTTTAAGACCATTTAGACCGGTTTTGAACCTATCCACCGCGGTGGATAGGTAATGTTTTGACCAGTACCTGGGCTTACGCGCTTAGGTTCCCCACGTTAAAAAAGACCTTGTGTTACATCTCTCTCAAGTGGGGGAGAAGGGTAAATATTGGAGTTGTAGAGTTGAAAGCAGTTGCTTAGTTGGTCAGTAAGTTGGTGCAGTGTAAGTTGGAGTTGTTTGGATATAGACTCATTACCCAGACATACTATTTAACTGCAAGACTGTATATATTAATTTTTACTAATAGTATTCCTGAATTGACTAACTCGTATTCCAGTCTGTATATTTTTGTTCAATATAACAAAAATTTTCTATCTCCATCTTTGTTTTTGCTATTTATTATTTTGTGTGATTTCTCAACGGGAATCCACAACAGTTATGTCATAGCTATAAACTGTAAAACGCGTTAAAATACATAAATGCAATTCAATTACATCATTAGCAAATCGAAAAATAAATCTTCCAAAATATTTTGATTTTTTAACCTTATTAAGTATATTATAAAATATCTATTTAATAATAATAATAATAATAATAATAATAATTTTTTTTTTTTTTTTTTTTTTTTAACTATTATAATTTTCTTAAAAACAAAACCAAACAAGAAAATAAATTAAATCCGATGAAAAACAATTTATATGGTATTATTTTATAGAAAGTCTACGTATTTTTTTGATAAATTTATTTTTATTTATTTATTGTTTTAATTTACTTATTTAATTTATCTTATTATGATAATCCAATATTGACCAACGACTTTGTTGAAAAAATGAAAGATAAAGTGGACGAACAAATTATTACATTTTTTTTTTTTTTTTTTTTTTTTTCAACAAACGTCTCTCTATTTGAATTTTTCCTTTTCTCAATATGAAATTTTGTTTTAATATAAACAGGATTTTTTTTTTCTTAAGATATTATAATTTTTTTTTTTTTTTTTTTTTAAACAAACTACTCTAGTAATATTGATGTTTTGTTTCGTTGAGCCGTCTTTCTCCTTGAATTCCAATCGCGTCTATGTCAGATGTTGCTTGGCAGCCCATTTAGGAGAAGGAAAACTCCGAACAACAACCCGCAACTCAAGGTGTTAATCGTGCCGAGGAGTGAATGGCTACTGCGTTATGAGGTCACAAACGATTCCCTACAGGCTTCGGGACCCTGTTTGTAAAAGACCGTTACCCAACGTGCCGGGCAACTTTGGGTGGACTTTTGGACCCGTGCGTCACTCGTGGGAAAAACATGAAAAACACAAATAGAAATAAAAAGTCCAGTATGGCTCTTCCAGTGGATAAACAGGGAGCCCGTCCTTCAGGAGGGAACCTACCTGAGGTCGAAAAATCTGCCATAGGAACAAACTCCTACACAAAGAATGTATCTTCAGGTCCCCACAACCAGGATAATCCTAATGATGGTCCTGAAAATTCACCAGCTAGATCTACAACCGTATATTTAAAGAAAGAAAAAATAAAATGGTCTCGTGAGGAGTACAAAGTCGTTATGACTGCATTTCATGAAGCGTTACTCAAACCTCAAAAAAACATGACTCGCCAAACATATGACATTTGGCGTGAAAAAGTTGGTCAAACAAATAGAAAGTATATTGACGAAAATAAATTGGCCAATGTACGTAGGTACATTATTCGTAATAACCGACTGTCAGAGGCTGAGATTCACGAAATTAAAAGAATTGTAACAAGAAGAGTCGAATCAACAAAATATGAAAAGGAACCGGAACCAGAAATAAAAAGTAATAACATCAAACAAATCACAGGTCATAATGTAGAAACCGTGAAACACGCAAATCACTGCGAAGATAATGATGTAAGTCTAAAAGTGCTGGAAAGGTGCGATCTGGGTCTGAGTCAGTTAAAAGACAAAAATAAAATTAGTTCAGAACACATCGAAGATAATTATTTGACGGAAAATAACAATATACAGGAAGCCAAGATAGAAATAAAAAACCAGCTAAGTCAAATACAAAGTATTACAATGGAGGAACGTGAACAGCTCCCAAAATTCCAACCAACAAAACAAAACCTCCGAACTATTAAATTGTACAATGCAGCACTGAAATCAATACTGGATGAAGACCCGAATACAAATCTTAACGAAGTAATATATGCATCAGCAACAGCAGCAACAAAAAAATTAAACATCAAAATAAAAACAAGGCAGTCACGCAGACGTGAAGATCCACCTTGGAAAAGAAAAATCGAAAAAGAAATCGAACAACTAAGAAGTGAACTGTCAGTACTGGATGAACTGAGTAGAGGAATAAATGTAAGAACTAGGAAAAGAAGAAGAGCCGAAAAAAAATATAACATCAGGAATGAAAATGACGTCTTATCAAATAAAGAAAAAATAAAGCAAAAAATCCAACTGAAGGCTCAAAGAATAAGACGCTATGAAAAAAGAGCAAAATTTTACAGACAAAACAAGATCTTTCAGACTGATACAAAGAGATTTTACAGGGAAATAGGTAAAAAAAGAATTGAAGTGACAGTACCCCCCAGAATGGAAGAAGTCACACAGTTCTGGGAAAAGATATGGGCTTACCCTAAAGAACCTAGCAAGGAAGTACATTGGATTACGCAGGAGATAGAACGAATGAAGAATAAACCCGAACAGACATGGTCTGGAATTACAGAAGATGATATTAAATTTGCACTAAAAAAAGCACACAATTGGAAAACTCCAGGTATAGATAAAATTCCTAACTTTTGGCTATATTATTTAAATGCAGCACATAAAAAATTAGCCAAAGAACTCCAAGAAATGGTTGACGATCCCACTAAAATTCCTGCATGGATGACAAAAGGAATTACATTTCTTCTACCCAAGAATGGTGACACAAACAACCCGAAAAACTACAGACCAATTACATGTCTTCCGACAACATATAAACTACTAACATCTATTTTAACAAAACAAACATATTTATTCTTAGAAAGAAATGACATGATACCGCTTGAACAAAAAGGGTGCAAACGTGGCTGTTATGGCTGTAAAGACCAATTGCTAATTAACAAAATGATCCTGGAAAACTGCTACAAGACAAAGAAAAATCTTAGTACTGCCTGGATAGACTACCGAAAGGCATTCGATAGTGTGCCACATGAATGGATTTTAAAGACTTTAAATATATACAAGATATCGCCCGTCATCATCAATTTCATCAAACAGTGCATGTCTATATGGAAAACAACCCTTTACCTCAATCATATAAATGGAACCTATAAGTCTGATGAAATAAACATCAAAAGAGGTATATTTCAAGGTGATTCTTTATCTCCCTTATTTTCTGCATATCATT
This sequence comes from Ascarosepion bandense, assembly GCA_037127315.1. Taxonomy (NCBI): domain Eukaryota; kingdom Metazoa; phylum Mollusca; class Cephalopoda; order Sepiida; family Sepiidae; genus Ascarosepion; species Ascarosepion bandense. The sequence continues at coordinate 1,549,317 of JBBBDQ010000455.1, forward strand.
AATAGCACTAACCAGTCAACTTAATAAGACAGAATGTGGTTATAAAATAGGCCAAAAGAAAATAAGCCATCTATTTTACATGGATGACTTAAAGTTATATGCTAAGAATGATAATGAGCTGGAAGGTCTTCTGCAAACTGTAAAATGCTTCAGCGAAGACATTGGAATGAAATTTAATTTGAATAAATGTGCTAAAGCTACAGTTTTACGTGGATCAATACAAGAAACATCCTCAATTAGCCTAGACCCTGCTGTAACAATAAAAGAATTGAAACCAGAAGAAGCTTATAAATACCTAGGTGTAAATGAGAGCGAAAACATTCACCATAAAAAAATGAAAGAAATAGTGCGTAAAGAGTACTATAGAAGGCTACGAATGATATTAAAAACTGAATTAAATTCACAGAATAGAGTTATGGCCATTAATAGCCTTGCAATCCCAGTTGTCCAATATAGCTTCAACATCTTAAACTGGACTCTAAACGACATCAGGCGAATGGATGCTAAAACAAGAAAGCTTCTTTCTAAGCATAGGATGCATCACCCAAAGGCTGATGTAGACCGTCTATACATACACCGTAAAGAAGGTGGAAGGGGTCTTATTCAGTTGGAATTGTCATACAAGACAACAACTATTGGCTTACTAACATACATAGAAACAACAAAGGATTGGATGATACAATTAGTAAGGCAACATGAAGAAAGAAAGAAAAAATATTCAATAATAAAAGAAGGCAGTAAATACAAACAAGAATTACAGTTAGTAGATTCTGTAGAAAAGCAGAACGGAAGCCAAGAACCAACTATTGCGGCAAAAAATATGAAAATGAAAGCCAAAGATAAAGCTCTTGAAAAGATGAAACAGCGCTGGCAAGACAAACCTCTGCATGGCCAATATCCAGTACGTGCCAATAAATCCAATGTTGACAAAGTTAATACTCATCGATGGTTACGTGCATCTGGATTAAAGTCTGAAACTGAAGGATTTATACTTGCAGCACAAGACCAAAGTCTTTTCACGAGAAACTTTCAGGCAAATATTATGCATAATAATATGGATCCAAAATGCAGGTTTTGTGATAAACACCAGGAAACAATAGACCACCTAATCTCAGGCTGTTCTGTGCTTGCCCCAAACGAATATAAAAATCGCCACGATAGAGTTGGGCAATATTTACATTGGGCAATGTGCAAACATTATGGAAAAGCTGTAAACAAACACTGGTATGAACATCATCCAGCACCGGTTACAGAAATAGAAGATGTAACCATTCTATGGGATTACACCATCTACACAGACAGAAAAATTGAAGCAAACAGGCCAGACATTATTGTTAAAAACCAGAAGGAGAAAACTTGTCTATTAATTGATATGGCTTGTCCAGCGGATTGTAACATAGCAATCAAGGAATTTGAAAAACTGTCAAAATATAAAGACCTGGAAATTGAAATAGAAAAAATGTGGAAATTGAAAACAAGAGTTGTGCCAGTGATAGTAGGTGCACTTGGAATGATAAAAAATGGAACAAAACAACACATTGAAAGAATCCCTGGAAACCCCAGCTTAAGAGATATACAAAAAATTGTATTATTAAGTACAGCCCACACACTAAGGAAAACGTTATCTATGTAATGCTGGGGATGATAGGGAGGATAGAAAAACATGAAATGGAGTCATAACAACACGCCACTACCTGCCTTAGGTCTCCCCGCAGACTTGGTTGGTAGTGAGACCAATGCAGAAATCTAAATATGATGAAAAATGACATAATAATAATAATACAACTCAATGATGCGTATCAATATACTCAAAATTGCTGGATAGAATTGGAAGTATTTTAAAGTCAAAAGAACATTTGTCAAATAATGTGCTTAATAGCACTAAAGCGATAATGGTTTATAAATTGTTAATAAAAGTTCAAGCGGTTTATCTGCTAGTCAACTCTAGAGTTGAGTGTCGATCTGCTCCCTCGAAGGATAGGGCTGAATAAATCTACTCAATGTGTTTGTCATGTTTTATACCACACAAAGCAAGCGCGCTAATCGAAGACTGCAAATTTGTAATTTTCAAAAATAATAATGAACAAAATACAAAATTTTGTAGAATGTGTCCAACTGTCAAAAAAATTTTGTTTTTTTAAATCGTATCACCCCGAGCAAGGCGGTAATGCCACTGATGTGCAGGGGGCTACATAAGAGTAAAAAGATTAAGTAGAAGAGAGTGAAGAGGAAGACGAACCAGTTAGAAAGGAGCAAGAGAAGGATGGGAATACAGGTGTGATGACAATTGCAAAGGTGGAGAGAAAGGATAGTCTGTTCATATCTATCTATCTATCTATCTATCTATCTATCTATCTATCTATCTATCTATCTATCTATCTATCTATCTATCTATCTATCTATCTATCTATCTATCTATCTCAGTCTGTTCATTATCTATCTATCTATCTATCTATCTATCTATCTATCTATCTATCTATCTATCTATCTATCTCAGTCTGTTCATTATCTATCTATCTATCTATCTATCTATCTATCTATCTATCTATCTATCTATCTATCTATCTCAGTCTGTTCATTATCTATCTATCTATCTATCTATCTATCTATCTATCTATCTAGCAGTCTGTTCATTATCTATCTATCTATCTATCTATCTATCTATCTATCTATCTATCTATCTATCTATCTATCTCAGTCTGTTCATTCTATCTATCTATCTATCTATCTATCTATCTATCTATCTATCTATCTATCTATCTATCTATCTATCTCAGTCTGTTCATTATCTATCTATCTATCTATCTATCTATCTATCTATCTATCTATCTATCTCAGTCTGTTCATTATCTATCTATCTATCTATCTATCTATCTATCTATCTATCTATCTATCTATCTATCTCAGTATCTGTTCATTATCTATCTATCTATCTATCTATCTATCTATCTATCTATCTATCTATCTATCTATCTATCTATCTATCTCAGTCTGTTCATTATCTATCTATCTATCTATCTATCTATCTATCTATCTATCTATCTATCTCAGTCTGTTCATTTATCTATCTATCTATCTATCTATCTATCTATCTATCTATCTCAGTCTGTTCATTTATCTATCTATCTATCTATCTATCTATCTATCTATCTATCTATCTATCTATCTCAGTCTGTTCATTATCTATCTATCTATCTATCTATCTATCTATCTATCTATCTATCTATCTCAGTCTGTTCATTATCTATCTATCTATCTATCTATCTATCTATCTATCTATCTATCTATCTATCTATCTATCTATCTCAGTCTGTTCATTATCTATCTATCTATCTATCTATCTATCTATCTATCTATCTATCTATCTATCTCAGTCTGTTCATTTATCTATCTATCTATCTATCTATCTATCTATCTATCTATCTATCTATCTATCTATCTATCTATCTATCTATCTCAGTCTGTTCATTATCTATCTATCTATCTATCTATCTATCTATCTATCTATCTATCTATCTATCTATCTATCTATCTATCTCAGTCTGTTCATTATCTATCTATCTATCTATCTATCTATCTATCTATCTATCTATCTATCTATCTATCTATCTCAGTCTGTTCATTATCTATCTATCTATCTATCTATCTATCTATCTATCTATCTATCTATCTATCTATCTATCTCAGTCTGTTCATTATCTATCTATCTATCTATCTATCTATCTATCTATCTATCTATCTATCTATCTATCTATCTATCTATCAGTCTGTTCATTATCTATCTATCTATCTATCTATCTATCTATCTATCTATCTATCTATCTATCTATCTCAGTCTGTTCATTATCTATCTATCTATCTATCTATCTATCTATCTATCTATCTATCTATCTCAGTCTGTTCATTATCTATCTATCTATCTATCTATCTATCTATCTATCTATCTATCTATCTATCTATCTATCTATCTCAGTCTGTTCATTATCTATCTATCTATCTATCTATCTATCTATCTATCTATCTATCTATCTCAGTCTGTTCATTATCTATCTATCTATCTATCTATCTATCTATCTATCTATCTATCTATCTATCTATCTATCTATCTATCTATCTATCTATGTTGATTTGCATTAAAAGCGGTATTTTCCCCTAAATTCACAAACTTTATATTCACTGAATAGTCTTGAAATTTTATTGATCAGAATTAACATAAAATTTTATTTCTTCCGTGTCACCAATTTTCTTGTTTTTATTCGGTTGACTCCTCTGTATCGTAAAAAACTTCACCCCTCCCCATATATATATATATATATATATATATATATATATATATAACGTTTTATGTATGTAGACTTGTCAGAATTTTATTAATGGTTCTCAGCCTTGATTAATTAAGTCCAGTCCTGAGGGTGGGGTGTCCCTTCAGGCAATAATTCTCCCTCCGGTAAGTCTCTGGCGCCTGAGACATCCCCAGAAGAGTAAGTGCCAAGCTCTCGGCTATTTTCAGCTTCTAGTCTTATGTACACGTGGGGGTCTCACTTTAAACTTGGCCTTGTGCCATATTCCATTTGAGTGAGCACGCTAACATCGTTCTTGTCCCAAATTTATAGAATAATCTAATTCATGTCAGAATTTCAATAAAGCTACCACTGCTGCTTCCATGGAGCCAAGAAAATCGTTTAGAAGTGTCAGTTTCATCCATTTTTTTAAAAAAACGAAAAACCCTTTAAGAGCTGTTCTCGGATTATACTAGAATTCACAGATATATAAAGCAACAACAGAATTATGTATCATTGAACATCAATAAAGCCTTAACGTTCCAACAGACTGGACAATAAATTTTAAAAAATTTATAAAAGCAAATCATACCTAATGAAATTGGCTGTTTTCGCCAATTTATGATATTCTGCTTTCAATTAGACAATGAGAGTCGGAGATCATTTTTTGTTGCCATATGAATTTTCTTCTGAATTTTGTCAAAGAGACAAATCCACACTCAACTAAATATGTGTTGTGGAGTAGTTTTTGCACTGAAAGTTATAATCGTGCTATGTCGGTTGCTAATCGACTTAACGTACCCAAAATGTTAGGAACTTGGCAATCTTCCACTGAAAGCTGACTCCTTAGTATTCGGCTGACTGCCCACTAATATCAACTGCCTAGTAGTTCTACTAAACTCCAATAGAACTCTAAAGAACTCCTATGAACTTCCTGTTAACTTTTATTAATATAGGAGGGAGAGTCCATTATCTGAAAATAGGTGTGTTTCCCCATAACAATATGATATAGGAAAAGTCCATTGCTTTCATTTTCTCCTCGTATGTAAAAGCAATCCTCCTCGATGACAGTGTATGCAGGAGAAACTTCTCACAAATGATGAAGAGACTTGGAGTAACAAATAAATAGAAAAAGAAAAGAGCAATGTACAGTTATATAATATCATAATATCAATCTAAGGCAGTGAATGCTGGGAAATCTCTTCACAAATAAAAAAAGAGACATGAAGTAGCAAAAAAAAAAAAAAAAAAAAGAAAAAGCAATGTACTGTTTTTGTTGTGAATCTTTGTCGCCAATTTGTTGTAAAGTTGTGGCGAAACTTCGCCTCAAAGTTGTAGTGACCGGTTTGGTCGGAAGTAAAACACGGAACACAGAGGGTAGGTTCAAAACAGTGTATTAATATAACAAGAAACAAGACATTCAAACAAAAAATTAATTTGACAGTTATACCAAAAGGGTACATATCTATCTATCTATCTATCTATCTATCTATCTATCTATCTATCTCAGTCTATTCGGATCTATCTATCTATCTATCTATCTATCTATCTATCTATCTATCTATCTATCTATCTATCTATCTATCTCAGCCTATTCATATCTATCTATCTATCTATCTATCTATCTATCTATCTATCTATCTATCTCGGTCTGTTACTCTCTCTCTCTCAGTCTGTTCCTATCTACCGATATAAGTTTGTTAATCTTTCTCTCTCTCTCTCTCTCTCTCTCTCTCTCTCTCTCTCTCTCAGTCTGTTTCTTTCTTTCTTATTATTTGTTTTAGATCTTCGTCGCCAATTTGTTGTAGAGCTGTGACGAAACTTCGCCTCAAAGTTGTAGTGACGGGTTTGTGCCGGAAGTAAGACACGGACCAAGAAGGTAGGTTCAAAACAGTGTATTAGTATAACAAGATATTCAAAGGAAGTGTTAATAGTAAGTAATTAGAAATAAGTCCGAAGGTATTATTACGCTGCTTATTGCTTGACTAGTAGCTGTCGTCAACTGCTGTACTAGCAACTCTTTAACCGCTGTTAACTTGCCCCACCCCATAACTGCTTCCGTTAACTGCCTTCGTTAACTGCACTATTTAATTGCCTTCCCACTTAAGAAAAAATGTGACAAAAGACCTTTTTAATGTGGGTAATCCGGGTCACGTAGCCCGAGCAAATATTTCTGTCTAATTTTCTCCAGACAAGACTCTATCTTTCGGCGGAGTCTCGACTGGATTATTACTCTCCGCCTGAAAGCAGAGAGCTCAACAATGCGCACCGCAGAACTAGCTGCCATTAACTGCTTTTTTCGGAAGTCACGCAGGTAACTATAAGAGGAAGAGTCCATTCCTCGTAGGAGGGCACCATAATAGTTATATAATATATATCCTCGTCTATGGCAAGTTGTGCTAGACAATATCCTCACAGATGAAGAAGAGACTTGTGGTTCTGAAGAAATATGCCGAGAAAATCGAAAATATGCGTAAAGACGAAGTTCTAACAAAAATGGTAACTAAAAGAACACTTATGCATAACATCAGGAAGTGAATGTCAAAATTTGTGAGACACATGATGAGGAAAGAGGGTTTAGAAAATTTGACACTCACAAGAAAGTAAATATAGACACTCCTGAACATATTTTGATATGTCAAATTTTCTTTTCTCACTATATCAGGTTGTTCATCCTTTTCAAAAGATCGATTTAATAAATTTAGACATATTATAATGACTGAGAGATCGACGAAAAGAAGTGATAATTTATTCGGTCGAAATGCCAGAAAAATGTGTGAAGGTGCTGGCCAATTCATTTTTTCCCAGATCAGTATTCTGATATTTAATCATTAAAATAACGATTTTGGCTTTGGCCTGGGCACCTTTCAACACTCCCGCGTACTTGTAATCTTGCCTCAGGCAAGCTTAAGAACGGGTCCCATAGATTTTTTTCTTTTATGCAGCTGTTTGCTATTGCGATGTGCTTTCCATTTTGGTTGAGAGAGAAAACTTCTCTCGGCTCAATATCTCAAAAGTTCATACGGCGTCATGGAGTAGGACTTTTCCAGCTGTTTTGAAAAGGTCTTTCTTCCTTTTTTTTCTATTGAACATTTTTTTGGTGAGGGCGATCAATGAGAATAAACGTGTTCGCAATAAGAACACACACACACACACACACACACACACACACACACACATATATATATATATATATATATATATATATAAGTAACCTGTACCTGGTATTTTCTCTGCTCTTTCCTGACAATCTACTTATGTAAATACTTCTGAAACTCCTCAAAATCAATTCGCTCATTTTTCTTGACATATGACATGCAAGTTTATTGAGGGACATCTATAGAGAACATAATCTAACATATGTCCTTTTAGATTTGGTAGGATATAATGTCGGAGAAAAGGTTTCTAACCAGTAATGTGATTTTCTTTTACCTTCTTTTTCTTTTGTGTTTATTGATAAAATCTTAAGCTGTAGCTGGTCATTTTTCACGATATTTTATTCATTGATTTATTGAAATACTTTTCTAGAAATGATCTGAATGTTAACAGGTTTACGAATCGGGACGTAAAGGTGATCATATCGAGACAGAAAGTAGAGAAATGTTTTCCTTTCCTTAACGGAACAAGAATGAAAATAGATTCTACACATTTACGGAATAAATCTTCTTAGACGTCCAGTAAAAAACTTATTCTGTTGCTTTCAGTCATTTTTGATTCCAAACTGACATTCGGAAAAATGAAACAAATGTCTGACGCTTTTTTTTTTGCGAAAAGTCAGATAATAAAATGATATAAGTGAATAGTTTTCGAATAGAAGTGAGGTTTCGTGACTTTCTATTGTGAGTGAGGTTTCGTGACTTTTTCATGAGAAGTGAGAGTTCGTGAGTTACTATTGTAAGTGAGGTTTCGTGAGTTTTCTATTAGAAATGAAGTTTGATGGGTCTTTTTTTAGTTTTGTTTAACGGCATATCAACCTCTGTGGGTTATTTAATGCCAAAAAGGTGGGGTTTTATGTTATTTTTTTAATGTTCGGTTATAGTGAAAAGGTTGATTTAATCAAATTTTAACCAAAATTTTTTGTTTGTATATCTTAGAAAACTGAAAGTGTCTTCTAATATTGTATTAAAAATGTTTTGTTGAGAATAATTTTTTTTCCTTAAAAATGTGTTATGGCAATAATTTTCTTTTCAAAAATATTTATCTTTCTATAAAAGTATTTTTATGTATATATATCTATAAAAAGTGTATTTTTTATGTTTTTATTTGATCCCCAGTTTGAGGGTTAACTATTTGCCCATAGCTGGGACCCTAACAGATGCTACCACTCCAGGTCAGTGTGGATCTGAGAACAACAATTAAGAGGTGGTTCCATGCTTCTCATAACCTCACAATGAGAGGCCTTGCTACCGGATGCAGTTTACCGTCATGCCCAGGACCGTCTTCTTTTGGAAGTGAGGTTTTTGAGTTTTTTATTAGGTGTAAAGCTTTGTGAATTTTCTTTTGGAATCTACTGCTGTAGCCAGGTATTGAACTCATAACTCTTCGGGTCAAGTCGATGGAAATAAACAACGCTTATATCTACTAGACCGTGTGTCCTTAAGGGCATCAGCATATTAATTTTTGGGACTTATAAACCTAATGTCTCAGTAATTTTTTTTTTTTACCAGATTTCATATTGCAATCTTTGAAGCTAATGATTTTCTCTGGCAGTTCGTATAACTGGTTCGCATATTTTATTCATTTCTATGCTTGGTCGGCTGAGGAAAATCTTTGTGGCTCATCATATGCGCTGATTCCTTAAGGTTACGTAATTTCCAATGGCGTTCGCTATCAATTATTTCAACTTCATCCTATAGGGGACGGTGATACCCCTTTTCTCTCTATATCTCTAATGTTTTCTATCTTTCCTCGTGTTACGGCCTTATGATGTTCTTGCAGCCTTAACCTATAGAGAAGGCCCGTTTTTTTTTTATATTTCCTTCCACAGCTACATGGAATGGCGCACACACAGTCCTTAGTCATGTTCTCCAAAGGTCTTACTCGAGAAAGGTACCTGCGCAGTGTAGAACCACTGTTGAATATCGTCTTGATGTTATATGGACCACAGATTCTTTTGTATTTCCTCTGATAATCTCTTTACATAGGTGATATAGTGGAACATCCTGCCATCTACGAGAATGGAATGCTCTGGACTATAAAGGACGGTGACAAGCGGTACGAGGAAGAAGCAGCCGTCTTAGGATGACTGCTCTATAACACTGTCAGCTCTCTGCTTCCGAGCAGAGAGCACAAACCCAGTCGTGGTTCCGCCGAAGGGTAGAACCACGACTCGGTAAAAATAGACAGACATATTTTTGGCCCGGCTATATGGCCGGGAATTCCCACATTAAAATGACCATGTGTCACATCCGGGCTTGCGTGGGAAGCCTAGTAAATACAGCAGCCGTCTTAGGATGACTGCTCTATAACACTGTCAGCTCTCTGCCTTCGGGCAGGGGGCGCTCTCTGCTTCCGAGCAGAGAGCACAAACCCAGTCGTGGCTCCGCCGAAGGGTAGAGTCACGACTCGGTAATGATAGACATTTTTTGGCCCGGCTATATGGCCGGGAATACCCACTATAAAATGACCATGTGTCACATCTGGCCTTGTGTGGGAAGGCTAGTAAATACCGTAGCACTGCACGCATGTGCTTCTATTCATACTGTCAGCTCTCTGCCTTCGGGTAGAGGGCGCTCTCTGCTTCCGAGTAGAGAGCACAAACCCAGTCGTGGTTCCGCTGAAGGGTAGAGTCACGACTCGGTAATGATAGACAGACATTTTTTGGCCCGGCTATATGGCCGGGAATACCCACTATAAAATGACCATGTGTCACATTTGGCCTTGCGTGGGAAGGCTAGTAAATACCGAAGCAAACGTCTTAGGTGAAGGCATTCTCTATTTGATAGTTTATTCCGCTTCTACTCGTTGATTGCTTATCTGTATCTTATTGTTAATTGTACAGTAGTACAATAAATCCGTTATATCGTCGAGTACCATGTACCTGTGTCGAGTACCATTCTTCCACTAATCTTTACCCTGATATTCCTTTCCGGGATATATCAATAGGTTAGTCAGACATAGGTTAGGCAGTACCCTACCACAGGTAGTTGTTTTGTTGTTGGGTACTGCTTATGCCGAAATTTCTTGTTCAGGTGTCTCTTGGTCGCTGCTTATGACTTTTTCTCGATGTTGCAAGCAGCAGACGATTCATCTCGTTCATGTCTTTTCATGTGTTTTTATGAATTTTTTTTCATATCAGAACTCGAATTACATAGAAATTGCCCAAATGTTTAGTTTTCTAGTGCGCTTTCGGCTATATTGTTAGCCATTATCAAGGGTGAATTTTATTTTATGTGTAACTGAATATGTGTAGAGTTTATTTAAAGAGAAATAATGGAAGCATTATTAAAAAAATCTAACACATAATAAGATCAATTATGAACACGGCAACAATATGCTTGCCGTGTTCGGAATATAAAACAAGCACACGACTCTACATACATAAATTCTGCATAAAACCCTACCTGCATAAAAGAGAGATTACTGCTGAAATACACAATATATATATATATATATATATATAGTCATCCGCAGACAGATCTGTTTCGCTGTATCACAGCTCATCAGCACGGTTAGACATCCGATTGCTTTTAAACCAGGATTGAAACCCGACCGAATTGGCGTCAGTCGGCGATTCTACTTCTGAGCTGTGGGTGCTCGGTAGAAGGAGGCACACTTATATATATATATATATATATGTGTGTGTGTGTGTGTGTGTGTGTGTGTGTATAATAAAATAAAGTAAAAGAACAAAATAGGAAACGTATCTCAATCCAACATGTTTCACTTTTATTAAAGTTTCTTCAGAGACCGAGAGAAAAATGAATAAGTAACAAAGAGACAGTGTTCTTGAATGTTGTGATTTTAATGTTAATTCCTATTGGTCAGATATGTGTCACGTGTATTAAAGCAATAGATAATTATTTTTAAATGTATGTGCGTGGGCATTTTTACGTATAATAGTGCATGTGCATGTATGTATGTATGTATGTATGTATGTATGTGTGTATGAATAAAGACGCTTGAAGTGTGTAATGGTGCATGTGTGTTTTTATGTAGAAACGCTTGTCTACGTGTAAGTGTGTGTCGAAATGAACACCTTCACAGTTTCGGCAATAAAAATTAGTAATAGAAAGTTGGATAAAGTTATCTGTGTCAAATTTAGATACATTTGTCGAAATTGAAACTTAATGTTGAGCGTCAGTGTCTCGTCGAAAATATTTCAATGCCAAATGCAGCCGATGTTTATTGTGCTTTCTTCTTTTGTCTAAGGGATTCCATCAATAAAATTGTTGTCAGAAGACGCCGGTCATAAACGACACAAATCACAAGACAAATTTCCGTTTCGTCATATAGGCTGATTGAAAAGTAACTCCTTATCTAAACTTATTTATAAATAGAACTTTTTCTGTGTGTGTCTGTGTGTGTGTCCGTTTGACTTTGTTTATAGTTTCATGTATTTCGCTGCTGTAAACGATGTTAATGTTGTGCTGTGACGTTTAATGTTCGTAGGAATGATGTTATTTGGTTATCGAGAATGTGGTTAGGTAAACTCAGTCAGTCAGTCAGTTAAGTTCCATACGTGATACACGCTTGGGCGATCATGTCTTGAAAGAGACATGATTGACTGGGCAGAAGATTATCCCGCAGTAGGTTGCCATTGCTTTCTACGGTAGACTGGTTGCTGACCAAGACTATAGAACCCAATCTCTTCTGTTATTTGACTCATAGCTAGAGGGGAAAGAAATGTATTGTTATTATGGGGGATCGGTTTCCTATTGGTCTGAAGTAATAAACTGATACCCCACTTTATGACCAGTAGAAGCATTAATCATTATTCCAACTATTATATTCAGTCAGTCAGTTAAGTGCAATACGTGATACACGCTTGGGCGATCATGTCTCGAAAGAGACATGACTGACTGGGCAGAAGATTATCCCGCAGTAGGTTGTCATTGAATCCTGTGGTAGACTATCTGGCTAATAATTAGCGAGGGATCAGTTTATTACTTCATAACAACAGAAAACAGATCCCCCTTTATGCCCAGTAGAAGTTTTAATTGTTTTCAACTATTATAGTCAGTCAGTCAGTCAGTCAGTTAAGTGCCATATGTGATACACGCTTGGGCGATCATGTCTCGAAAGAGACATGACTGACTGGGCAGAAGATTATCCCTCAGTAGGTTGCCATTGCTTTCTGCGGTAGACTGGTTGCCGACCAAGGCTATAGAACCCAATCTGTCCTGCTATTTAACCCAAAACTGGAAGAAAGAGACGGATTAATACCTTTCCCAAGGGTATTTGCGTGTAAGTGAATACAATGGATTCAACTGGAATTCGAACTCGGCTCCACGGTTTCTCGTTCCGAGACGATATCCACTGTACCCCAACGCACATCCTAGGTAAACTACATTATGTATAATCAAATAAAATTAGAATTCTTCATATGAATGATAGTTTTATTGATGGATTACATTGTTGGAACACCCGCGCCTATTCGGCTATAATGGACTATTCCATTACTATGTAAAGTAATGGTGGCATCTACGTAGGAGAGTGTGCCGAGCAGCCGATCGACAAGTCAGTCGTAGACTTCCGGTGACGACCCGGAAGTACCCATTTCTCATACTACGTCTTACGACAGTTGAGACGATTAACCCTTATTCTTGTATTGGATACTAATAACTTTTGTAAATATTATTTTCACGGAATACAACAATTAACCTATTCCTGTTGTTGAGTTATTTATTCTTACTCACGACATAACATACATAGATGAACCATCATTCACACACACACACACACACACACACACACACACACACGTGTATATAAAATAGCACAGAGTGAATACCAGTGGGAAAATTGTTGTTTATCTTCGTCACCAATCTGTAGTGGAATTGTGGCGAAACTTCGCCGCAAAGTTGTATTGACCGGTTTGTGCCGGAAGGAACAAGAAGGTAGGTTCAAAAAATGTATTAGTATAACAAGAAACGAGATATTTAAAGAAGCGTTAACAATAAGTAATATAGAAATAAAGTAAATCCAAAGGTATTATTACTCTGCCTGACTAGTAGCTGTCGTTAACTGCTTCGTTAACTGTTGTGCTTGACTGCTCGTAACCCCTCGTAATCGCTCTCCGGAAGTCTTGCAGGTAAACTATATGTAGCAAGAGGAAGAGTCCATTCGTCACGGGAGGGTACCATAACAAAAATAAACAGCGCTGGATGTATAACAACAAAGCTAAAAATCTATACTAATAATACATGTACGTTTACCCCGTTTTGTATAACACTGATTTTCATGAATGTGCCAATCGTCAAGGATGTATTGAAAACTAAGCATTGTCACTCTTCAATCAGTGCCACGCGAACGCGGAGGAACAAACTGCATATATATATATATATATACTACCGGCCATAATTATTAGGCCACCCCAGTTTTTTTTTTAAAGAAATGATGTATTTCATACTATTTTCAGTATTTATTGCCAAATGAAAATAGAATTGTTCTTTTGTTATTATTACTTTGCAAAATTTTACAAGGCAAGGAAACAAAGATAAACTCGTCCGAATCACCGTAAATTTTTTTCATTCTTTCATTGATGAAGCTGCAATATAGGTAATTATTAAATATTTATAAATTCAGTTGATGCACATGTTATTGTGCAGCTTTATCAAAAGAACCATTCACAATTACTCACTTGGGAATAAATTCTAAAAAATAGTATGAAATACATAATTTTTAAAAAAAACTGATGTGGCCTAATAATTATGGCCGATAGTGTACATAGTCATCCTCAGACAGAACTGTTTCGCTGTATCACGGCTCATCAGTACGTTTAGACATCCGATTGCTTTTAGCCAGGATTCAAACCCGACCGATTGAAATATGATAAAGATATTTTGTATATATCAAGAACATTTTAAGGGAGAGAATTTTAGTATATATTAATTGTGAATTAATATAAACAAAAAATTGTCACTTAGCTGATTTTAGCAACCGGACTTTAACGAAATAACATTGTATGTACTTCCATCCGAATTTGTAGGAACCCAAGACTTATTTTCTAATGTGTGCACATCCGGACATGATTTCAGTCCTTTCATTTAGTAACCTTTCCCGTACTTGAAATAATACTATAGACAATTTTTCTTCTTGGCACAATCTGCAGAAATCACTATTGCTGTAAGGTTTAACTTTCTTCACTATAATTTAGCTTATATTAAGACTTTATATGCACACTTTATATGCGCTTGTTGTAGTTAATGAGCTCATAAAATCTTAGCGGATGTGATGAGTTTCATCCTCCCTGAAATCTGTCCATTGTGATCCTCTGATTGATTATGTTAATTGTATTATGCTAATTGTAGTATGTACAAACGAAGATTTTAGAGGGGTCATCCACATATATTGTGGAGTCTTTCACTTTAGGTGTGTCTGGGGAAATGTAGAAAAGCCGTGAGGCCTGCAATTGTGAAGTCAGACAAAATTTCTGCTGACAAGCAGTTATACCCACGCACGAGAATGACTTTGTCAAATCTAACAGAAAATATGGAATCGGAAATCGTAAGTCAATTCGGGCTGTATTTATCAATATCCTGGCAACTTCTGTGGGGGGCACAGAGAGCCATGCGCACCTTTTTATTGGATCATTCAAATGAAGTGGAGAGAGGGAACTGTTGCAGTGGCAAAAAATATGTCTTCCATATTTACTTACCGAGGCCTCGTGCAATGGAAAAAAAACGGAAGTAGAAGTCTATGAATGGACGCTGTGGCAAAAAAAAGAAAAAGAAAAAATCATCAACATCTAAAAGGTTTCTCAACCTTTTAACCTTTTTCGCTCATTTTTGGTGTAAATGTGTTTCACGCTCACCTGAGCGTAAATATAAATTCCATGTAACAGGAAATACATTTTACTTACAAAAGCAAAATTTAGTAGATAATATAAACCCTGATTAATGACTCCACTGTTTCTGCTGTCTCCAGGTTCATTTAAGTTATTTCTCATGCCCAGATAGAGAATCACTGATCTGAAGCATTTCTCCATAGTCTACCGACACTGACAGATTCCTAATCCAAAATACATGATCGTTAGTCTAACAAGATAGAGTATTTTAACTGCTAGTGAAGATCTAACTAGGTTGCAATACCTCAAATCACAATTCTCTCTCTTTCTCTCCCACACACTCTATCTGCTTACCGTCAAATTACTTTAGTTTGTGATATCTTATTTGATCATGTAGTTAAGCAGTGTCGATTCCAATCATTACACTATCTATCTATCTATCTATCTATCTATCTATCTATCTATCTATCTCAGTCTGTCCATATCTATCTATCTATCTATCTATCTATCTATCTATCTATCTATCTATCTATCTATCTATCTCAGTCTGTTCCTATCTATCTATCTATCTATCTATCTATCTATCTATCTATCTATCTATCTATCTCATCTATCTATCTATCTATCTATCTCAGTCTGTTCCTATCTATCTATCTATCTATATTTATCTATCTATCCTATCTATCTATCTCAGTCTGTCCATATCTATCTATCTATCTATCTATCTATCTATCTATCTATCTATCTATCTATCTCAGTCTGTTCTATCTATCTATCTATCTATCTATCTATCTATCTATCTATCTATCTATCTATCTCAGTCTGTCCATATCTATCTATCTATCTATCTATCTATCTATCTATCTATCTATCTATCTATCTATCTCAGTCTGTCCATATCTATCTATCTCTGTTCGTATCTATCTATCTATCTATCTATCTATCTATCTATCTATCTATCTATCTATCTATCTATCTATCTATCTCAGTCTGTTCCTATCTATCTATCTATCTATCTATCTATCTATCTATCTATCTATCTATCTATCTATCTATCTCAGTCTGTCCATATCATATCTATCTATCTATCTATCTATCTATCTATCTATCTATCTATCTATCTATCTCAGTCCGTCCATATCTATCTATCTATCTATCTATCTATCTATCTATCTATCTATCTATCTATCTATCTATCTCTCTATCTATCTATGTTTATTCATATATGTTTATTGCAATGGCAAGCAAACTCATCTAGCGAGTCATTTCGCAAGTATTTTAAAATAGGTCCTCACCGGATGCCACGCCCTGTTGTGACTTTGTTGCTTCCTATTATTCTTTGATATTTTGTCATGGAATGCCTGATTGAAGTCATTTCAGAGTCTGTGATATTGGTGGTTTGCAAAAATTTTCCTCCTAACTTGAGTTAAATTGGTTAGCTATAACTCATCGAGGTTCCAACCAGAAAAGTACATGTGTTCAGTGTCATATGTGATACACGCTTTGGGCGATCATGTCTCGAAAGAGACATGACTGACTGGTCAGAAGATTATCCAGCAGTAGGTTGCCATTGATTTCTGCGGTAGACTGGTTGCCAGCCAAGACTATAGAACCCAATCAGTCCAGTTATCTAATCCATAACTGGAGGGAAGGGACGGATTAATAACTTTCCCAAGGGTATTTGCTCGTAGGTGAACGCAACGAATTCTACTGGAATTCGAACTCGGCTCTCCGATTTCTCGTTCCGAGTCGATAGCCACTGCACCACTAGCGCACATCCATCGACCAGAAAGGTACGTGTGTCAAAATATAACGACTGTCTGTAACATTGTTCTCTTTGAAAGTATTCTACCGACGCTGGACGAGTTGTTTGTTGGGCAGTAAGAGGTTTGGGTGCATTGCAGATTGTGCCTAACTCAAGGGGAGAAATGAAGAAAGAAAAAGAGGTAGGACAGAAAAAGGAGAAGGAAAGAAATGGTGAAAGATGAATAAAATCTAGGTTGAAAAAAATTATGAGGATAAAAAAGTTGAAAATGAGAAAAAAAAAAGAAGAAGCAAAAAAAATAAAAAAGAAAAGAAAAAATGAACTAAATGTGTAATATTCGGGTGGTCAAATGACTGATATATATGGCAAAAATTCAATTTCATTTGACACCATGGCATTTTACTGATCAAATTAGATAAGAATCAGCAGTAAACACACAAATTGTAAAAATGAACTAAATGTGTAATATTCAGGTGATCAGAAGACTGATATATATATTGCTCAAAATTAATTTTATTTGACACCATGTAATTTTACTAATTAAATTACAGAAAAATCAGCAGTAAACATACAAATTGTAAAAATGAACTAAATGCGTAATATTCAGGTGATCAAAAGACTGATATATATTGCTCAAAATTAATTTTATTTGACACCATGTAATTTTACTAATTAAATTACAGACGAATCAGCAGTAAACACACAAATTGTAAAAATGAACTAAATGCGTAATATTCAGGTGATCAAAAGACTGATATATATTGCTCAAAATTAATTTTATTTGACACCATGTAATTTTACTAATTAAATTACAGAAGAATCAGCAGTAAACATACAAATTGTAAAAATGAACTAAATGCGTAATATTCAGGTGATCAAAAGACTGATATATATTGCTCAAAATTAATTTTATTTGACACCATGTAATTTTACTAATTAAATTACAGAAGAATCAGTAGTAAACATACAAATTGTAAAAATGAACTAAATGCGTAATATTCAGGTGATCAAAGGAGTGATATATATTGCTCAAAATTAATTTTATTTGACACCATGTAATTTTACTAATTAAATTACAGACGAATCAGCAGTAAACATACAAATTGTAAAAATGAACTAAATGCGTAATATTCAGGTGATCAAAAGACTGATATATATTGCTCAAAATTAATTTTATTTGACACCATGTAATTTTACTAATTAAATTACAGACGAATCAGCAGTAAACATACAAATTGTAAAAATGAACTAAATGCGTAATATTCAGGTGATTAAAAGACTGACATATATTGCTCAAAATTAATTTTATTTGACACCATGTAATTTTACTAATTAAATTACAGACGAATCAGCAGTAAACATACAAATTGTAAAAATGAACTAAATGCGTAATATTCAGGTGATCAAAAGACTGATATATATTGCTCAAAATTAATTTTATTTGACACCATGTAATTTTACTAATTAAATTACAGACGAATCAGCATAAACATACAAATTGTAAAAATGAACTAAATACGTAATATTCAGGTGATCAAAAAACTGATATATATTGCTCAAAATTAATTTTATTTGACACCATGTAATTTTACTAATTAAATTACAGAAAAATCAGCAGTAAACATACAAATTGTAAAAATGAACTAAATGCGTAATATTCAGGTGATCAAAAGACTGATATATATTGCTCAAAATTAATTTTATTTGACACCATGTAATTTTACTAATTAAATTACAGACGAATCAGCATAAACATACAAATTGTAAAAATGAACTAAATGCGTAATATTCAGGTGATCAAAAGACTGACATATATTGCACAAAATTAATTTTATTTGACACCATGTAATTTTACTAATTAAATTACAGAAAAATCAGCAGTAAACATACAAATTGTAAAAATGAACTAAACGCGTAATATACAGGTGATCAAAAGACTGATATATATATTGCACAAAATTAATTTTATTTGACACCATGTAATTTTAGTAATTAAATTACAGAAGAATCAGCAGTAAACATACAAATTGTAAAAATGAACTAAATGCGTAATATACAGGTGATCAAAAGACTGATATATATATTGCACAAAATTAATTTTATTTGACACCATGTAATTTTACTAATTAAATTACAGAAAAATCAGCAGTAAACATACAAATTGTAAAAATGAACTAAATGCGTAATATACAGGTGATCAAAAGACTGATATATATTGCTCAAAATTAATTTTATTTGACCTCATGTCATTCTACTCATCAATGTACATAAGAATCAGAAGTAAATATCTAAAGGAAAAACAAACAGAAAAACATAGAAATGTTTTTTCCATTTTCGAAATTGTTAGTTCGTTGCAGCATGTAAATCAATGCTTCGCTTAACTCTTCAAAACAATTTCTTTGGTGACTTTCAAAATATCTTACAATGTAAAAATTAGAATAAATTGACAAAAAAACCCAAAAAAAACAAAAAGCTGTGATAGAAGAAGAAGAGGAAAACAGAGAATAAAAGAAAAGAAAAGAGGGAGAAATAAAAGAGGAAGAATAAAATGAATATAAAGAAAGAGAGGGGAAATGAGGAAGAAGGGAAAAGAAGAAAAATAACAGAAGAAAATGGAAATATTGAAGAAGAAGAAAGAGAGAATAAAAGAAAAGAAAAGTGAAAGAAATAGAAGGGGAAGAAGAAATAGGAAAAGAGGAGAAAAAAGGAGAGAAGGAGAAAAGAAAGGAAGAGGAAAAAGAAAGTAGAAGAAAAGACGAGAAAGAATAGAATAAAAGAAAGAAAACGAGGAAGAAACAAAAGAGGAGACATAAATTAAAAAGAGAAAAAGAGAAAGAAAACAATTGTATAAGAATCAGGAGAAAAGGATAAAAAAATAGACAAACATGTGACAGAAAAAAAAAAAGAAAATTAAAGGATCTAAGTAGAAATATAGTAATTATGATAGGGTGGAATAGAGGTTCATCTGGAAGAATGCAAAAGACTTGGGTACAGTCACAAAAATATTTTGTGGGAAAATTAGAAGATTTTGAAAATAAAGCTTTCTTAAACTTTGAGACAAAAAATGATTGGTTCTATACAGGCCAAAAGACTAACATTTTGCCAGCTTTTATTATTGTTGTGGAGTACAACATAGAAGATTGTGTGTTGAAAGTACAAATGTCGGTTCCTTAGGTTCGACGTACTTGTGAGAACTTTGTATTACGTAGTAACAGGTCGCTGACTCGTATTTTCTCTCTGATTACTTGTTACACTGTTACTTATATTAGGGGAGAGAGAGAGAAAGAGAGAGAGAGAAAGAGAGAGAGAAAGAGAGAGAAAGAGAGAGAGAGAGAGAGAGAGAGAGAGAGAGAGAGAGAGAGAGAGAGTCCACTATGTCTAGACAGAAGAGTTCACCATAACAATTATACAAGTAAAAGGTTTGATAACAAAATTGATATTAACCAAAACCTTTAGGATCTACTTATATTTATATGATGAACTAGCAGAACAGCCCGACGTTGCTCGGGTGTAATGAAAGCTTTAAAACTAATCCATGCTCCTAGAGCTTAGACTCTTTGGACGTTGGCACGAAAGACTAAAATGCAATAGTTGTTTCCAGTTAAAGCGAAACCGTAGACTGAAAGAAAAATGAATGGATGTAAGTCAAATTTTGATTTCCTGGTATCGATATCAAATAAGGTTTTTCGTCGTAAAATGAATTTTGAAGGCTAAATAAGTCCTCTGAGTAAATGGTATCATGGCTGAGACTAAAAACTACATTTATACCTACTTAGAGCCAAACCCGAAGCAAAAACTAAAATAAGAGGGCTGAAAAAATACAGACATACAGTCAGATAAACAGACACACACACAAACATCTTGCCTTTTATATATATATATATATATATATATATATATAATCGATTTTCTGCACTATTGTAAGAACTGCAACCTTGAAACTTCTGAATATCGTTTCTTATGTCTTTGTCTATGAGTGTATCAAATTTGATTAAAATCGGACCACTCCTTCTATAACCCGATTTTTTCGATTATGGATTTTCGATATTTATCGGGGGTACCTCGACACAAAACCTAGCTAAGAACACTCGCAGACGCTTATAGTACAACTGTGTAAATTTTCAAGAAAATCGTTTTGGAGTCTATAGGTAACGGACACACACACACACACACACACACACACACACACACACACACACACACACACACACATACACACACACACAGACAAAGTTCCATTTATAAATAAGTTTAGATATACAATGTGAATTTCAGCTTATCACAGAAGCTAGTGAATAAAAGTGAGAAAGAAGGTCTGAACATTGCAAAAAGATAAAATGCTTGCTTGTTAACATATGGAACAAACCAACACGCAGATTGGTAATTGGACAGGTATAGCAGTTTAAATATCTCGGAAATGTTTTAACAGAGGACAGAAAGTGCGACACCGTAATCCGAAGAGGCAATGAGATAGCAAAAGATGCCTTCCAAAAGCTAAGTAAAATATTAAGAAACAGAAATATTTCGTTATAAACAAAGTAAAAGGAACTTAACTGTTAGATGATACCAGTTCTTCTATATGTCAGTGAATGCTAGACAATCTTTTTACAAATGAAGAAAAGACACGAAGCAACAGGAATGTGGTTCTGCAGAAGGATACTGAGAATATCGTGGAGTGAACATGTGAACAATGACGAAGTTTTAGAGAAAATGGAAATAAGAACGTCACGTATGTATAACGTCAGAAAGACAGTTGAAATCTTTCGGGTAGGTAATGAAAAAAGAGGACATGGAAAATGTTGTGGGGTTCTTCCTTTTCCTAAAGATGGACTCGTCTAGAGTATACTTATACTACTGCCATAGAAACGAGACGGGAGATATACAGCGTTTATACAGAGAGTTAACCGGAGAATACGAAAGTCCAGAGAGAGATTAGCAGTCAGTACACAGTAATTCATAGTAGCTCTGTGCTCCACCCACCGAGAAGATCATTACGCAGAACAGGTCAGCTTTCAACGCGGACATACTCAATATACTACGGTTTCACCTCCAGAGACTTGTACATATACTTTTTACTAACCCGTATTCCTGGACTACTAATCTTCATTCAAGTCTGTATCCTTACGTTAATACACTTATTTTCTATCTCAATTACTGGTCGTTGTTCATTTATTTGTGCGGACCCCATTCCCAGAATTCACAACAGAAAATTTGATACTCACAGGACATATTGAAAGCAAGAGAGACAGAAGCATAATATTTCTAGAGACCTTGGTTGAATGGATGGCAGAACAATTTTTAGAAGAGACAAATGATCGTAAATCAAACAAAGCCTTGATCTCCGACGCCCTGAAGAGATATGGAATATAGAAGAATAATTTCGGTTTTATAATATGAATTATGAATGACGATAATTTAAATTATTTTACCGTGTAAGCTTTTTTATGCAGGTCGAGTGTTAATCATTTTCTAGAAAAATGTAATAGCAAAATGACTGATATTTGATTTTAAAATTTCGCACACATAAAAAATGATATGTGTTGTACAAAAGATATAATCTCAAAAGAGAAACAAGATATTGTAAAATTAGTGAAGGGAAAATATTGGAAATCGTGAATATGATGAAGAATGATCTAACAAAGAATGTAGAAAATATTACAAAGGCAAGAAGAAAAAAAATCTGACATTATGAAATTTAACAAAAGATATGAGGTTAGTGAGAAATATACAACAAGAAGCTTATGCGGTTGTAAGCGAAGCAAAATATCCAGAATATTTAGGCCATTGGCTAAAGAAAGAAAAACAAACCACCAACTTCAAGTAAACATCACAAACAAAAATATGTAATTTGAGTATACTTTTTTTGTTTTAAATTGGTTTTAGCCAATGCGAGGCATAAAAACCACTAAAACACAAAGGGTTACTCGGTGTGGATGAATTTTAAAATAGAAATATTAATAATAAGCGGGAATTGAAAAAGTAATCAGGAGGACAGTAGATAGCGATTGAATTTGCATTTAAATTTTTTACAGAT
The DNA here is from genome assembly GCA_037127315.1 of Ascarosepion bandense. Taxonomy (NCBI): domain Eukaryota; kingdom Metazoa; phylum Mollusca; class Cephalopoda; order Sepiida; family Sepiidae; genus Ascarosepion; species Ascarosepion bandense. The sequence continues at coordinate 1,572,344 of JBBBDQ010000455.1, forward strand.
TAAAGTTGACTGGAAAGAATTAAACCGGAAGGAAGTTCTACAAGCGAGAATTGCGAGAGAAAAAAAAAACAACAACAACAACAAAAAAAACAAAACAAACAAACAAACAAACAAAACAACAACAACAACAACAACAACAACAACAACAATAACAAAAAAGCTGTTAGTGTAGAATTTACAGTTACATCTAACCAACTCAGCTGTAAAATTATGAGATCTCTCTAGTATTGCGCTTAAATTAAAAAGTCAAGGTACTATAGCGAAGGATGTGCGTTGTAGTGCATTGGATATCGGCTCGGAACGAGAAATCGGGGAGCCGAGTTCGAATTCCAGCTGAATTCATTGCATTCACTTACTCGCAAATACCCTTGGGAAATGTATTAATCCGGCTATACCTTCCAGTTATGGGTTAAATAACAGGAGAGATTGGGTTCTATAGCCTTGGTCGGCAAACAGTCTACCTCAGAAAGCAATGGCGACCTTCCTCGGGATAATCTTCTGCCCAGTCAGTCATGTCTCTTTCAAGACATGATCGCCCAAGCGTGTATCACGTATGGCACATTACTGACTATAGCGAAGAGCTTATCCGAACAAATACCATCAAAATATTTATAGAAAAAGTAGCAGAGAGGCAACCTTACGTCGGTGGGTAAGTGACTGAAGCCGAGCTGCCGGATCAGGACCAATAATATTGCTGATTCTTCTTTCGAATTTATTAAGGATTTTTTGAAAAAAAATCAGAGGCACTCGACCATATGTGACAGCAATATTCTAAGCATAGACTAATGGTAGACATATAGATATGTTAGATAGATTCAGGAGAGAAAAATTGTCTTACACGACACAGTGAACCAACTTTTTTAGCAGCTGACCTCCAATATAGTCTTTCCATTTCATGTCAGTCGAGTAATATTACTAATTAACCCATAGCTGGGGTATAAGAGGTGGATTGATATCTTTTTCTAGGGTATTTGTAAGGGTGAATATAACGAAACCAATGAAAAAAAAAACGGAAGTAGAAGTCTATGAATGGACGCTGTGGCAAATTGGAATTCGGTTATGTTAGTCATTATCCCATACATCACCCGCACACCCAAAATTACCTCACCTAGTACACCCAAGCGGTCATCCATCTAGGGACTGACATTGTTCGATGTTACTTAATTCGGTGATCGTACGGGAACCGGTGTTTCATTGTGATGTGGCTGTGAGCTCAAATAAATGTTTGAATGTTCTGCTTGATCAAAAACCCCGTGTGGGCGACAAAGGGAACCTTGAATCCGTAGTAGACTTGGGTAGGAAATGGCTCGTAAATTTCTATGCTTCTAAAACGAAGCTGCTATCAACTAACCACCATAGACAACCGCATCTACCTCCCATTAGCATGGAACAGGCTTGTCTCCCAGAGAGTAAAACACTACGCCTCCTTGGCCTTACACTCTCGGCGGACCTCAGATAGAATGACTATATCGAATCCATTGCCAAATCCGCCGCTATGAAAGTCGGTTCTCTGTGCAGGGCCCGGAAGTTTTTTTCCATCTGAATCTATCCTGCACACATACAAATCTAACATCCGCCCGTGCATTGAATACTGCTACCACATCTGGACGGGTGCCCCTATTATTCATCTTGGGGTTCTTGACAAAATACAACGGAGAACCTGTAACGTGATCGATACTGACTTGGCAGACCGGCTGCAACCACTCTCCCACCGGCGTGACGTGGCTTCCCTGTGCCTCTTCTATAAATACTTTCACGGCTTCTGCTCCGATGAACTCAGATCATTGGTGCCGCATAGGTACGAATTTACACGAGATACTAGATTAGCAAGTAGGTCCCACCCTTTTACAGTAAAACTGATAAGATGTAACCGTAATTTCTACTCCAACAGCTTCTTTTCTCGCGCTTCCCGCCTGTGGAATTCCCTTCCACATGTCTGCTTTCCTGACAGCTACAATCTCCAGGAGTTTAAAGGTAGGGATAATAGACACCTCTTATCACACTAACTTGCATCTATTCTCCCAACACTTTCACCATCTACCCAACCTTCATTCTCGGTATCCTTACCCGTCTATCACCCTCTTTCTGACATTTCCTATGTCTAACCATCCTTTCTCACCACTTTCCCCTCTATGTAACCCCCTGCGCAATAGTAGCAGTGAAATGCCTTGCTCAGGGTGAAACGATTAAAAAAAAATTCTTGGTTGTCTAATACGAATTTTATTCTGACAAAAATGACTTGCCTAATAAACGCTGACATAGTGCATGAAATAATAGCTGTTTCAGCAGATTATAAATTGAAACTGAAGGACAGTAACAAACTAAAATTGGGGCATATCAGGACTTTGCCCGAGAAATAAAAATAACCGAGAAACTGAAAATGACGGTCATGACTATAATCCATGGCGCACTGGGAGCGATTTCAAAACCATCACGAGAATATTGAAAGAAATAGAGTTCTAAGTAAGAATAGATAAAATGCTAAGGATACCATGGACTAACGACGAGGTGTTGGAATGGAAAAGGCAGATAAGGTTTCTGGAACATGTAACGAGGAAGGAGGACCTGGAGAATTTAATGCTCACAGGGCGGATAGAAGGGAAGATGAACAGGGAAAAGCAACGCATGACCTACTTGATAAGCCTAAGTAAATGGATGGCAGAGCGGGGTTTAGGAGAGATACCAAGAGGAAGAATTTTGAGAGCGACAAGAGACAGAGCAAAATGGAGTTCCCGGATCGCCATGTCCTGAAAGGACACGGCACATGAAGAAGGAGAAGAATGACAGATGATATTACAAATATGACAAAAAGATTCCACCATTAAACACACACCGTTTAAATCAAAGTGTCTATTGGATGGCGGAGTGCGGTTTGGGAGAGATACCAAGAGGAAATGTGCTAACAGCGACAAATGATAACGAAAAGTGGAAGTCCATGATCGTCTACGTCCTGAAATGAAGAAGAACAGACTTGCTGTCACTTGACCTCAGGCGAGAACTTGCGTTTCTCTCTGTAAAATTAATAATAACAATAAAGGTAAGTAAAAAGAACACACACACACACACACACACACACACACACACACACACACATATATTGGTTGAAATAAAACTTTTTTATCTGTTATTTTCATTCTCTCTTCTTCATTCTAGTGAAATAAATTAATTGATCAATTTTACAATCCAGTTCGTTTTTTTAATTGTACCATTGAATACCTTGCCAGGTGAAGACTAATTATTTACGTGTAATCAGGTAGAATTACTTAGGTAATTAAAGAAACTTATTTTCTTTGTAGACAGTGGGACAAAAGTTGATCGACAGGTGACAGGTAGGATTGTATTCTCACGGAAAATGTTTGCAATGTAAGAAGTCATTTAATTGAGAAATTGATAACAGATTTCCCCCTATTATTGCTGAAGGAAAAATGCAGGTGTCAGGAAGTGTGTTTCAATTGTGACAGGAGACACGAAGAACTTGAGAGGCTTTTGTCGAAGGTGGCGAAGAAATACGAAAGAATTGTTTCTCAATTGTAGGCTTTTTAGAAAACCCAATCAAAGACTGGATTTTATTTTTTTTTGTTATCAGAATAATTTTTTATTTAGAGACAATCTATTTTCATTGTCCCAAATATTTTTACCCGCTTATCGATTTTTGCTATTTTCTTTAATTCTGCTATTTTGACCGATATTATTTAGTCGGCCTTAAAATTATGTGATTTTGACCGATATGTACGTCGGCCTTAAAATTATGTGATTTTGACCGATATGTACGTCGGCCTTAAAATTATGTGATTTTGACCGATATGTACGTCGGCCTTAAAATTATGTGATTTTGACCGTTATGTACGGCGGCCTTAAAGTTATGCTATTTTGACCAATATGTACGTCGGCCTTACAGTTATGCTATTTTGATCGATATGTACGTCGGCCTTAAAGTTATGCTATTTTGACCGATATGTACGTCGGCCTTAAAGTTATGCTATTTTGACCGATATGTACGTCGGTCTTAAAGTTATGCTATTTTGACCGATATGTACGTCGGCCTTAAAGTTATGCCATTTTGATCGATATGTACGTCGGTCTTAAAATTATGTGATTTCGACTGATATTTTTTTAATTATTTCACCGCAGGTAAGGCAGTTTTACTGTCACGGGTGTGCAGGAGGTTACATAGGAGGAAAGTGATGAGAAAGAGTGACATGTTATAGGGGGTGTCAGGAAGAGGGTAATAGTAGGAGTAGAATACTGGTGTAATGGGGGGAGTGGATGGAGAAAAGAGCTTGAGAGAAATGTTGCGAATCAGTGAGATAATAGATGTCTATTGACCTTACATTTAAATTCTTGGAGATTGTAGCTGTAGGGGAAGCAAGTATACGGAAGGGAATTCTACGGGCGGAAAGTGCGAGAAAAGAAGCTGTTAGAAAGAGAAATTGCGGTTACATTTTATCGGTTTCACTGTAAAAGTGTGGGACCTAATTGCTAGTCTAGTAGCTTGAGTAAACTCATGCATAGGGGGCACCAGTGAGCTAAATTTATTCTAGCAGAAACCGTGAAAGTGTTTGTAGAAGAGACACAGGAAAGGCACATTATACCGGTGAGAGAGTGACTGCAGCTGCGCTACCAAGTCGGGATCAATCACATTACAGATTCTCCGTTTGTCGAGAACCCCGAGGTGAATAGCAGGAGCACCCGACCAGATGTGGCAGCAGTATTCAATACACGGGCGAATGGTAGATTTATATATGTGCAGGATGGATTCAGACGGGAAAAAACTTCCTGGCCCTTCACAGTGAACTGACCTTCTTAGCAGCTATGTATTTTGATATAGTCATTCCACTCAAGGTTTGCTGAGAGAGTTAGGCCAAGGAGCCCCAGATGCACATCGGCCTTAAAATTATTTGATTTTGACCGATATGCACATCGGCTTTAAAATTAAACTAGATTTTAAAACAAAGAAATTACTTAGAAAGAAATTCAAATTCTCTCCCTGAACTATATTTTTAAATCATTATCTTTGCCTTTATTGTTTTTAGCATTTTGGCTGATATGTTGGTCATATTGCTTTAAGTATAAGTGTTGCATCCTATGGCTTTTAGATATCCCTGTCTGTCATTTTTTCTTTCTCAACACGAATAACACAGATTCATAGAAATAAAGATATTATACTTTATACAGATTTTATTTAATTATTTCTTTTTAATTATAAGTTTATATAATAGATTATATAAGATAAAATATGAAATTTTAAAAGATGGCGCATATGGACTGCAACTCAACACAGAGAAATCCACAGAGAAATCTAAAGTAATGGTAAAAAGCACAAATAACACAAACGTGACTATGGACGGAGGACCCACGAGAGAGAAGGTCTAGCTTCAAATACTTGGGAGGAACCCTGTCAAAAGAAAGATGACACATGCAACGCTGAAATTCAGATACAGATTGCCACAGCCACAGTAGCGATGGTCAGAGGGAAAAGAATATGGAAGAGCAATATCAGCTTCTAGACCAATTTTAAAAGTATATGAAAGAGCAGCATTAGCTTCTAGACTAAATTCAATCTCTACAAATCGCTGATCGTATTGATTTTCCTCAAAGGCTGTGTGACTTGGACATACCTGGTAGAGCCAGGAAAAAGGGTCAAAGCGTTCGAAATCAAATGCTTGAGAAAGTACCCACGCATCTCTTGCTGGGAACAATATCTAGGTTCGGAGCAATGTCAAAATTCTTGTGGACTGACAAGAATCCTTTTTTTCCACTGTTGAGGGTTAGAAGATGACATTGTTTGGCTGACAGCTTGGCTAACTCATTCGGCTGACTTTTTTCAATGAGACATTTGCAGGATGTTACAGAAATCATTTTAACGATTGGCATCTTGACAATAAAGATCAGCTGAATGAGGCGGACCTCACAAGAACCATGACTAAGTGGAGCGGGCTTGATGAATTACTCTTTTAGACAAAGGCTGACAGGACGAGAAACCTTGTTTCTCTAAAAGAAAGCTGTCCTTAACAGCATACAGGACAGTGTACAGCTCGCCTGCAACGTGAAAAAGGAAGCACCCAGGTATTAGACCGTTCGTCTCATCATCTCGCTCTCACTCTGTTTGCTACAATTTTTGTCTCGTAGTTTTATTTATTGGGTAATGATCTGCCCAAAAAGTTATTTCACACGTATTAAGTAACAGGCGGTCGAGTGGAAGTAACTGTACGTTGAAGACAAACTTGGTGTTTGGTCTGAGCTGTAACACTTACACACACCATAATACCAAGTAATGTTGAAGAAAGATGTCATGGACCAGGTTAAAGGTCCAGCAAGAATAATACAAAACAACCAAAATTGTAAATAACGAATATATATTAAACACGGCAAAATACAACCCTTGGAACTTTGTTAGTAGAACGATAATACGGGTTAGTGTGTAATACTATAATTCAACCCTCGAACTGGGACTCGTAATAGTCGTTACGGTAGCAGTGTTCGTACACGACTCTCGGCTATGTTCAGGGCGCTCACGTCAGGCTACTCTCTCAGACTATCTACTGGCTACTTCCAGGCTATCTACTCTCGTCTCTTGTGAGGGGAGGTATATGTAATGGTTGGAAGTGTTCATTTCATTGTGGGTGATGCCGCCATGACAGAAGACACAAGCGGGAAACAGCAATGCAAGAGTGAACGGACATGACACTACCGGAACTTCTGAACGCCATTGCCAACAGATCATCCTGGAGAGAGTTGTCTGTTTCTTCTTCCCTTGGATCATCCCTAGGATTCAAGCAGTTGTTGATGATGATGATTTTTAAAAGCATACGACTGTCCTTTCAGAGAAAGAGTTTCTTTGCACGGCTCTGAAATCAGTTTTATTTCGGTTAACATCGGTTATCCACTTGCAACTGGGATAGATTGTGTTTGTTTTTTGTTTTTTTTTTACTTTGCCCCCAGAAGTCCTTTGGCCAGAACTCTTTTTACGCTCAGATGGCAATATATTATTTATATCGATTTCTAACATCTTATTGGCAAAATAACTCATTAGCTACTTCAGTAAAATTATTGATTTTACTGGCTTCATTTCAATCTCAGTCTTTAGGCTATTCGATTCACTGCCAGATTACGAATAGCCATCGTCTTTTATGTGCTGTGCTAAGCTTTATGAGTTGTAAGAAGACAATAAACTTGCAAAAATTCCCCATAACTACACATACAACATTACTTAATGTATGCCGCCATTTTGTAAGTACGAGGATGTTTCTTTTTGCTAGCAAAATTCCATTTATCAGTGGTCAGTAAAAATATTGGCGCTTTGGATGAATACAAATATCAGCGTCTTGGATGAATATATTACAGAATTTGTTACTGAAGAAAGTAAATTTGGACTATGTTTATTAAAGCATGGTTACAGAACATATGCAGATTATCTATCATTTGTGGGTTATTTGAATTTGAAACATATTTTGGATTATTATTGTGACGCTGCGTGAACTTATTTGTGTCAAATAAGAACGAACACACAATTCGAACCCTTATACATTTTACCCACTATTGAATAACAATAAATATAAATGAATCCCAGTGGATTCTGGTAGATTAAATAGTTCCGTAGGGAACATGTAAGAATGCGTGATCACCATCTTGAAAACTCGTTTTTTTTCTGTTGCCTTGGCGAGTTCTGATCAAGGAGCATAATTTGGTTCCTATCTAGGGATCGGGTTAGCTCTCTTGTTATGATGACCATCCTAAAAAGTTGCAAAAATAATTATTCCTTTTTTTTTAGCGTATATTGCTGTAAGAATTTTTGAGAATAACAATGTTTTTTTTCAGGTAGAAGTTTTACTATTTAAACCATAGCTGGTGGGGGAGATTGATTACTATCTTTTCTCAAGGTATTTGCGCGTAAGTAAAAACTTTGAAAATGAAATGAGACAGATTGAGGCTCATTCGACTTGTCAATTAAAAGACATTCTTATTTACATTATTTAGATTTACATTTGTTGTTGTTATCACAACGTTTCAGTCATTATATTCAAGGGTTTTCTTCAGGTGTCTACCTATCGTAGTAACCTTTAGGGAATTTCGATATGAACCTTTTATTTAATCTATGAGGACACAGCGTTCTCGTCCAGTAGTCCATGCTATTAATTATTCATGTAGTTTCCACTAAGTTTGTACTATACATTCAACTCACAATTACTAGGTTATCGAATTAACGAACAAATGCTTAATATAAAGGTAGTAAACTATGGTAGATTTCCGGTTACCTCTCGACCCTTCTGTTTCCGTCAGCAGAAACCGATGTTACATTGCAGAGGATTGCATATATTAACTTGAAGGGTATGTGTTGTGGGACCCCCACCTTTTTCTATGATAATGGACTCGACTTGAGTATACATATACTCCTGCCATAGTGAGATACAACAGTCATCGTAGAGATCCATAGGTTACCATAAGATACCGAACGATACCGAAGTTCCACAGAGAATATCGCGTCAGTAGTAATAGTAGTTCTGAGCTCCACTTAGAATAGTATTACACAGCACCCGTCAGTTCCGACGTGGATATACTAATTCTAGCACGGCTTCACTTCAAAGACTTGAATATATATATATATTCCTACTAATCGTATTCCTGGATTATTAACCTGCGTTCAAGTTTGTAGCTTTACGTTTAATATAACGTATTTTTGTTTCTCAAATATCTGGTTTGTTGTTCATTATTTTGTGCGGTTCCCCACCCGAAATCTACAATAAAGAGCATGTTTGATGCGGGTCATTTTCTCAGTCGCCGCCACTAATGATTTTTGCATCGAAGGATCCATTCTTTGCGCTGTACATGTGGTTGGAAATGAAGTTAAGTTATACTTCCGTGAAGGTTGGCTTTTAATATATGAATATCATTTGACGTGTAATATTCATCAATTTAATTTCGCTTTCGTTGATAATATTCGTTAAAATAACATGAATAAAAAAGGTAATAAATAAATCGATCATTTGAGCAATGATGAAGTTTTGGAAATGATGGAAACGAAAAGGAAATTAATACTGAGCATCAGGAAGAGACAACTGAGGTTCCTGGGACATGCAATGAGGAAGGAGGGCTTGGAGAACCTGTTACTAACAGGCCTGATAGAGGGAAAAAGAGACAGGGGAAAGCAGCGGATAACATATTTGAAGGACCTGATCAGGTGGATGACGGAACGAGGGTTGCGTGGTGTAACGGGAGAAAGCGTGCTAAGAGCCATCAGGGATAGGAAGATGTGGAAAGCCATGATCGCCTACGTCCTGAAAGAGACAGCAGAAGAAAAAGAATCCAGAAAAACTGATACGAATGACATTTACTTAATGATGAACATGCGTCTACAGATCATTGAAGGTTCTTAAGATGTCTTTTCCGTATGCCATTAACAGAAAAATTTAAAAAAATATTGATTAGGTTTATAATTTTTATTGTCCCCAAAACTCTTCTTGCTTTTGCTCCTGATCTATTTTTGAAAATATTGAAGCAATTATTTTTCAGAATATGCCAATGAGAGTGAAAGAAAAAAGTCATGCATGTCTATAAGGCATTTTCGCAGGTGGAAACATTCCCACATGAAAATTCATTAAGGCACATGCTACAATGCCATAATATTTTTTTCAAGACCAGGGAATTTGGATTTCAAAATTGAAAATAAAAACGTTTGTGTCAAAAAGTAAAAATGGCATACGAGTTAGTGCTGAAAACATCTCGACAGGCTCGGCCCACTTGCCCCTAAATCTGACCAAACCTCAATTTTTTGAGAAAGTGATTCTTTTATATATATATATATATATATATATATATATATATATATATATATATATATATATATTGTGTGTATTGTGGTAGCTTTTTTCATTAATACAAGTTTCGTTGAATAATATAGACAAGTTTTATCTATTTATTTTGTGTAGGATCCTTTCGTATAATCTGATAAGCTTGATAGTGCTATCGTTAAAAGACGACTAGAAATCGCAGCAATTGTTGATGTTTTTATCGGGTCTGAGCTTTCGGCTTACGTAAGCCATTATCAAAGAATGAACATTTAATATATAGTGTACATAGAACATTTAAATTATTAACAGAGTGGAATTAAAGAAAATTAAACCGAATAGACAAGTCCATTTTTAACGTGGCGGATGGCCGCAGACGGTGACAAAATGGTGGTGGTGTGGTTCTTGGTCACATGAGGGTATAGTGGCATGAGGGGATTGGTCTGCAAGCTACTACTACTATGGGTAGAGGGGGTAAGCGTAGTAACTATGACCTCTCCCGTCGATTACTGACATTGGAGTATGTTAGTAGAGATGTCGAAATGTATTATATTTCAGCTAGGTTTAAGCTGTTTGATGTAGATAGTGTCTAGAATTTTGAGTTTTCGTTTATTATTTTCTTGTCTAAATGTTCTATGTTCACTCTCTCATATATCCCAATACAAAATAATCTAAACTAAATGAAGAAGAAAACTAAATAACCCATACCCTCCTCTAAACCAAATAGCAGCAGCTTAAGAACCATAAACGAAAGACTAGACCACCCAAAGATCTCACACCACGTATATCATTAACAACGACGCCACTACTACTACATCCAGACAAGATAAATAGGAAACCTGTCCTGAACTAAGCCACCTCTCCCAACCCCTAACTCTAAGACTACAGAATCAAAATAAGCTCCCAACCCCACTTTCACTTGAAAAGCATATTCACCACAAATAAACTGTTTTTGACCAGATAATTTTCATTCCAACTTCGTCACCCGATGAGAAGCACCTAAAAAAGGTCACTTCGAAACGCGAAAATCCTTGTGTAGTGATACTATGAATTTATAAACCATTGTAACAACTATTACAATATAACGCTCTACGTTTGTATCGAGCACTCTTTATAAAAGTAAATGCATGAACAGCAGGTTAAAAAACCTACGAGTTCCACAACTTTGTTACACTATATATATATATATATATATATATATATATATATATATATATATATAAAACAACCAAATAATACGACAATTACCAAACGGTAAAAATACACACTTAGCCCACAAACAAGACAGAACAACCCACACGCATATACACATAAATAAAGCTTACGCTAGCGCATCTACTAACACGGTAAAAAAAAAAATGTTCACCTAACACACCAAAAAGAAGTCAACACAAAGAAGGTGTCAACTTAATAAAATTCTATTAAAGATATAAACATTTAGGCATGTCAAAAAGAGAAGCGATAAAAAGCAATTAACCATTTTACGAACCCTATACGACCCAAAAAGCAATTAACCATTTGATCCGCTTAAAAAGCAATAAAAAGCAATTAACTACCTGCATCATTAAAAAAATAAACCCTACACCAGCAAATATCCTAAGAAGTCAGAATAATAAAATGCGATTACAAAACAATTAACTACCTTCACCATTTAAAAATTACAAATTCACCCCCAAAAATAATGTACACACACACACACACACACACACACACACACACACACACACACACACACACACACACACACACACGTTTCGGTCGGGTTTCAATCCTGGGTAAAAAAGCAATCGGAGTCTAACCGTACTGCAGATGACAATATATATATATATATATATATATATATATATATATATATATATATATATATATATATATATAAGTGGTTTAATCTAATGGATATATATTCCACAGTTTAATATTTACTTTTTATTAAGTGCTCAATAGAAATGTATTGGGAAAAATAATCAATGTTGGTACTAAAGACCATAATAATTCAACACTATATATATATATATATATATATATATATATATATATTGCAGTTTTGTTATTACAATGGTTTATAAAAGCATTATATCACTACACAAATATTTACATGTTTCAGAACAATATTGTTCTTCTTCAGATGATACTTTAAAATAAATTGTGACAATGATTTATTTAGAAAATATAAGTTATGGTGATTTAGAAAATGAAAAGGTGATAGTTGGAGAATATGCTTGTAGGTGTGTCAATATTGTTCAATCAAAAATGAGAATTAGTTTGAACTATGAAGTTGAAGATTTTGGTCGTGAAAGGCAAAAAGAGTAGCCTGGTGACAAGGCATGTCACATTTTAATTTTGTCTAGGTAAGATGCATAGTGGGAACATACATAATTTAAATTGGTAGACAACATTTTTTAACAGCAGGTTGGATTTTATTTTTTTTTAATTTGATTTTGTACTACCTTATGTGTTGTGGTACAGTAGATATCGGCTCGGAACGAGAAACCGGGGAGCCGAGTTCGAATTCCAGTTGAATCCATTGTATTCACTTACGCGTAAATACCCTTGGGAAAGGTATTAATCCATCTTCCTTCCAGTTATGGGTTAAATAGCAGGACAGATTGGGTTCTATAGCCTTGGTCGGCAACCAGTCTACTGCAGAAAGCAATGGCAACCTACTGCGGGATAATCTTCTGCCCAGTCAGTCATGTCTTTTTCGAGACATGATCGCCCAAAGCGTGTATCACGCATGGCACTTAACTGACTGACTACCTTATGAGTAAAGGGTCTGGAATGTTTAGGTTAGAATTAGAATTAAATAATTATGGTATGCTAAAGTATATTGGAGTTAAGAAAACCAAATGAGTATTGTGTGGGTTATTTATTTTAGTAAAAAAAATTGTAAGTTTTAAGTTATATTAGAGCATAAGTTATAAATGAAATATTGTAATTAATTAAATGTTAAAGAAAGTTATTTTTGATGTTTACATAAAACCGTTAATTAATCTCAACAGGGAACAAGGGATGAGCCTCTACACCTGTTCAATAGACGTTGGTGGAGTGTGAACCGGGCGATAGTTCAGTCTAGCTACTCCAATTAATAAACAAAAAAGAAAGTGAAAAGATTGGAAAAGAGAAAGCCGGAAACCACATCTACTATTGTAATGTGAATATAAATTGGGGGATCAGTTCTAAATTAAAATCAATATATAAACTGACCCCTCACTTTATGGCTACAGTCATCCTTCTCTTATCCACTTCGTGACACCCCCTATAACCTGTCACTCTTTCTCATAACTTTCTCCTGCAAAACAGTGGCAGTAAAATGCCTTGCTTGGGGCGATATGATTATATATATATATATATATATATATATATATATATATATATATATATATAAACAGAGAGATATGTCATGACTAAGGTAGGAATAAAATGGCGCACACACACATAAAATTAATTTGGAAGTTTGCCACTTGGCTGAGTGGTGTTATTTCAGTCATTTCGACTTCAAAATTTCGTGAAGACGTTATTGTGATGTTTTCACTGTTCAGTTTTTGGGGGTTTTTTTCTGCTAGAAAAACGTAAAGAGTGAGGACATTGCAATAATGCCTTCGCGAAACTTCAAAGTCTCATGAGTGAAATAACGCCGCACGGTTTGCTGACAAAATTCTCCAGATTAATTCTGTTAACGCTATATCTCTATCTTGATTTCGAGCTCTTTATGACAAAAAGACTGCTTACCTAAAATGCCTTTCTCTCAGTAAACTACTTAAAAACAGCCATTTTGGAACAAAGCATCATCACAATTTAACACTATATATTATTTATATTAAAAAAATCTCCTAAAATTCAACCTGCTGTTAAAAGATTATTGTCTACCCATTTAAATAATGTATGGTCCCACTATATATCTTACCCAGACAAAATCAAATATATGTATATATAACTATTTTTCCTCATCGGTAGCAGGACTAGGAGTTTCATGCACAACACAAAATTCAGGTGCCGAGTTAAGACTGTAAACATAATTCATTTTGTAAGGATTTATATGATGCGGCAGTCCATATCTTATACGGAAATTGTTTTTCAACTCCATAATTTGTTTTTCAAATTGTTTTTGAAATTTTGTTCAAATTGTTTTTGAAATTTTGAAATTGTTTTTGAAATTTTGAAATTGTTTTTGAAATTTTTGAAATTTTGTTCAAATTGTTTTTGAAATTTTGTTCAAATTGTTTCATAAATTGTTTTTCAACTCCATAATTGTTTTTCAACTCCATAATTTTCTACTTTCCAACCGCTTTTAGCCATTTCACTGGCCATTTTCAAGGATGTTATTTTTTAAATTGCATATTTTGTCCCCATGTTCTGACTGTAACGTATTTTTTTTTTTTTTTGTGTGTGTGTGTGTGTGTGTGTGTGTGTGTGTGTGTTTTATAATCATATCGTCCCAAGTGTGTGTGTGTGTTTGAGTGTTTTTGAAAAGGAGAATCCTTTAAAGCCATCACGTGATGCGCACGACTAGGCATTACATGAGCGTCTGTCTGTTTTCTAAAAAATCATTCAAAACTCCATTTCCACTGTTGAATAATGTAAAGTTGACGCCAAGAAATAATCAAAACGATCGTTTCAACCAAACGTGTTTAAGAGAATGATTGCTGCCTAAATATATATACGCGTATGTGTGTGTTTATTTATTAAACTGGCATATATATACTCGTGTGTGTGTTTTTATTTATTAAACTGACATTACGTCTCTCGGTCTGTGCATTCAAACAATCCGAATAAAAAAAAATTCTTTCGCAGCAAGAACCGAACCTACATGCTTCTTAGTAGTGAAGATCACTGGTTAATCCAATGGCCTTTACCGCTTAGACAAGAAGAACGAGGCATAAACTGGTAAACATATTTGGTTATTGTCTAAGAGTGAATGTTGGAGTTAAAATGTCTTGAATATTGTTGAATTCTGCTCTGGGTGAGCCATTCTTTTTTTTATTTTTTGTTCGTTTTGCCTAATTTTTGCTTGATTTTAAAACTTTTCATGCTTAATTGAAGGATTGATTTTGTTTTCTTAGACATTTCATTGCCTGGACTTTAACTAAGTTAAAACTTATCAATTCAACAACGTTTTTTTTTTTTTTTTTTTTTTGTTTCCTGTTTAGGATGCGGTTTCCGGTTTTCTCTTTTCCTTTCTTCTTCTTATTATTTTTTTTTTTTCAATTGGAGTAGATAGACTAAACTATCGCCCGGTTCACACTCCACCCACATCTATTGAACAGGTGAAGAGGCTCATCCCTTGTTTCCTGTTTAGGATGCGGTTTCCGGTTTTCTCTTTTCCAATCTTTTCACTCTTTTCCTTTATTATTATTATTTTTTTTTCAATTGGAGTAGATAGACTAAACTATCGCCCGGTTCACACTCCACCAACATCTATTGAACAGGTGAAGAGGCTCATCCCTTGTTTCCTGTTTAGGATGCGGTTTCCGGTTTTCTCTTTTCCAATCTTTTCACTCTTTTCCTTTATTATTTTTTTTTTTTTCAATTGGAGTAGATAGACTAAACTATCGCTCGGTTCACACTCCACCCACATCTATTGAACAGGTGAAGAGGCTCATCCCTTGTTTCCTGTTTAGGATGTGGTTTCCGGCTTTCTCTTTTCCATTCTTTTTACCCTTACGTAGCCCCCTGCGCATCAGTGGCGTTACCGCCTTGCTTGGGGTGATATGATTAAAAAAAAAAAAACATTTTTTTACTGCTTGTTTCTAGCAAAAAAAAAAAAAAAAAGAAACATTTAAGATTACTGAAAAAATTAAATAAGAAATGAACAAAATCTTCCTTTTCGGTCTTTTTTAAACGGAATTTACATATATATATATATATATATATATATATATATATATATATATGTCAAGAGATTCTTTTGTGATGAAGTAATATAAAAAGAAAACCGAAAATTAAACCCATTTTTGTGGGCATCCAAAATTCCAATTCGAAATCAAATCACCTCATTCTTTGATAACCCAATTTCTATTGCATGCGAGAATGGTTATCAATGGTGTCCAAGTAACTGGATGGACATTGTCGAATCTACGCAATGTCACCATCGTTAACAGCAACAAATATTTTTCCCGACTAACAGTTCCTGCTATTTTTTGTTTGTTTTTGTTCTTCGCTGTCCAGACAAAAATTTGAACTTTTCTTATTGATCACCAACAAGAAAAGTAGAAAAAGGAAAATATTGAGAGACGAAAGAGAGGTAAAGTGAGAAGAGGATGCTGACTAGGGGGGGGTGGATGAGATAGGAAAGAAGGGCCGTGAAAGTAAGTGGCGTATCTAAACTTATTTATTAATGGAACTTTGTCTCTGTCTGTGTGTATGTGTGTGTGTGTGTCTCTGTGTGTGTGTGTGTGTCCGTTACCTATAGACTCCGAAACGGCTGAACCGATTTTCTTGAAAATTTACACAGTTATACTATAAGCGTCTGCGAGTGTTCTTAGCTAGGTTTCATGTCGAGGTTCCGCCGATAAACAATCAGCAATATTATTGGTCCTGAGCTGGCAGCTCGGTTTCATTCACATTCCATAAATATGTTTTCTTGTGTCTATTCTATAAATACTTTCATGCTAATTGTTCGGATGTATTCTTCCACATGGCAATTAGAATTTATGAATTTAAGCACAGGAATCTAATCTAAACTTATTGATAAATGGAACTTTGTCTGTGTGTGTGTGTGTCTGTGTGTGTGTCCGTTACCTATAGACTCCAAAATGGCTGAACCGATTTTCTTGAAAATTTACACAGTTGTACTATAAGCGTCTGCGAGTGTTCTTAGCTAGCTTTTGTGTCGCGGTACCCCCGATTAATATCGAAAATCGATAATCAACAAAATCGGGTTATAGAAGGAGTGGTCCGATTTTAATCAAATTTGATACACTCATAGAAAAAGACATAAGAAACGATATTCAGAAGTTTCAAGGTTGCAGTTCTTACAATAGTATAGAAAATCGATAATATATATAATTCCAAGTGAAGAGGACTCGAGGGTTTTTTTTTTATATTTTGAGTTCTCTGGCATTTATTTTATTATAAACAGTGCTCAATATAATGAGTATTATAGAGCTTAATATAATATAATATAATTATATGGTTATGTCAATTTTTCATTGCTACATGGAAATTTCTATGCCACACGAGCATTGCCTGATGATGAGAATTAATCTCGAAACATAGAAATTTCCATGTAGCAATGAAAAATTGACATAACCATATAATTATAATATATATATATATATATATATATATATATATATATATATATATATATATATACAAAAGGTAAGGTGTTTATGTGTGTGCCTGTTTATTTGTCTGTATGTCTTTTATACAAATCCACAATTTTTATCCGATTCTCACCAAACTTCACACAAATATACTTTAGGCTGAGTCTGAGCTCCAGGACCATGGATTAGGTTTAAAGCTGTCATTACACTCGAGCAACGCCGGGCTATACTGCTAGGTATATTAATAGGTTTGTGGGTAGTAAGATAAAATTTAACAGCTGTAGATTGAAGCGAAATATGGTTATTTTTCTCGCGAGAAAGGTATCATGTAAGAATATCGGAACACTCTCTAAACAATTAGTGAATCAAGGGTTAGCAACGGTAGATTCATCTATCAGTAGATCAGGTGAGTAAATGAAAAATCAGTAGATCAGGTGAGTAAGCATTTCTTCGTTTGCTTTCCGTTTTTAATCTCAGCACCTTTTTGTGGAATTCTCGCCGTTTCTGATCATTTTCAAGGGAACTATACGGGCGTGGGTATCGTATCATGTTATCAGAATGCAAGGTCGGTCAGTCGGTTAAGTGCCATACGTGATACACGCTTGGGCGATCATGTCTCAAAAGAGACATGACTGACTGGGCAGAAGATTATCTCGCAGTAGGTTACCATTGCCTTCTTCGGTAGACTGGTTATCAGCCAAGGCTATAGAACCCAGTCTGTCGTATTATTTAACCCATTACTGTAGGGAAGAGACAGATTAATACCTTTCCTGAGGGTATTTGTGCGTAAGTGAATGCAAGGAATTCAAGTGGATTTCGAACTCGGCTCCCCGATTTGTCGTCCCGAGCCCATATCTTCGACACCACAACGCACATCCTATGTGCGTTGTTGAATGTAAGATGCCGATGCAGAAATTATAATCAGCGTGCCGAATTCACATTATTGTCCGTGTCGGGTTCTTTTACTTCGCACTAATGCATTAGGAAAAGGTAATAACCCGTCTGCCTCAAGCTATGTATCAGAGCACACTTGGCTCTCTTGCCTTGCATGACAGATGAGGTAGAGTAACACTCTGAATTTACACCCGCGTAAATAATTTAATCATGGAATGGAAACCAGCCTAGCAAAAGGAAAAATCTGAAGTCAAGACCTCTTAATTAATAGAGGACACAGGATTATTTCGATTGTGGTGGTAGACATTCCTAGAGGATATCTCTGAATTCAAAACTGGCTTGAAGTGGTATGGGCCACGTCAGACTGTCTTGCTCTAGACGCACCCATTGTTATTTTGGATATAGAAGAACTGGAACTGTAACAATCATAATAGGTTATGGGTCTTGCGATCGGAAATATAATACTTTTGAGTCGCAATTAGCCTAGGAGAAGGATAACTTTGACAAAATAGAGATATGCGACCCTTTAGCTATCAGTCTTATTGGCCCTGTTCTGGCGTCTCGCCTTCATTCTCTTTCCTATCACCATAAAGTTGCTTTCCTATAAATACTTTCATGTGAGCTCTTCGCTATGCTGCTTAAACTCTTTGAATTTAAACGCAAAACGGGATGTACGTTGTGGTGCAATGTCTATCCGAGTTCGAATTCCAGTTGAATCCCTTACGCACAAATAACCTTGGGAAAGGTATTAATCCGTCTGCTTTCTTCCAGTTATGGGGTCAATAATAAGACAGGTTGGATTCTATAGTCTTGGCTAGCAACCAGTCTACCACAGAAAGCAATGGAAACCTACTACGAGATAATCTTTTGCCCAGTCAGTTATGGCTCTTTCGAGACATGATCGCCCAAAGCGTGTATCACGTATGGCACTTGTCTGACTGGCTGAATAATATAATAGTTGGAAACATGATTAAGACTTCCATTGGTCATAAAATGGGGGATCAGTTTATTACTTCATAACAATATTAAACTGATCCCCCACTAATTAATACTTAATAATAAATCTCTTCACCCTCTAACTATGAGTCAAATAACAGGACAGATTGGGTTCTATGGCCTTGGCTGGCAACCAATCTACCTCAGAAAACAATGGCAACCTATTGCGGGATAATTTTCTGCCCAGTCAATCATGTCTCGAAAGAGACATGATCACCCAAAGCGTGTATCACGTATGGCACTTGACTGACTGGTGTGGCGAAGAAGTCTCATCAATGTACAGTCAAGCTGGCTAGATATAACCGTAAATTCTGTGCCAACAGTTTCTTTTCTCGCTGTTCAGGCTTGTGGAACTCTCTTCCGGCTCCGTGCTTTTCACCTAACTTTAATCTTAAAAAAATTAAATCGAATGTCAATCGCTATCTACTGTCCTCCTCATTACTCTCAGTATTGTTTCTGTTTTTAAATTTTACACACCAACTAATTTTACTGAATTGCTAGTATCCTTACTACCTTTAATTGGTTATAAGACGGTTATAATCGTAACCATAAACTGCAGTACAATAGACTCATGAATGACCCGAACCTGGAGAACGTGAAAACGATATACGAAGGACAAAATGGGACGCAGTAAGAGCGACTCTAGTGACATCGGCGAACGACATCATTCCTAAGGAAAAAGCTCGCCGGAAGAAAAACGAGTGGATCACCGAAGAGATTCTTGACCTGATGCAAAAGAGACAGAAAACGATGCCAAGATATGGAACGGAATACAAGAGACCACACAAGGAAATACGGAGCAAATGTAGACAGGTTAAAGAAAGATGGCTCAACGACAAATGCGCCGAAGTAGAGAGACTGAGCACAACAAATAATGGAGACGTACATAAAAAATAAAGGAACTAACAGATCAAAGGACATGCTCAGCAACAGGATGTATAAAAGCAAAAGAATGGCACACTAATATTAAAAAAAGAAAAAATACTTCAGAGATGGGCCGAGTATATCGGAGATCTCTTCCATGACATGTGAGAGCAACCAACAATATACAAAATTACAGATGGATCAGAAATATTAAAAACCGAAATGAAATCGGCAATGAAGAGAAACAAAGCACCGGAAGCAGACGGGATTGTAATAGAGATTCCGATGTCCCTAGTAGGTTTTAGCGTAGACAGACTAACAGAATTAATAAACAAAATCTACAAAAGCGTCAATATACCGGAGCACCTAAGCAGATCAATTTTCAGAACACAACCTAAGAAGACAGGTGCAAAGGAATATGAGCTCCATCGAAAAATCTGTTTAATGAGCCACATAAAACTCATCATTCGAATTCTGATGAACAGGGCGCGCAGTAGAATTGGTTAAGAGATAGGACAAGAACAATGTGGCTTCGTTAAAATACCGGGACGGGGAATGCGATATTCATGGTCAGAATGCTATCTGAACGAGCAGTACAGATGCAGAAGGACCTTTATCTGTGCTTTATAGACTACACAAAGGCGTTCGACAAAGTACAACACATGGACTTGATAGAGATGCTCGACAACCTCGACATTTTCGGAAAAGTCGTTAGAATAATCAAGAATCTATATTGGCAGCAAACCGCTTGTGTACGGATAATAAGGGAACTCAGCAGGTATGCAAAAATAGAAAGGGGCGTAAGACAAGGATGTGTTTTCTCACCGGATTATTTTCAACCTGTACAGCGAAGCAATTATGAGAGAAATGAAAGCCTTGCCGGAATTCTTATTGACTGCCACAATCTCAAAAATATCAGACGCGGATAACACGGCGCTGATAGAAACCACGGAAAAGAAAATGCTGGACCTTCAAAAGAAGGTAGAAAGTGAATAAAAAAGGACTGAGCATAAACTTCAAGGAAATTGAATGTATGGTCATCAACAAAAAGAGGAGCCCAATATGCTAACTACAAATCGTAGAAACTAAAATAAAACAAGCAAGTATTCAGATACATGGGAAGTGTCTTGACAGAGGATAGAGAGTGCGACATGGAAATCCAAAGACATGGAGGTTCGTGATCGCCTACGTCCTGAAAGGACGAGTCACATGAAAAAGAAGAATGTACTTTCAAACGGCGGTCTGTGTTCAGGAATATTGACATAACATTTTTTATACGAAAAGAAAAGAAATTGTGTCACAGTGAAGCATTAAATAAATTCACCGAGAAACTTCATGTAAATATTTGCCATTCTTTGAACATTATTCGTCATTTTCAAATGATTTTTTGTGTATTCAAATTGAAATAGTAAAGGACAAATTTAAAAATGAAAATCACAAAACTTATCAACTTCTTTATTTCTTAAAAATAACTTTTCTTGTGTTTTCGTTCATCAACAATTAAACTAAAGTTATTATATATATATATATATATATTTGTTTGTGTGTAGAATTGTTTTTAATAAACCATTAAATTGAAGGAGTTGAAGGAGTTGTCACCGTGCTCAGAATTCTCTGAATCAATATTTCAACATCGATTTCAAGCACCTGAATTATCATAGAACGAATCAACCATTCTCTAAAAATATATCTCATTAAACAAAGAAAAATTATCTAAAAATACCATGGCCACTTGTACGGATTTTCTGATGAAAGAAAAAATATTTTTTATATCTTGTACTTTGAACACATTATTTCTATTTGTCATGTTCAGCTTTTATCAAATCCTCGTGGGGTTGGTTAGGACTATTTATTTTACTAACGGCTCAATGTTTGTGGTGATGTGGTAATTTTATTAGAATTTAAATACTGCTAAACAATATCCATAATAAGAAATAAGAGATGTTACCCAAGAAAAAAATCGTGTTACCCAGTGAGTCGGTCAGTGTTAGTCCGCCGAGATAAACTTTTATTCCTATCGCCTGGTTCACACTCCTTCACCCTCATTTAAGGAGGAATAGAAGTTTATCCTCTGTTTCCTGTTCAGAAATATGTCTTCGGGTGCTGTTCCTAAAATATTCAAATTTTCATTTTCTCCAATTAAACTTTTTCATCTTAGTGGCATCATTGCCTTGCTTAGTGCTAAAATGGTTTAAAAAATCATCTGTTTTCTCTAATATTATATAAGGAACGATAAAATGTTTAAGTGGCAAAATTGAGTCTTAGTGTTTTAATAAGAATGTGTGAGTTGACGTGGTGTGAGTTGATTAGATGATTTAAAAAGTCACATCAGTTGAAATAATAATCGTATTCCGCAGAGTTTTTCCTGAAAAAGGCGTGGTCTTGCTTTTTACAGAATCATACCAGGTCACAGGTGGAGCTAGTATGGTCCTTAATACTGGAACACTAACCACCAATTAAAGTTACACCACTAGTAACTATGAGTATATAATACCATATTTTGAAAATATTTAAAAAAATATTAAATATAAATCTTTATTTGAAATATTTTACAATTTGTACTTTGAGTTATCATTAATAGGAACTGAAAATCATCTTATTTAGGTAAGAAAATCAGGTAATGCAAATTCAATTAAATTATAATTAAAATGGCGTCATTTGAGCTGAATACTATATATCCATGGTTAGTGTGCTCGGGTTAAAACTGATTAAACTTTCTTCAAATTTCAATTTAAATGTCGAGAAATCCTCACAAATAAACGTGATAAACAGTAGCAAAATAATAAAAGATCCCAATAAAAATAAACGAGGGTTTTGCCGTTTTAAACCTAGTTTTTATCTGTGTAGCAGTAGAACTTTTAAGATGGAATGAACCAACCAACTGTTTGTTACTTGATCAATAAAGAAGTTAAACGGACAAATAATAATAACCCAAAATAACTCTTCATTACAAAAATAAAGACAAAGGCTTCAATAGAAATTTAATCTTTTGATAATAATGGAATCCCATTCAAAATTAATGCAGAGAGTAGAAAAAACAAATGAACACTGGGATCCATTGGATTCAATTACATAAACAGATGCCATGACAAGAAAGACAGCAATATTAGTTCTTACAGAAAATAAAAAGAATAAATAACTCTGTAATTTTGGCATCCAGAACGACCACTTGATCTAAGTGAGAAGATAACATGATGAAAAAGATCTGTTATATCGTAAACGGGGTTATGATAGCAGAGATAGATAGATAGATAGATAGATAGATAGATAGATAGATAGATAGATAGATAGATAGCATTAGACTGATAGATAGATAGATAGATAGATAGATAGATAGATAGATATGAACGGACTGAGATAGATAGATAGATAGATAGATAGATAGCATTAGATCTATCTATCTATCTATCTATCTATCTATCTATCTATCTATCTATCTATCTATCTATCTATTTCCTCTTCATATCTATCTATCTATCTATCTATCTATCTATCTATCTATCTATCTATCTATTTCATTCTCTTCATATCTATCTATCTATCTATCTATCTATCTATCTATCTATCTATCTATCTATCTATCTATTTCATTCTCTTCATATCTATCTATCTATCTATCTATCTATCTATCTATCTATCTATCTATCTATTCTCATTATCTATCTATCTATCTATCTATCTATCTATCTATCTATCTATCTATCTATCTATCTCATTCTCTTCATATCTATCTATCTATCTATCTATCTATCTATCTATCTATCTATCTCATTCTCTTCATATCTATCTATCTATCTATCTATCTATCTATCTATCTATCTATCTATCTCATTCTCTTCATATCTATCTATCTATCTATCTATCTATCTATCTATCTATCTATCTATCTCATTCTCTTCATATCTATCTATCTATCTATCTATCTATCTATCTCAAGAGAGATATAGAGAGAGATGGAAAACAGGAGGGGGAGTGAAAGATTGTGAAGGAAAAAAGAAAGAAATAGAAAAGAGAAAGAAAGAGAAAGAAATAGAGAGAAATAAAACAATAGAAAGTGAAAGAAAAACAGAAAGAGAGAGAGAGAGAGAGAGAGAGAGAGAGAGTGAGAGAAAGAGAGAGAAAGAGAAAGAAAGGCTAGAAAGGTATTAACAGACTTAGTTAAATATACGGGGTGTATCAAAAATACTTTTACAAAAATTAAGATGAGTTATATCTATATCTAAGTATAACGCTCTACATTTGTATCGAGCACTCTTTATAATGGCAAAAATAAAATATATTTGGGTTCAACGAAAGACACCATTAAAATCAGGTGGTTTAATCACAGGTCTACATTCAAAATATAAAAATTAAAAATCTGTACAAAATTGGTTAGTCACGTGTGGGAATTAAAATCAAAATATGGAAAAGCCCCAGACATAACGTGGAATAGAGTCAAAACAGCCAAGCCTTACAACGGTGGCAAAATATGTAGTCTGTGCCAAGAAAAAAAGTTAGAGATTATGCAATTCCCAAACAAAAGCGAACAGTTGAACTTATGACTAAGTGTAACCATACTAAAATACCTATTAGGTTCATACAACCATGGATAAAAACACCATAAATCGTTTTAAATTAAAAGATTGCGCCTTCAAAAATCCCATGCCACGTGAGCGTTAAAAAAAAACAAAAAAAAAAAACACACCGTTACGTGAGCATTCTTAAAAAGAAAAACGGTAAAATCAGTTATTAAAAATCGCCTGAAGACACCACTCGTGGTAGAAACCTAGGTCGCGTAATAACTCATTTACAAATGGAAAATATTCAAAAGTTCTACAATATAATTGTATTGAGCACTGTTTAATAATTAGCTTTTAGTCACAATAGGTTTAGACCAGTGCACGTTTGTATTAAAAATAAATAAATATATATATATAGAGATAGATAGATAGATAGAGAGAGAGAGAGAGAGAGAGAGAGAGAGAGAGAGAGAGAGAGAGAGAGAGAGAATGAGAGAGAGATAATCAACAGACTTGGATAGATAGATAGATAGATAGATAGATATGAAGAGAACGGAATATATATATATATATATATATATATATATATATATATGAAGAGAACGGAATAGATAGATAGATAGATAGATATGAAGAGAACGGAATATATATATATATATATATATATATATATATATATATATAGATAGATAGATAGATATGAAGAGAACGGAATAGATAGATAGATAGATAGATAGATAGATAGATAGATAGATAGATTTCTCGGATGATAGCGCATGGTGTCAAGTCCAGAGATAAAGAGATGGACCTGCAAATGATTATCTTCCAGTATTAAATTACCACCATATTTTCTGTAAGAATTAAATTTGTTACACATGGAAATATCCACATTTCCTTTCAATGACGACGATACGTTCGACAATTTTCGCACAGATGGAAATATATTTTCTTTCAGTCTATAACATAACCGCACCACCATTACATATCCTAAAAAAAAAAAAAAAAAGAAAAAAGAAATAAAAAGTCTTTTCGGACTTCCGTTGTAAAATTATTACTTGCTGCCGTTAACAGGAAATTACGCATTCGGATTGGTCGAATCTTGTCACATGACCCATGTCTGACAATCATACTTTTTCCCTCCCTACAGCGGATGCGAATTCTATTAAAAACTTTTACATAAAAATAAATAATTACTATAATTGCCGACGGGAAACGAGATTGCAGAAAAAGTGAACGCCACCCTCTCAATTTCTTGTTTATCTCACTTGGCGCATTTATCATTTCGGTTTACTGGCTTCCCAGACGCCTAGTTCGAAACGCCATAGTAATGGTTGACCTTTTTGCGACACTTTCACTTGGTTTTGTCGGTATTCGTGATTCGCAAGACTGACCGTAATGGGAATGGGACGAGAAAGCGTTCTTCTTAATTACTCCCAACCCCTATCTAATGGCATAACGAGTCAATATACCGACATAACGGCCACAAGTATGAGGGACCCAGAGAGAATCGAACTCACTAGTCACGCTCTGCAACACTAGTGTTCGTAGACTACTATTAAACTAAGCAGAAGGACGAAAGTATCGGACCCGAATGAAGGATCGATCTCGACTTGTCAAAAGTAAGGGTCAGAGAGACTAGACTCGCTGAAAATTATTGCACGTCTATATATTTGTTAAGCTAAGTTTAGTTTTGGTACAAGGCCTAAGGTTCAGTTCTTGCTTAATTTTACTACCTTGTGGTCCAGTGGATATCGGCTCGGAACTAGAAGCCGGGGAGCCGAGTTCGAATTCCAGTCGAATCCATTGTATTCACTTACGCGCAAATACCCTTGGGAAAGGTATTAATCCGTCTGCTTCCTTCCAGTTATGGGTTAAATAGCAGGACAGATTGGGTTCTATAGCCTTGGTTGGCAACCAGTCTACCGCAGAAAGCAATGGCAACCTACTGCCGGATAATCTTCTGCCCAGTCAGTCATGTCTCGAAAGAGACATGATGGCCCAATCGTGTTTCACGTATGGCACTTGACTGGCTAACTGAATAATATAATAGTTGGAAACATGATTAAGACTTCTATTGGTCATAAAATGGGGGATCAGTTTATTACTTCATAACAATACTAAACTGATCCCCCACTAATTAATACTTAATAATTCATCACTTCACCCTCTAGCTATGAGTCAAATAGCAGGACAGATTCTATAGCCTTGATCGGCAACCAGTCTACCGCAGAAAGCAATGGCAACCTACTGCAGGATAATCTTCTGCCCAGTCAGTCATGTCTCTTTCGAGACATGATCGCCCAAGCGTGTATCGCGTATGACTGACTGATTTAAACTTAAATTTTTGTATGAGGAAACCTGTGAGAATCGAACCCACTACTCAGCAGTAAAAGCCAATCAGAGTAATATTTGGAAAAATCATTGATATTCTCAAAAACTGTTAAAAGGATTATTTTTTACAACCCAGAATATATTTCGGTTTTAAATCACCCATGAATGGTCGACAAGACGTAAAAAATAATCAAAAATATTTCCATTAACTATTGCTTCATATCGGGGCACCTTCAGTGTCTAGGATACTCAGTAAGGATAGAAGTCACAAATCAGTAACGGTCAAACAAATTCTCCTCGCTCAGGATTACCCCACTTCGAATCCCCTTGAGTATCTAGGAGAACCTGATGAGAATCGAACTCATTACGTGGCTCTTAAATGAAATTTAATTCGATGAGGATTAGTGTTTAAAATGTCAGGCATTTCTACATCACCACACCTGTTTTTTTCTTCTTAATAAACATGTTTACCCCCCACTATATATATATATAGTCCTCCACAGACAGATCTGTTTCGCTGCCTCACAGCTCATCAGTACGGTTAGACATCCGATTGCGTTTTACCCAGGATTGAAACCCGACCGAATTGGCGTCAGTAGGCGATTCTGCTTCTGTGTTATATATATATATTAAACATATGCTGTTAAATATAAGAGGCAATGAATGTCTATCATGAGCCGTTCTATAAGAGACAATGAATGTCTATCATGAGCCGTTCTATAAGAGACAATTTAGTGTCTATCACGAGCTACCAGAATAGATGAAATGAACAGCCTATCAAGAGCCGTTCTATAAGAGACAACGAATGTCTATCACGAGTCGTTCTATAAGAGACAATGAATGTCTATCACGAGCCGTTCTATAAGAGACAATGAATGTCTATCATGAGCCGCCCTATAAGAGACAATGAATGTCTATCACGAGCCGTTCTATAAGAGACAACAAATGTCTATCATGAGCCATTCTATAAGAGACAATGAATGTTCATCACGAGCCGTTCTATACAAGAGACAATGAATGTCTATCACGAGCCGTTCTATAAGAGACAATACGAATGTCTATCACGAGCCGTTCTATAAGAGACAATGAAACGGTCAATTATGAGCCATTCTATAAGGTTTGAAATACCTATCATGAGCCACCGATGAAGAGAGAATGAATGTCTATCACGCCGTTCTATAAGAGACAATGAATACCTATCATGAGCCGTTCTATAGCAGGACAATTAATGGTCTATCATGAGCTGTTCTATAAGAGACAATGAATGTCTATCATGAGCCGTCTCTATATGATGTCAATGTCTATCATGACCATTCTATTATACAATGAATGTCTATCATGAGCCATTCTATAAGAGACAATGAATGTTCATCACGAGCTGTTCTATAAGAGAGACAGCGAATGTTCATCACGAGCCGTTCTATAATAGAGACAATGAATGTCTATCACGAGCCGTTCTATAAGAGACAATGAATGCTCCAATATGAGCTACCTTAGCGTTGAGACAACAGTGCTCATCATGAGCCGCTCTATAAGAGACAATGAATGTCTATCACGTGCCGTTCTATAAGAGACAATGAATGTCTATCATGAGCTGTTCTATAAGAGACAATGAAATGTCAGTATCACGAGCCGCTCCATAAGAGACAACGAATGTCTATCATGAGCCGTTCTATAAGAGACAATGAATGTCTATCATGAGCCATTCTATAAGAGACAATGAATGTCTATCATGAGCCGTTCTGAAGAGACAATGAATGTCTATCACGTGCCGTTCTATAAGAGACAATGAATGTCTATCATGAGTCGTTCTATAAGAGACAATGAATGTCTATCATGAGCCGTTCTATAAGAGACAACACGTCTACTGCGAGCCGCTCAAACGTCGTATTTTTGCTTTAATTTCAGTTGAAAATAAAGACAAAAATTCTCCAACATTTGAATAATTATTTATTGATTTTCTTCTAAGCTTTCGGCTCACATGAGCCATCATGATAGAGGTTGTTTAGACTGAAATATTATAACATCCACCATCACCGACGATTTTATTTTGTGTTGACATAAAACTCCGCTTGGCAATGTTGGAGAATTTTTGTCTTTAGAACGACTTATGAATTAACATAATAGACATTCATTGTCTCTTATATTTAACAGCATATGTTTAGAAAATTACTCGCTGCCTCGATATATATATATATATATATATATATATTCTACCTTTGAACTATATATATATATATAGATTGATAGATCGTGATATCATGTCCGTGAAAAGCGACCATAACCCAAAAAGATCTATTCAATATAAAATATTAAGCGATAGATCTGTATATGAATTTATATGAATTTATATAAATATTTACTAATTACTTATTTTGCAGTTCCATCAATGAAAGAATGAAGAAAATTTAGCGTGATTCGGATGAGTATATCATTGCTTCCTTGCCCTGTAACATTTTGCAAAGTAATAATAACAAAAGAACCATTCTATTTTCATTTAGAATTATACACCTAAAATAGTACGAAATACATCATTTCTTTTAAAAAACTTGGGTGGCCTAATTCTTATGCCCGGTAGTATATATATATATATATATATATATATATATATATATATATATATATATATATATACTACGCTCTCACACCCTGATTGAACATTTTGGAAGAATGGTGGACTTTGAAAAACAGTAGCAACTCTAGCATCTACTCATCGCTCATTTAGTAATGAATTAGAGCACTTTAACTACTGGAGTATGATACATCATACGCTAAAAGTCTACCTCCTTCTACCGAGCGCCCATAGATCAGAGGTAGAATCGCCGACTGACGCCAATTCGGTCGGGTTTCAATTTTGGGTGGGGGCAATCGGATGTCTAACCGTACTGATGAGCTGCGAAACAAAATCTGTCTGCGGATGACTATATATATATATATATATATATATATAGTACTGTGCAAAAGTATTAGGACAAGAACTATTTTATCTTTTATGAGACATATTGACAGAAAATAAACAATTTAATTAAAGTAATTTTATTTGTTTTACTCAACAAATGCTTTAACAAGAAAAAATAGTTCTTACAAAAAATTTTAATTTTTAGCAGAATAGCCTTTTACTTTGATCGCAGCCTTCATTATGTCAGGCATTGACATCACAAGTTTCTTCAATGTATCTAATGGCATCTCCTGCCAAGCAGCTTGTATTTGTTCCCAAAGTGTGTCTTGTAAAGTAACATTAGATTTATCAATTTTTAAATCCAAAATATCCCATAGATGTTCAATAGAGTAGTTTCAAAATAAGTTGTTTAATAGAAAATAGGATAAATTAAATATCACTTTTTTTTAATTCATTTCTTTTACACCTAGTTTTAAATAATCAATATTTATTAGCAATTTACTTGACATTTCACCCTGTATTTGAATTTCAGTGAGGCTTTTAGCAAAATCACCCCTGTCCTAATACCGGTAGTGCGCAGAAGTGTAAGGACAAGATTGATTTTAAACTTTATTTTGATGCCTCATAAAAGATAAAATAATTATTGTCCAAATACCATTGCACAAAACTATATATTAATGTATACTTGAAAAGCAAATATTCTTTCAAACATCTTTCATTCAATACGGACGACAAGGAAGAATTGATTCTTTATTAAGTTTTTCAAGCATCCTAACAAGCAACGTAACATGTTTCTGTTTTGTTAGGGATGAAGAATAAAGAAATTCTTCCTTATTGTTATCGTCCCAACCGCTTTCGGCAACTTCTTTAGCCATTTTCAAAGGTATTTATGTCTCTGGCGTTGTTATTTTTCCTCATCTTTTGACTGCTAACTTTGAAGTTTTTTGAAGGCATTATTATAAGGTTTTCACTCTTCAGGTTATTTGCTTTTTACTGCTTCGATTTCACATTTATTTTTGGTGTAATTTGATATTTCTGTGTGAGTTTTGCTTAATGTTGTTTCTTAAGTGGTATAGGATATGTTGGTGTTTAATTGCTTTTTATTGTGTTGACTACTTTTAGGTGTGCTTGAATTTATGCTTGCTCAATTGCTTCATATTGAGTGATCTCTTTTTATCATTTTGCACTGATCTCTTTTTACTCTCTTGGATCGAATCCCGCTTAAAATGATTTTAGGTCATGATTAAATCGCTTAAATTGGAATTCGAAATCGGCTCTCTGATTTCTCGTTCCGAACTGATATCTACTGCACCACAACGCAGGTACTAATAATGGTTAATCAAGGTAAAAATAAGAACGAGTCACAACACACAGTATATTAATACTTATTACGTATGGTATTGCATGGACTTAGGTCATTCAGAATGTTAACAATGTTTGCTGCTGAAAGGATTTTTAATAGGCATATGGAATAAATTTAAACCAAATTTCCCTGCAAAACTTCAGTGCTGCTGTGCAATTTTGACCATACGAATTTTACTGGGCAAAGTTATTAAGTTTATGAATACGTGTACTGAATCATAGATGCTGCAATCCAACTCAGATCAATATAGATCTCCTGAACTGAGATCAGAGAAACGATAGACTGATGTTACAACTATTTTTATTATTGTTATGAAGTGTTCTAATCGCCGCTCACTCACCGGCAAGAGGGAACCATAAAACCACAGTAAACTGGAAGTGGTCTTTTGCATGGAAATACAATCTGCCTGAAATGTTGGCCTTCCATTCTGTTGCCGACGTTTCAGTTTACCAACGATGGACGAAGCAAACGCCCTGAACAGATTTAAACATATTACGTGTCGATTTCCTTTGGGAAAGTTACCGGATTATTTTTCCAGAATAAACTTAAACATTTTGGGTACCTTTTTTTAAACGCATATGCCAATTTTATTTCTTTCTGCTGATGAGGTTAGCAGGGAAGATTAGTGATGCATTTGTTGACGAAACATTTTACTCAGAAGCAGACATTTGAATTTACGATAACTCTGCAAGTAATACACAAATATTTTGGTTTATATATATATATATATATATATATATATATATATGGGGTGGGGTGGGGCTGTATTTGCATGTGTA
Source organism: Ascarosepion bandense (assembly GCA_037127315.1). Taxonomy (NCBI): domain Eukaryota; kingdom Metazoa; phylum Mollusca; class Cephalopoda; order Sepiida; family Sepiidae; genus Ascarosepion; species Ascarosepion bandense. The sequence continues at coordinate 1,604,019 of JBBBDQ010000455.1, forward strand.
TGTGAGTGTGTGCACGTGCGTGTATGTGTATGTGAGCGTGTTTTCGTGTGTGTCTGTGTGCAAACTATTTTGTTTTAAATATATATTTTAACTACTATTAAATTATATACTGTTGAAATTGGAATGTAGGGTTGCACACATACACACACATACACACACATACGTGCGCACTCGCACACACATACACACAAATTTAAAAAATCTGCAATTAGTGATATATACGTGCTGAAAAGTCCTCGATCTGACTCACTTTCTAAAATCTAATTAAATAACCGAAAAAGTTTTATTTGTTAAATCTAATCTATGCATAATATTATTTTATCCAAACATTATTTTAGTGGATAACCGTATTTGAAATAGACGCCCATTTTAAAAAGTTTTACAGATTGTGTATTATGTCTACTAGCTTGCGCACTGAAGAAATCTCAATAAAGAAAAGCGGGAAGAAAGGACTAAAGGTCAATGGTAAGGAGCCAGATTGTTAGCAAGTGGGATGGCCCAGCGTACGGACTACAATATGGAGATGTCCAACTCAAAGAAGTACAGAAATTTAACTATCTGGAAAAATGTTTTAACCAATGATGGAAAATGTGATACCAAAATCTCAAGGTACTTTAGAGTAGTGAAAGATATCTTCAAAAAAGCTAAGCAAAGTATCAAGAAAGAGGAAATTTTTTTTATAGAAGAGTGCAAAATTTCTATGCAATATCAATCCTCCGATTTACCAGTAAATGTTGGACAACAGACGAAGACCGAACGAATGACGCGGACCCCATCGACAGGGCATGTGAGCAAAAAGTTTTAAGAAAAATGGAAGTAAAATAGATCTACATAGAATCAGAAGGAGAGACTTGAAAATTTTAGGAGCCATAATAAGGAAAGACGTCTTGGAGAATCTAACATTCACGGGGCATATCGGAAGCGAAATGTCGAGTTTGAGTAAATGGATGACAGGACAGAGACTGGGATATATTAAAGCGACAAAAATTACTTAAAGTTTCAAAGGTCAGGAAATTGTAAAGAGCCATGACCACCGGAATCCTGAAAGAAGACGTTGTATCAAAGTAAAATAATAAGATAATGGTATTTATCACACTAATTTGAGCAATTAATGGATATTTTTAATTAGATGATATTTCTTATTAGTATAAAAATTATTTAGTGGTGGTATTCTTTGAATAGACATAGATCTTATATACAACATTTATGATTCGATTTATTGGGAGATTCACTTTATTGCGATGGATTGGGGTTGAAGCTATAATATCTCTGAGGCTTACTTGCACTTGATAAAAATCAAGGTTCCAACTATATATATATACTAGCAGTATAGCCCGGCGTTGCTCGGGTGTAATCAAAGCTTTAAAACTAATCCATGGTTCTGGAGCTCAGACTTGGCCTAAAGAATATTTGTGTGAAGTTTGGTGAGAATTGGATAAAAATTGTGGATTTGTATAAAGGACATACAGACAGATAAACAGACACACACACAAACATCTTCCCTTTTATATATATATATATATTATAAATTTTCTGCACTATTCTAAGAACTGCAACCTTGAAACTTCTGAATATCGTATCTTATGTCTTTGTCTATGAGTGTATCAAATTTGATTAAAATCAGATCACTCCTTCTATAACCCAATTTTTTCGATTATCGATTTTCGATATTTATCGGGGGTACCTCGACACAAAACCTAGCTAAGAACACTCGAAGACGCTTATAGTAGAGCTGTGTACATTTTCAAGAAAATCGGTTCAGCCGTTTCGGAGTCTATAGGTAACGGACAGAGAGAGAGAGACACACACACAGACAAAGTTTCATTTATAAATAAGTTTATATATATATATATATATATATTGAACTGTATACACCAAATATTTTATGGTTTATTGTATTCATATCACCGACAATGCTTTTTAATTCAGAGAAACATGTTTATTTTTGCGCTTTCAAGTTTCGAGAGGATGTTTTAAATGAAGCGCCATTACTGCAGGAATTACATTACCTTCCCTTCCTCCCTCAACTCCTTGGACATATGCTAGTATTTTTCACTCTTTTCACATTCTTTGGAGAATTATTATTATTATTATAACTACCTCCAACTGAAGGTGGAGGTACTGTTTTCACTCTCGTCCGTCTGTTTGTATGCCTTCCTGTCCCTGGACTAGATATCTCAAGACACGTTTGATGGATTCGGATGAAACTTTTAGAAATGTTTGGCACAAACTGATTAGATCCGGTACGGGATACAGATTCTGGGTTATCTTTCCGTATTTTTAATACTATTTTTTGTATCTTTCATGGCTCATTTTACGTGTGCATTTAATTTTGAGAGTAGTCGAGTTCATTTTTGTATTTTTACTCTTGAGAGCGGTGAAATTCATTGCCGTTATTCCTATTTTAAAAACCATTTCTTGCTAATCGCTGTGATGATGTTAGTTTTGTCTTGACAGAGGTTTGCGGTCGTTGAGTTATCATTGTTGTTGGTATTATTATTATTATTATTATTATTATTATTATTATGTCATTTTTCATCATTAATTTCTGCTATGGTCACACTACCTACCAAGTCTGCGGGAAGACCTAAGGCAGGTCGTGGTGTGTCGTAATGGCTCCATTTCATGTTTTTTATATCTCCCATATCATTCCTAGCGTTACATAGACAAAGATCTCCTTAGTGTGTGGCTGTACGTAATAAGACAATTTTTTTGTATATCTCTTAAGCTGGGGTTTCCAGGGATTTTTTCAATGTGTTGTTTTGTTCCATTTTTTATCATTCCAAGTGCACCTACTATCACTGGCACAACTCTTGTTTTCAATTTCCACATTTTTTGATTTCAATTTCTAGGTCTTTATATTTTGACAGTATTTCGAATTCCTTGGATGCTATGTTACAATCTGCTGGACAAGCCATATCGATTAATAGGCAAGTTTTTTCTTTCTGGTTTTTAACAATAATGTCCGGCCTATTTGCTTCAATTTTTCTGGCTGTGTAGATAGTGTAACCCATAGAATGGTGACATCTTCTATTTCTGTAACCGTTGGTGGGTGATGTTCATACCAGTGTTTGTTTACAGATTTTCCATAGTGTTTGCACATTGTCCAGTGTAAATATTGCCCCATTCTATCGTGACGATTTTTATATTCATTTGGGGCAAGTACAGAACAGCCTGAGATTAGATGGTCTATTGTTTCTTGGTGTTTATCAAAGAACCTGCATTTTGGATCCACATTATTATTATTATTATTATTATTATTATTATCATTATTACCTTTGATTTCTGTTGTATACATATTTCCTTCCGGGTTCCAGCCAGAGACCTAAGGTCAGAAATGGCTTCATGACAGTTTACACTGATCATTTTTGTACCCCTTCCCCACTAAAATCATACACATTTTACGCAAATAAAAAGCTCGTCGTAATGTGTGATCTTTACTTGTGAGAATTACTGTCAGAAATCTTTTTATTGAGACTATTGGGACATTTCCAACCAATACGAGTACTCTAAGTACACATGGAATTATTAATGTCTTCATGTGCAAGACTTTTTGAGATTTTCACTTTAATATCCTTGTATTTTTATAGTTTTTTGAAGAGCTTTAAAGATACATTCCAATCTGCAGGAACTGCCATGTCATTAAGAAAGCTCATTCTGTTTTTATGGTCTTTGATTCCGAAGTTTGGAAGATTAGCTTTGATTGTTCTGTTTGGGACTATTGTAAAGTCCCATGAAATTGTTACAGGTCATTTCTCTGTAACACATCACTCAATAAATCCCGGGCCTAACTAAACAAAACAACAACTTTTAGGCGAAATCTGACTTTATTCATTAACACAGTCTCTTTGATATACCGATTCCAACGCTTTTCTAACAATTCAATGTCTTTTGTTTCCTATATCACTTCTTCATTGGAGACAAATCTCTTTCTCTGGAGCATTATTTTGAGGTCTTCAAACAGCTAGTAGTCATTGTAGGCCAGATCTGGAGAATAGGGTGGATGTGGAAGCAATACGAAGTGCAATTCATGTAGTTTTACCAACGTTGCGATCGACTTGTGACACGGTGCATTGTCTTGGTGAAAGATCACCTTTTCTTTCTTCATTTATGGCCGGTTTTTGGCGATTTCTTCCTTCAAACGCACCAATAATGCTATATAATATTCACTATTGATGGTTCTTAAACTTTCTCAAGTTAATTCTTCTTTGCGCATCCCAAAATACGGAGGCCAAATCCTTGTCTGCTGAAGTTTGAATCTTTGGTCGCTTTGGACGGCTTTCACTAGCTTTCCACCCAAATGACTGCCGATTTGACACTGTAGTGATGTAATGGTTCCATGTTTCATCCATTGTCACATATTTACGCAAAACTCCTTCTTGTTGCGTTGAAACAGTTGCAAACAACGCCCTGAATCACTGATGCGTTGTTTTCTATCAACTCTGAGAAAATGTTCATGCGAAATGTTGAACACATTGCTTTCTGATATGTTCAACCCCTCTGGTATCTCATGCAACTTCAATTTATGATAGGTGAAAACGAGTTTGTGGATTTTTTGGTGTTTTCCGCGACAACTACTGATTTTGGGCGACTTGAGCGTTCGGCATCATTTGTGTCTGTAAGACCGCGTTTAAAGTAATTGTACCACCTCTTGACCGTTGTCTCCGATGGAGCAGATTCCGAATAACACGTAACAAGCTATTGTTTTGCTTAAACAGTATTTTTCCTATCAGAAAACAATGCATTATCAACACACGAAATTCAAATTTTTCCATTGTTTTGAAAATTTGCAACAGTAGCTTCACTTGAATAACTGTAATTTGTAAACTAATAATCCAAATGGGCTCAAATTTTGTCACGTGCTATTTGAAGGTTAGTACTTCATAAAAAACCATATGCGTTTTTTTTTTGTTAGTGGCTCCATTTATATGTCAGGCCCGGAAATTATTGAGTGATGTGTTAATCTGGTCTGGATCATGTTCCTACCAGTTTCTTGCTGTTTTCTTCCCGTAAAAGTGGCCCATTTTCCAGTGCAGATATTGGCCCACTCTATCACACCGAGATTTATGTTCAGTGGGTACCAACATTGTGCAATATGCTACAAAATAATCAATTGTTTCTGGATATATTATTATTATTATATCATTTTTCATCATATTTCGATTTCTGCTATGGTCGCACTACCTACCAAGTCTGCGGGAAGACCTAAGGCAGGTTGTGGCGTGTTGTTATGGCTCCATTTCATGTTTTTTCTATCTTCCCCATCATCCCTAGCGTTACATAGACAAAGTTTTCCTTAGTGTGTGGACTGTACTTAATAAGACAATTTTTTGTATATCTCTTAAGCTGGGGTTTCCAGGGATTTTTCACTGTGTTGTTTTGTTCCATTTTTTATCATTCCAAGTGCACCTACTATTACTGGCACGATACTTGTTTTCAATTTCCACATTATTCCTATTCCAATTTCCAGGTCTTTATATTTTGACAGTTTTTCAAATTCCTTGGTTGCTATGTTTCAATCCGATGGACAAGCCATATCAATTAATATGCAAATTATTATTATTATTATTATTATTATTATTATTATTATTATTATTATAAGATCTTTTGTTTCAACGCCATTATTTATAATTATCATTAATATTTAAAATGTTGTTTTATCGTCATCTGGTTTTATTTTTCGGTATTGCGGTACTAATTTTCTCTTGAAGACAAACGTTTACATTTAAAAAAATAAATCTTGTCGGTGACGTGTGGATTTCTTTTGTTTTAATTTCTATTTGTATTTCTTGTGGTTTGTTCGTCACGAAGTTTTTCATTCATTTGGTTGGATGAAAAAAGATAATACGTAAAAATATGGAAGAACCAGAAATATTAATGCCTTCATTGAAATCAGCACTAATTAAATAGAAAAGGAATAAATCAACAGGACCCGACGGGATTGTAATAGAAATGCCAATGGGCTAAGATTATTTCGGCACTGAAAAAATTACAAAATAGAAATATACGACCGTGTCGCTATATCCGAGACCCTTGGAAGATCCATTTTCATAATGCTGTTTAAGAAGCTAGTTGCAAATGTGTGCAAAATCCATCGGAAAATTGACCTAATGAGCCACATAGTGTGTGTCTTATGATTGCGGGGATTTGGGTATGAGTGTTTAGGTGCTTCCATATCAAACTAAGGGGTTAGTTAGACGCCTACTTAAAGAGATTGTTTGACCAAAATGTATTCGTTCCTGGTTTTACTTTTATTACAAGTTTTCTCAGCCTTGCAATGAACAATAGAAGTTATACAGGCTGATTGAAAAGTAACTCCTTATCTAAACTTATTTATAAATAGAACTTTTTCTGTGTGTGTCTGTGTGTGTGTCCGTTTGATTTTGTTTATAGTTTCGTGTATTTCGCTGCTGTAAAAGATGTTAATGTTGTGCTGTGACGTTTAATGTTCGTAGGTAATGATGTTATTTGGTTGTCGAGAATGTGGTTAGGTAAACTCAGTCAGTCAGTTAAGTTCCATACGTGATACACGCTTGGGCGATCATGTCTCGAAAGAGACATGACTGACTGGGCAGAAGATTATCCCGCAGTAGGTTGCCATTGCTTTCTGCGGTAGACTGGTTGCTGACCAAGACTATAGAACCCAATCTCTCCTGTTATTTGACTCATAGCTAGAGAGGGAAGAAATGTATTATGTTATTATGGGGGATCGGTTTCCTATTGTTCTGAAGTAATAAACTGATCCCCCACTTTATGACCACTAGTAGCCTTAATCATTATTCCAACTATTATATTCAGTCAGTCAGTTAAGTGCCATACGTGATAAACGCTTGGGCGATCTTGGCTCGAAAGAGACATGACTGACTGGGCAGAAGATTTTCTATCCTGCTCTTTAAACTATATCTGGAGGGAGAAGAGACAGATTGTATTAATAAGTAGTAATTAGTTGGGGATCAGTTTATTACTTAATAACAATAGAAAACTGATCCCCCACTTTTTGCATATTAGAAGCTTTACTTATGTTTCAAACCATCATCTTCATTCATTCAGTTAAGTGCCATACGTGATACACGCTTGGACAATTATGTCTCGAAAGAGACGTGATTGACTGAGCAGAAGATTATCCCGCAGTAAGTTGTAATTATTTTCTGCGGTTGACTGGTTGCCGACTAAGGCTATAGAACCCAATCTGTCCTGCCATTTAACCCATAACTGAAAAGAAGAGGAATTAATACCTTTCCCAAGGGTAATTACCGCGTGAGTGAATGTAAGAAATTCAACTAGAATTCGAACTCAGTTTCCTGATTTCTCGTTCCGAGCTGATACCAACTGCATCACAACCCACATCCTTGCAATGAGCCACATAACGAGACTAAAAATCCGAATTCTGATAAATAAAACGTGTAGCAATATTAGACGAAAAATAGGATAACAACAGTTAAATAACCTGGAAGAGAGAATTCTATATTTAAAAGTGCAATACAAATGCAAATACAATTATACATATGTTGTATAACTCATGCAAAAGTACATCACTAACAACTATTCACACTGCTAAGCTTGATATTTTTGGAAAGATATTAGAATAATCTAGAATTTTTACTGGGTGTGAACCGTCTGCATACAAGTAGAAATCAATTCATTAAATACACAAAAATAAAAAGGAGTTTAAGACAAGGATATGCCTTCTTACCGGATTTATTTAACCTTTACAGTGAGACGAACCTTAGTGAGTAGGAGGTTCTACTAGGATTCATTGATGGCAGCCACAATCTTGTCAACATAAGATATGCAGATAACACAGTGTTAATAGCAGGTACAGACACTTCTTAAAAAGGTAGTAAAAGAAAGCGAGAAGAAAAGACTAAATATCATTTTGTAAGAAGTTACAATGTATGGTTGTTAGCAAAATAAACGGAACAAGATGAAACCGACGAATTAGACACATCAAAATAAAGAAATTACAAAAATTTAAATATCTAGGGAAGTATTTTAATAGAGGATGGAAAATACGTGTTGGGACGCCCGCGCCTATTCGCTATAATGGACTATTCCATTACTATGTAAAGTAACGGTGGCATCTACGGAAGGGAGTGTGCCGAGCAGCCGATCGACAAGTCAGTCGTAGACTTCCGGTGACGACCCGGAAGTACCCATTGCTCATACTACGTCTTACGAAGGTTAAGACGATTAACCTTTATTCTTGTATTGGATACTAATAACCTTTGTAAATACTATTTTCACGGAATACAACAATTAACCTATTCCTGTTGTTGAGTTATTTATTCTTACTCACGACATAACAATACGACACCGAAATCTGAAGGCGCCTTGGAATAACGAAATATGTTTCCCAAAAGCTAAGCAAGGTATTAAGAAACAGGAAAATTTTGTTAGAAACGAAAAAGCAGAACTGGATTGTTATTTAATACCGCTCCTCCTATATGGCATTGAATTTTGAGAACATCTTCACAGATGAAGCAGAGATTTGCGGCAACAGAAATATGGTTCTACAGAAGGATGCTGAGAATAACTGAAAATGTAAATAACGATGAAGTTCTAGGGAAAATGGAAACAAAAATGACACTTATCTAAACTTATTTATAAATGGAACTTTGTCTGTGTGTGTGTGTCTGTGTGTGTATGTCCGTTATCTATAGACTCCGAAACGGCTGAACCGATTTTCTTGAAAATTTACACAGTTGTACTATAAGCGTCTGCGAGTGTTCTTAGCTAGGTTTTGTGTCGAGATACCCCCGATAAATATCGATAATCGAAAAAATCGGTTTATAGAAGGAGTGATCCGATTTTAATCAGATTTGATACACTCATAGACAAAGACATAAGAAACGATATTCGGAGGTTTCAAGGTTGAAGTTCTTACAATAGTGCAGAAAATCGATTATATATATATAAAAGACAAGATGTTTGTGTGTGAGTCTGTTTATCTGCCTGTATGTCTGTATTTTTTTCAGCCATTTTATTTTAGTTTTTGCTTCGGGTTTGGCTCTAAATAGGTATAATTGTAGTTCTTAGTCTCAGCCATCATGGCATTTACTCAGAGGACTTATTTAACCTTCAAAATTCAGTTCACGACGAAAAAAACTTATTTGATATTGATACTAGGAAATCAAAATTTGACTTACATCCCTGGTGTCCCACAGGGCTCTATCCTGGGCCCAACGCTCTTCCTTATTTTCATCAACGACCTCCCAGATGAGATCAAGTCCCAAGTAGGCATCTACGCAGATGACACCACAATATACTCCCGCTCCAGTAAGAAACCTGTCGTGGCGGACAGACATAATCTCGCTGTTGACCTTGAGCGGGATCTACACTCTGTGGTGAACTGGGGCAAGAAGTGGCTTGTCAACTTCAATTCATCTAAGACCAAGCTGTTGTCTGTCAACCATTACAGGCAACCTCTCCTGCCTCCCATAAGCATGGACCAAGTGATTCTCCCTGAGAGTAATACACTACGCCTCCTCGGACTTACCCTGTCCTCAGACCTCAAATGGAACCACTATATTGAATCCATAGCAAAATCTACTGCTAAGAAGGTTGGGTCACTATGTCGATCCAGGATGTTTTTTCCACCTGAATCCATCCTGCATATATACAAGTCAACCATCTGTCCGTGCATGGAGTACTGCTGCCATTTATGGTCAGGTGCCCCTGCCGTTCTCCTCAGTGTTCTTGACAAGCTCCAAAGGAGAGTCTGTAATGTGATAGGTACTGATCTGGCGACTCGACTGCAGCCACTTCCCCATCGTCGAAATGTGGCCTCCCTTTGTCTGTTCTATAAATACTTTCATGGCTTCTGCTCGGACGAGCTTAAGTCACTGATGCCTCCTCAGCAGGTGTTTACCCGTGCAACCAGACTGGCAACTGGGTCCCACCCATTCACAGTCAGGTTAGCCAAATGCAGACGACAATTCTACTCCTGCAGCTTCTTCTCTCGCACTTCCCGCCTATGGAACTCGCTCCCGTATTCTTGCTTTCCTGACGGCTACAACCTCCAGAAATTTAAATGCAAAGTCAATACTCATCTACTAACCACTAGACTCTAGCTCTCTCCCCACCCCTGTATAACCTTCCCTTTCTCTCCACCTATGTATCTGTCATCGCACCTGCTCTCTATTGTTCCTTTCTAACTAGTTTGTACTCCTCACTCTTTTCGAATTAATCTTTTTACATTTATGTAACCCCCTGCACATCAGTGGCGTTTCCGCCTTGCTCGGGGTGAAATGATTAAAAAAAAAAATTCATTTTTCTTTCAGTGTACGGTCTCGCTTTAACTGGAAACAACTATTGCTTTTTAGTCTTTCGTGCCAACATCCAGGACCATGGATTAATTTCATTACACCTGAGCAACGCCGGGCTATACTGCTAGTACATAATATCAGAAAGAAAGAATTGAGATTTCTAGGGCATATAATAAGGAAAGTCGGTTTAGAGAATTTGACACTCACAAGACATATTGAAGTCAAATGGTACAAAAGAAAGATGTGAGTGGTGTACTTAACAAATTTGTGTAAATGGTGGTCAGAACAGCGCTTAGGATGGATAGAAAAAGACAAACATTAGTAAGCGTTAAAGAGGATTGCAATTTGTGTAGAGACAGAATCGCCTACGTCTTGAAAAGACTCGTCCCAGAAGAAAACTTGGATAATGTCAATGCGTTTATGATAAGCCTGAAGGAATAATTCCATCAAGAAGCTGTTAAGAGCGGAGAACAGAAAGAAATGAACCGTTGAATTAATGAGTGTGTTTTTGTTGTTGGAAAGACAATCGTATCAGGCGAAAGCGAGTAATCATAATCAGTTTAAGTCATAAGAAGAAAAGGTAAATGTTCGTTTTAGGTGCCGACGGCTTTTCCCTCTTCAAATTTATCCAAAATAGCATCATTTCTCTGCAAATGTATATGCTGAACTAAAATCAACAATTAGTTATTGAAGAAATTTACCTTTTTTTTTGAAAGTCCATAAAAAAACGAACTATATCTCGCACTTGTTCTCTCCCGTAACTCTCACGAAGTCATATAATTAACTGCAAAATGACGTTCTACGTAGGCAGCAATTTTTTGTCGAATTTTGGCCGGCGATGTACTTCCTGTTATGAGAGTAACAAGCGTAGAAACACAACAGCGCATTACTTTAATTTCCGGAAGTACATCGCCGGAAGTATCAGTAAATGAAGAAAAATCGACAAAAAAATCTGCTAAAATTTGTTCAAATGTACGTCATTCTGCAGTTAATTGAATGTTGCACTTTCTATTTATTTGCTTTGTCATATTTTCTATAGCGTTTCATTATAAACCTCCATTACTGACAAAATAAAATTTCATTAGCCAGGTTTACTTCACCCACCACACGTATATGAATTGCGATCGAATGCAGATCAAATATAGATCGGAACCCGACAGAATGATAAGATAAAAAACAAATAGAAAATGTTTATCACTCTAGCATTAACACTTCACCAGAGAATGAAATATGGAGAAAGAAAAAAATTCTACGATTTTAATTTTTGAGTTTATATGATATTTAATCATGAGCCGTTGTAAACAGAGTATTTTGGCCTTAATTACAAGTGAAAATAGAGACAAAAATTGTCCAACATTTGGATATTTCTTTATTATGTCTTTATATTAACGTCCCTGTAACCTCTCTGAAGATGGCTCATGTGAGCCGAAAGCTTACAATCAGCATAATATAAAAATATCCAAATGTTGGACAATTTTTGTCTGTATTTTCATCTGAAATTAAAGCCAAAATACGAAGTTTAGAACGGATCATGATTAAACATAACAGACATTCATTGTGCTTTATATTTAACAATATATGTTTATATATATATATATATATATATATATATATATATATATATATATATATATATAGAATAAATAAGTCAGATGTAAAGGCAAAGTACAAAAACAGCATATAGAAAGTTTGTAAAAAAAAAAAAGATTCAGTGACCTACCTTAAGAAAAAACTAACAGTACCCAATGTCTATAACAGCGTTTCTTAACTGAAACGACCGGAAAGGTAACCAGGTGCACCTTTAGTTTAACATAAAAGTAATTGGCTGGTTACTATTGCTGATCGTGGCTTACAAATCAAGCATGAAGGTGTCCATTGATCAATTTTGGATTACCATTAAAGAAGGCTACCTTTTCATAGCTTGTAAAGCATTGAATATTTTATTGCAATTTTCCACTTCATACCTTTATGAATTAGGATTTTCTGTACTTACGAATATTAAATGCCAACAATGATCAAATATTAAATGCATTGGTGAGGAAATGAGAGCATGTTTCTCACATTCTAGGTTTAACATTAAAAAATTACCAAAGCACATTAAGCACAAATTTCACAGAAGCATACTTAAATATTCAAGGAAAGGTCTTATAAATAAATGCTTATTTAAGGAGACTCCTGTATTATTTTTCTATTTTAAAATTTAATCACTAATGTTTCCTTATTTAATATTAAAGTCAGTCCCAGATTTTTAGTTATTTTAAAAGTGTGCTATTAAGTAAAAAAAAAAAAAAAATTAAAAACACTGGTCTATAGATAAAGAAACACAAAGTTGGAATCCAAAAGGGAAGATAATTGTAATAATGATAACCAGCAAGAATCTGTGTAGGGGCACCTGTCTAGAACTATTGTTAGAATAAAGTTTTTATTTCGATTTCAGTAGAGAATCTAAGAGTTGAGCGACTTCATTTCATTTATATATATATATATATATATATATATATATATAAAATAATAACTACACTCGTGTCGAAAAACCTTCTACGTATTTGCGAAGAAGGGAAAAAATTGTTTAAAAAAGGAAGAGCTAAGTACATGAACGTCAGTCAAAAGAGCTCAGACCGAGTCAGCACGTAGCCCAAAGAAATAACCCAGTCACGAGCAATCAACCAACAAAAAAGCGCTCAATACTTAAGTAGAGCGGAATAAATAAAGAATACCTAGAGAGCCAGACAACTTACCTAGGTTTCGCCTAAACGCATCGTCAGGGAAAGCTGGCTCTGACGATCCGTTTAGTTGAAACCTAGGTAGGTTGTCTGGCTCTCTAGGTCTCTCTCTCTCTCTCTCCCCCCCCCCTCTCTCTCTCTCTCTCTATATATATATATATATCCCGCTGTCATGCTCATGGGGAGAGAGAAAGACGAGAGGCAGCGTCAGCTCAGTTTATTAGAGAGACAACATCGAGGCAACGTCGGCTCAGTTCATTCTCTTTACAACCAGTTCTTAAACTTTACTACCAGTTATGAAAGCTCTTGCCTTATCTTTGCGCTTTAACAGTGCCTTATTATTTTATACTTTTCAATCATTATGTCGTCGAGTAGTGAACAATATATATATATATATATATAAATCCTCTGTATTATAATAAGGGCCGTTGTTTATATATATATATATATATATATATATAGAGAGAGAGAGAGAGAGTGTGTGTGTGTGTGTATGGAGGCAGCAAATAATTTTCTAAACATATACTGTTAAATATAAGAGACAATCAATATTTATTATGCTTAATCATGAGCCGTTCTAAACGTCGTATTTTGGCTTTAATTTCAGTTGAAAATAAAGACAAAAATTCTCCAACATTTGGATATTTTTTTATTAAGTTGGTTCTAAGCTTTCGGTTCACATGAGCCATCTTCAGAGAGGTTATTTAGACTGAAATATAATAGCACCCACCATCACCGACGATTTTATTTTGTGTTGACATAAAACTCCGCTTGGCAACGGCAATAGTTACCGAAAATAATAAACGCAGTTCTCAAATTTGCAATGCGGTTGTATGACGTCACACCGCGTGATAGCACGAAATGACAACAAAACCATGTAGTCAAATGCAATGTAATATGTTATATCCGGATTTTATTGAGTGTTGGTTGTTTAGATTTGATGTACATGGCCTCCAATATCTGCAGGTTCCTCTTACTGTGTGTATGAGTAAGGATCACCGTATTGTTGACCAAAATCTGTCTGATATTACCTACATGTTCATGTTTTTCAAAGAAATATTGTTTAGTAGTACTCTGATCAGAAAGATGACATGTAGGTCTACGGGAGAGCGTGGTTGTAGTAAAACCAATATATGTAAAAATATACTCAGTTATAATCTGAGATTAAGGACAGAATGGTTAAATAAAATAAAGACAAGAGGAAAAACTATATTTTGTATTTATTTCTCCGTCTATATCGGAGAAACAAGTAGAAATCTAAAAAAAAAACGTATATATGAACACAAAAGAGACGTCACTAATAATAATCTTACAAATGCTTTAGTGATTCACAGAAATAAATTCAACCACAATTTCGATTTTAAAAATGCCACACTAATAAAAAGAGTAAACAATTTATTCAGAAGAAAAGTTCTCGAGAGCACTGCTATCCAATACTACCAAAACATCAATTTACGCCCCGGATTTTTTCCAATCTCACCTTTACTTATGGAAATTATACTAAAACAGACTAACATTAAAAATAAAAATTTCAAAGAAAACGGTCGAATTCCCTTCATTTTAACATCTCGTGACTTTGCACTACACATGAAGAAATTCTAAAACACACAAAATAAACAGTCCTCAAAGAAAACGGTCAAATTCCCTTCTTTTTAATATCTCGTGACTTTGCACTACACATGAAGAAATTCTAAAAACTAAAATATTCTGTTGATCTTTTGAAATGATTTGTGAGCGTTTTTATAGTTGCTAACACTGTTTGTTTATAGATACGTAATTTAGAATAAAGCTCATTTCGTCTTTTTGCCTTGATAAAGTCCATCACAGGACGAAACGCGTAGGCGATTTAAAATACAGTTTTTCCTCTTGTCTTTATTTTATTTAACCATATATATATATTGCCGTCATTTTCGACTGCACAGGCCCACTCGTAATAATAATGATAATAATTCTGTCATTTTGAATTTCTATCGTCAGCCTACCATTGCGGTGCCCAAAACAAATTAATTTAAAAAAAAAAGGTGGGTAAATCTCAGTATAAGTGGGTCGAAGCAACCCAGTCTTACAAAGCCTTGAGAGAATCCAAAAGCGTCTATGTGGTTCTTATTTTCCTTCTTGCAGCCTCTTTTCCAGAGACGCCTTGTTACCTCCACAGGGTTGAATCAACCTCATTCAATACGTATTCTTTTGTGGAAGAGTCACCTGTGTGTATGTCTATCCGTATTCTACTAGTGTAGCGTCAGTCGTTATTTATCTGCCTTATCATCGAAATCTTCACTTCCTACGTCATATCACACACCTCATTTAGTTAGCCTCTAACCTGACAGCCTCTTGGGCTGAGTATTGAGTAAAGAGTGAAGAGACAGATTAATACCTTTCCCAAGGGCATTTGCACATAAGTGAGTGTAACGAAATCAACTGGAATTCGAACTCTGTTCTCCGATTTTTCGTTCCGAGCCGATAGCCACTGCTGCACAACGCGCATCCAAATAAATGCAGATGTTTTTTTTTGAAGTTACAGAAGATGGATTTTGAAATAAATTCTTCACATAAGATTGCGTATTTTCTAGGATACTTCAATGTGGCTTAGTGGTTAGCATGCTTATCTTGCTAGAAAAATTAAGACTGAGTAATGAGTTCAATCATCACTGGGTGCCGTATACTTTCGGCCTTGTGCCAGATCTAAGTTACGCTTGGCAAAATCACCATTTCATTATATCCTTAGAATTGCCCGGTGTTTTTTCGAGGATGAATGCAATGATCGATCTCAATTGCTGAATTTCAATCAATTACACATGCAATAAATTATTTCTGTCTTGAAATTTAGCAAAGCATTTTTTTCATTTGGTATTTATGCAAGAATTTCAAGATGACTTCCTTCGATGGAATATTTTGTGCACTTTTCAATTAAAAAAATAAAACGACCAAAGAGTTAAAACAAATGTGAGACGGATATAGGATAATTAATAGGATTAACTAGTTGAACTGGCACAAGGCTAATAATTAAGGGCACTAGCTTAAATGAACATTAAATTTTTTCTTTCAACATTTATCTTACTTGTTTGTTTCTTTGAATTATTCTTATTCTGTCTTTATTTGAAACTAGCAGTATAACCCGGCGTTGCTCGGGTGTAATGAAAGCTTTAAAACTAATCCATGGTCCTGGAGCTCAGACTCGTTGGACGTTGGCACGAAAGAGTAAAAAGCAATAGTTGTTTCCAGTTAAAGCGAAACTGTAGACTGAAAGAAAAATGAATGGATGTAAGTCAAATTTTGATTTGCTGGTATCGATATCAAATAAGTTTTTCGTCGTAAACTGAATTTTGAAGGCTAAATAAGTCCTCTGAGTAAATGGTATCATGGCTGAGACTAAGAACTGCAATTATACCTATTTAGAGCCAAACCCGAAGCAAAAACTAAAATAAAATGGCTGAAAAAAAAATATACAGACATACAGGCAGATAAACAGACACACACTCAAACATCTTGCCTTTTACATATATATATTATCGATTTTTTGCACTATTGTAAGAACTGCAACCTTGAAACTTCTGAATATCGTTTCTTATGTCTTTGTCTGTGAGTGTATAAAATTTGATCAAAATCGGACCAATCCTTCTATAACCGATTTTTTCGATTATCGATTTCCGATATTTATCGGGGGTACCTCGACACAAAACCTAGCTAAGAACACTCACAGACGCTTATAGTACAACTGTGTAAATTTTCAAGAAAATAGGTTCAGTCGTTTCGGACTCTATAGGTAACGGACACACACACACACACACACACACACACACACACACACACACACACACACACACACACACACACACACACAGACAAAGTTCCATTTATAACTAAGTTTAGATTTTGTCATTTCCTTCTTTCTTTAATTTGTTTTACATTTTCTTCTTTTTTACATTATTTTTTCTTTCTCTACATTTTCTTCTTATTTTATTTCTTTCTTTGACAATTTTTCAAATCACTTCTTTCTTTCTTTCTTTTGCCATTTTCTTCTTTCATTCGTTTTTTTTCTTTTTTCGTTGTAGACTAGCTATCAACCTGGGCTCGATTGGCTAGTATACTCTGCTATTTTTTGAATCATTTCACCCCAAAAAAGCAGCAAACCCACTAAGATACAAAGAGTTACCGAGTGAAAACGAATAAGAAAAAAGAGAAACATTATTAAGGAGTACGATCAATAGAAGAGTAGCCAAGATGACGTAGATCGCGACTGACATTGCAAATCAAAGTTGACGGAAGAGAGTTCCACAAGCGAGCAATGCGAGATAAGAAACTGTAAGCATAGAACTTACGGTTACATCTAGCCAACTCAAATGTAAATTGATGAGACATGTCCGCCAATTTAGTACTGCGCTTAAATTTATAAAATCCAGACAGCATAGTGAAGAGCTCATCCGAACAATGAATTAAAAGCATTTATAGACAAGACTGAGGAAAGCTAAATTACGTCGGTGGGG
This sequence comes from Ascarosepion bandense, assembly GCA_037127315.1. Lineage (NCBI taxonomy): Eukaryota > Metazoa > Mollusca > Cephalopoda > Sepiida > Sepiidae > Ascarosepion > Ascarosepion bandense. The sequence continues at coordinate 1,621,491 of JBBBDQ010000455.1, forward strand.
AATTGGTTGAAGACAAGACGCCAGATCAAAACTAATAATATTGGAGATTCTTGTATGTGTTTTATCAATGATTTCTAAATATATAGCACAAGCTATATGCGGCAGCAATATTCAAAACATGGACATATGGTAGGCTTAAAGAGAAAAATATATATTAGATAGATTCTGGAGAACCAAATTTCTTAGTAGCAGACGAAGCAAGGATTTAATATAGTTAGCGCAACAACTCACTGTCCTGGAGACTCGTATCGGTTATGCTAATGTGGGACAGAAAAGGGCTCTCTCAGATGATTAATAAAGGGAAGGTACGCTTTGGAGGGGTTAAAATTAACACGACATTTCTTGTTTTAGTTAACAACAGACTGTAGCTAATTTGATCATATCAAGCTGATCAGACTTAGTATCAAGACGGGAGTAAATAGTTGTGTCATCAGTATAGATACAGATGCTATCAGGAAGACCACTGATGAAAATTAAAAAAACAAAACAAAACAAAGTAGGTTCAAGGATAGACCCCTGGGGAACACCTGCATTAAAACAAAAAGATCTAGAGTGGCCGTTCAAGATAACTTTCATTTCGTGATTTTATAACAAAGACCGAGTAAGTTCGAAAATTATTCGGTCTTTGTTATAAAATTATTACCTTTTAACGTAAGAAAAGACTAGTATACCAAACCCTGTCAAACGCTTTCGAGATTCCAAAATAAGTTTCTGGGTTTTACCGTTTTTATCTAAAGCTTGAGAGACTCTTTCATTAATAATCGGTAAAATATTAGCAGTTGATCTGGAGAAGCGAAAGCCAATATGGCCATATCTGACCTATCTGAGCAGCCATATCTGACCTATTTTACCTGGCTGCCAGAGGAAGACGAGATAGTTGCATATATTTCTCTAGTACCAAGTGAAAACAAACTCTGCTTACTGATTCTATTTTCTGTGCTTTTTGGTAGCCGTCATCTACGTCGTGCAAGGGTTTGGCTATAAAACGAGAACACTAGAATGTGCGTTCTGGTGCTGTAGATATTGGATCGGAACAAAAATCGAAGAGACAAGTTCGAATTCCAGTTGAATTCGTTGCATTCACTTACGCGCTATTACTCTTGAGAGAATTATTAATCCATCTCGTCTCTCTCCAGCTATAGGTTATATAGCAGAGTAGATTGTGTTCTGTAGCCTTGGTTGGAAATCAATCTACTGCCGAAAATAATGACAACCTACTGCAGGAATTTTTTTTACCTAGTCAGTCATGTTTCTTTTGAAACATGATCGCCCAAGTGTGTATCACGTGTGGCACTTGACTGACCGACCTAAGAATGGTTCACAAAAAGGATCGTGTGTCGTAACTCGAGATGATCTTTTCAAATGAAGCATCAATATAAGTTTTTTCATTGTTCTATAGGCTATCGTAAAAATAAAAAAACTAAAAAAACTTTGGCGGACCTGAAAAAGACTACCACCATCTTGAAATATGTTGTTTTTCATTTTTTTTTACTTTTTTCAACGCTGTCTTATTGGTTATTACATAAAGTATCCAATTTTCAAAATTTCAATATTTAAACAATTTTAAATGGGGCTCAGTTTCTCATACAACGCTATAGTAAATCGATCCTCCATTTTGGAACCACTCGCGTTAGGGTCGCTTTGTTTTTTTTTGTTTTTTGGGACGAGTTGTTGCTCTTGTTTTTGTCTTTTTCAAGTTTTCTTCAGTTCTTACCATGGCATCTTCCTCGGAAACTCCAAGAATGGCTTTATTCAAAAATTTCGCAAAGGATTCAGCTGTTGAATATGCGCAAGCAAAAAAGTTAATTGCAAAGGATCGATTTACTATAAGGTTGGATGAAAAACTGAGCTCCCCGATAAAATTGTTTAAATATTGAAATTTTTACAATTTTTTTTTGTCAATCGGAAACTTTAGGGTTTAATCGATGAGATTGCACTGAAAAAAGTAAAAAAAAAAAGAAAAAAGAAAAAAAAAGATAATCAACCAATGTACAGGTTGTGGTAATGTCGAACCGGCGAGTGGTTCCAAAATGGAGGATCGATTTACTATAATGTTACATGAAAAACTGACACCCCTAAAATTGTTGAAATATTGAAACTTTTTTTTGTCAATCGGAAAGTTTAAGACGTAATCGATAAGATTACACTGAAAAAAGTAAAAAGAAAAAAAAAGAAAGAAAAATGACAAATATAAAGATGGTGGTAGTCTCCTTCAGGTACGCCCAAACTTTCTATCTATTTAATTATATTTATTTTGTGTGTTTAATTTCATTTGTTTCCCGTAAAAGATAAAGAGACAAATTTCTTTAAAATTTTTCGTGAACATTTCAGACTTATTTTCTTTATTTAGATTAGAATCTGTGGCACAAGATCATGTTATTTGAGCAGCTAGTTAGGATTAAATTTACTATAAACGTATGTCAAGGGCAGGTGGCTTCCCAGGATGGCGTTTCATTGGTTTTATTATAGTGAAAGCAGTTCGCGTTTCAATTAGTAAAAGCAGACGTGGTTGGTGGCGGGACAATTTCGTGACATTCAGCGGGTCTTGGTAGTGACAAAGATATATTGTGCTGAACAGCATTGTCGTTCTTAACATCCGTTGTAGGGAAGGTCAATTGACAAAGCGTGAGAGAAAGAGGGACAAGAAAAAAAGATAAAGCTGTAGAGATAGATAGGTAGATAGATAGATAGCTAGAGAGAGAGAGAGAGAAAGAGAGAGAATATCATCATCATGGAGAGAAAAACAGAAACAAAATAGAGAAAGACAAAAGAAAGAGGGGAGATATATATGCAAAGAGAATGTAACAGTAGCAGACGGAGAAAGAGAGCGAGAGAGAGAGAGAGAGATACATCTAGAGAAAAAGAAAAGAAAAAACAAGAGAGAGACAAAGTAGAGAAAATGAAAAAGAAAAAGAAAAGAACAAGCGAGAGAGATAAATTACAAGAGCAGATAGAGAGAGAGAGAAGAGAGAGAGAGAGATAAATCTAAGGAAAAAGAAAAGAAAAAACAAGAGAGAGAGAGACAAAGTAGAGAAAATGAAAAAGAAAAAAAACGAAAGAGATTAATTGCAAGAGCAGAGAGAGAGAGAGAGAGAGAGAGAGAGAGAGAGAGAGAGAGAGAGATTTAGAGAAAAAGAAAAGAAAAAACAAGAAAGAGACAAAGTAGAGAACATGAAAAAGAAAAAAATCAAGCGAAAGAGATATATTACAAGAGCAGAGAGAGAGAGAGAGAGAGAGAGAGAGAGAGAGAGAGAGAGAGAGAGGAGAGAAAGAGTGGGGAGATTCACTAAAAAAATGATGCCCCGAATTTAATAAAGACAAAGTTTTATCATCAAAAAGAGAAAAGACCAAATAGTATATTTTATTATTGAATTATATCCATCAGTCATTTTTAGAATCTTCAAAATTTTGGTTATTTTTTTTTCTTTTTACTTCACCGAGTTCGGAAATTTTAGTGTCACTTTGCAGAGAAAAACAAATTTGTTTGGAAATTATTACAAAAATCAAATAATTGTTGAATTTTAATGAAACTTTCAGGACTTATTCACAAATTAATTCAATTATTTTAGTTTCTTTTTGCGAAAATCTTGGAAAAAAAAATTTTTTTTTACAAACGTTAATCTCCACTAAATTAATTTCATATTTCGAGAAATTCATTTTTGTAGGTATTCGTGTTTATATTAGTTATAAGCACAAGTCCTTGGAGAATTTAAATCATTAATTTTTTGTGAAGAAGGAACCCCAGTCACCAAAAGATCTCTGAATATTAAAATAAAATATGCAATAAAATTAAGACATTTAATTAGAAAAACTTATATTTGGTTTTATGAATAAGGTATATTATGGATATTTTCTTAAAAAATGTTTATTTTTTAATGAATAATAAATTTTTACTAGCATTGTTTTCAGTTTTTATAAATCTTATTTAGAATAATTAATAAAATTTAAAGCTCTTTAATTTTGGATTAATTTGGGTCAATTATGCAATCTTTTTATTATGTAAAAACTCTATTTATGAATCATAAGTGGGAAAGGTTACTACAATTCAGCGGCTTTCGGTATAATAAAAATGTTTTTTTGTGCGTGTACAAACCTGCCGATTTTTATCAATACAGATGTCCATACACGACATTAACAAAACTTAAGAGAGGTAATTGTATTACATTTAAAGCCAAAGAATATAAAACACAATAAAACATTAGATTACTTAGAATATTTTCCTGAAGTTTTAAATTTGGTGTTTAGTTAAAACATTAAATAGAAAAGAGGATAAATTTTACAAATATGTCAAGCGTAGAAAATATTTCAGAAGATAGCTGCATAAAAATACCACCGCCATATTAAAGAAATTATTTTCTGTGTTATTTTAACCTAAAAGTAAGTAATATTTGTTTAAAATAAGATTAATTAAACTTTAAATAAGTTAATGTCTCTCAAATATGTTTTAGAAAAATATCTTATTTTTGAATTGCTTTTTAATAAAGAGAATTACGTTATATTGACAAATTTATAAATTTGGCTAAAATCACTAGATTTTAGGGATAAAAATATTTCATTCAATTTGAAGTCGTTTTGAAATACAGTAAAGTATTTAGCATAGTGAAAATATCAAATTTAATCTATTAGGCTGAAATTAAAACTGAGAACAAATCTGAGGACACATGGCTCAGTGGATATAAGCGTTGGTAAATTCCAGTGACTTGACTCAAAGTGTTGTGAGTTCAATACCAGGCTACAGCAGTGGTGAACAAATAACCCAGAGAGTTTAGCTAAAGATGACTGCATGGCATCCGGAAGTGGCATCGCACATGAAATGATGAAGGATATACTCCAGTGATCGAAATCAAGTGTTCAGTTCAAAATTCCTATCACCTGAAAGAAGGCCGCAGCGTAAACATGGCAATTAAGATGAGGACAACAGTCCGATCTGTTTAGATAATGTAAATTCTACCTCATCTTAGAACTATAGACAAAGATTTATAATAAAATTTTAAACCTTAGGTGTTGCTTCTCTTTGAAGGTAGATAGCTGTCTTAGTATCCTTAGCCGTTGAAAACCTGTTCCCTAAAAAATCTAGCACACGAAACAATTGACATTATTTTGAGTAACCTTTGTCACTATTCTTCACTGTCGCCTCTGCAAATGAATTCCACAATATAAAACACACACACACACACACATTACTATAAGCGTCAACAAATGCCTTCTCGCACTGTAGTAATATTTATACCCAGATTGACGGCATCAAGATAAACAGCTCTCTAAGCCTTTATTTTTAAACTTTTATATGCGCAACCTAGAAAACAAAATAAATAAACCCACCATTTATGCCAGATACTGTCGGATATTTGGACATTTGCCGTCTAAATTCACAGACTATATATATATATATATATATATATATATATATATAAAATAAAATAAATGTTTTCAATGTTCAAATCTGTTGAATGATCATATCAACATGAAATCCCTAAGAGAGATTTCACATATCATCAGCAACTAACACATCTTAAAAAAAAAAAATGAAAAAATGTGTTAATTGCTGATGATATGTGAAATCTCTCCTAGGGATTTCATGTTGAAATGATCATTCAACAGCTTTGAACATTGAAAACATTTATTCTATTTTATATTAGCTCTGAAATTTTAATTACTTTGAGCTCCCCACCTGTATCATTTTTTAATATTAAAATTTTAATATTAATTAGGATCAGGTTCTGGGATTTGCCTTCCTACTTTTCCGTTTGGATTAAAGTTATTTAATATATATATATATATATGTGTGTGTGTGTGTGTGTGTGTGTGTGTGTGTGTGTTTAGGCAGCAAGTTCTCTTAGGTATGTCAGATTAAATAAATTGCAAACGTTATGTCTGCTTATTTTTAATAAAATTCGTTCGTACTCACGGATAATCTTTCGTGTAATTTTAATTGAAAGTTGTAAGAAATGCACTGTAACATTTACAGATGATTTTCTTATCCATTTCTTGATGTTCCCAAGTACTTTCAGTCTCCATCCGAGATCATTTTCATGGTTGCAAGTTGTGGTAACAAAAAATAACCGCAAAATTATGTTGCTAAAAAATACTGTAAATTTTTCTTTTTGCTTCAAATGTAACGGTTGACAATTTGCTAGCGTTCATTTGAACATGAAAATTATCCACGATGTTGTAATGTCATGATCAAGCACGTATTAAAGTCGTAAAACTGTTCTTTTTATAATCATTTAAGAACATTACTACAGTATTCATAGTTAATTATATTAATTGACGGCTTAAGTTTTAATGACTATTGCCTCCATGAGCTTTAGTTTGCATATGTTGCTTCCTTGATGCAGGATCATTGTATTGTCGATCACAAATTTTTTTATATTGTGAGTGTAGACAGGAATGTTGTTGTAGATGTCTCGATATGAACGAATGGTCAGACATTTGTAATCTCAGACGTCTTGATAATGTGTTTGTAAATCCAACATATATATTTGTTTTTTTGTCGGAGATACATTCTCCTAAGGGACATTTGAATAAATATTTAACGTTGGTTTTACGTAATGCGTCAGTTGGTGTGGAGGTATTTAATTAAATTAGTAGTATTGTATTTTTTAAAATATATTATTAATTTTAGTTTTTATTAGAATTCACGGGAGATATATTAGCACGAATGAAATGTTTTATGATTTTTTCATCCTGTTTGTAGTTAGCGTGCATCTGGTTGCAATATAAAAGTTTGATATGTTTAGGTTCTTTTGTGGAAGTAGCATATTCTGTTTCATGTGTATTGAGTTTTTGATATATCGTCTGATTTGTTCATCTACGATGAGTCATGAGCGGGGTTAGGGTTAGATGAGCGTTTGCTTAATATTTTTTAGTTCAGAGTAAATATATATATATATCTATAAATTACAAACATATAATTTTCAAATATTTAAATCGCAAACATTATATCTGCTTATCTTTAATAAAATCCGTTCGTACTCACAGATAATCTTCCATGTATTATAATTGAAAGATGTAAGAAATGCGTTGTAAATATTTTTTGTGGGGGATTTTTTTACTCTGAACTAAAAAATATTAATATATATTACCATAATATATATATATATATATATATATATATATATTATTTTGAACATTATTTTTATTATTTTTTTTTATAATTCATTACAAATTGTCGGTTGCTTATAACCAAGTTTCGTTAAAATTCGTTAATTTCCGTAACATGTTTATATATATATATATATATATATATATATATATATATATATGTGTGTGTGTGTGTGTGTGTGTGTGTGTGTGTGTGTGTGTTATGGTAAGGTTCACTCTGTACAAGGCCCTAGAGAGACTCGAGGTAGAGAGTTACATTAGGATGCAGTTTGTATAAATAGGAATGTAAGGTACTGTTGAACAGTTTAATTTGTAGTGACAGGGAGGCGTCCTTTTTTCAGTTGATCCCACAGAGCAGTATATATATCACCGACGTGATGTGCCTCTTCTATAAATACTTTCACGGCTTTTGCTACGATGAACTTAGATCACTGGTTCCCCCTAGGTATGAATTTGCACGAGATACTAGATTAGCAACTAGGTCCCACAATTTTACAGTGAAACAGATAAAATGTAACCGCAATGTCTACTCTAACAGCTTCTTTTCTCGCACTTCCCACATGTGGAATTCCCTTCCATATACTTGTTTTCCTGACAGCTATAGGAATTTAAATGTAAGGTCAATAGACACCTCTTATCACACTAACTCGCGCCCATTCTTTCAAACTCTCTTCCCATCTACCCCACCCCCATCCTCGGTATCCTCATCCGTCTATTACCCTCATCCTGGCATTTCCTATAACTAACCACTCTTTCTCATCACTTTCCCCTATGTAACCCCCTGCGCAACAGTGGCAGTAGAATGTCTTGCTTGGGGTGAAATGATTAAAAAAAATGTTTTTCAATTCATTTTGTACTTGGTTACGTTTTTTTGCAGCTGTGTAAATTTAAATGCATTTCTTAAGAAATTCGTTGTTAAATTTGCACAAGGAATCGGTAAATTTGGCATGTTTGCATTTTTATTATGTTGTAGAGATACGAGAGATGCATGATTAGAAGGCCAAACATATATTATGGAATTGTTGCTACATGGCTTCTGTTAGTTCGGCTAAATGGATAATCCGGTACAGCTTTGGAATCATATGCCGGAAAATCAGCCGTTCACGTCTATACGAAAAAAAAAATAAAAAAATAAAAAATACCTTCTTAGATTCCAAAATGAAGTTAATCAGATCCCATATTAATACACAGTGTATATCTTTCTAAGGTTTGTTTTCTTGCACCTATACGGTCATACAAGAGAAAAACAATGTCTTGCAATACATTATTCTACATCTTTTTTACCCGTTGGCATCATACAGCAAGAGTTTCAGGTGAGCAATCTTATACCCGTACATGTGAATTTAATTGTGCTACTTGATTGGCATTTAGGTCTCAGCCCTTTACCACCAAAACAGTTAAATGTAACCACCTCTTCTACTCTAATAGTTTATTTTCTCACACTTCCCGCATGTGGAACTCCCTTCTGTTTACTTGCTACGCTGATAGCTACAATCTACAAAAATTTAAATACAACGTTAAATGTCATCTTCTGTCTTCTTCAATTCCGTTTATCTTTTATTTTTTCTTCATAACTAGCTGTACGCAGTCTTTTCTCTCACTGTGACCCCCTTTTGAACTAATGACGATCCCACTTTGCTTAGGATGAAATGATTAAATTTATTAAAACATAAAACAAAAAAAAAAAAAAAAAGAAAGCAAAAACAAAAAAACAACAAAAATCAAATTAATATAAATGTTCAATAAAAGACAAATCTAGTGTTTATGCAGGCTAAGGACGTTGAATATCTTGTGGGTATTATATTTCTGTTAGAGCTTTCTGTTATTCTGTTATTCTGTTAGAGCTTTCTGTTATTCTGTTATTCTGTTATTCTGTTATTGCTTTCTTGTTGCAGGGATCACAGCAGAGCTTCTTGATATTCTGACTTACCATTGCACTCTCGAATATCCCCCCGCCTTCAATGCAAGCGGAGATGTATAACTTATGTATAACTGATGTATAACTTATGGTGTCTGTTACATCCTAAGTTGTTAGGATGAACGACAACACATGAAAGTGTATCTTAACACATAAATGAACAATCATTCACTGAGAGCAGCAAGAATTTTGTTTTTATCAAAACCATGAATTCCATGTCTGTGTTAGCTCGTCATATTGTTCAAATCAAAATTGTCACGCTGCTCTTCAAATACAAGGGAAGTAACTGAATTGTATTTTGAATTATTGTCCTTTGTAAGTGTTGTGGACCTGAATAGGTCCGGAAGAAAACACAACCCGGGTATTTGTGAGACAAAGATATATTTACGAAAAACAAGTAAAAGTATTAGACGTCAGGCTGTCTGCCGAGTGGAGACCAACTCAACTCCTCTGTCAATCGTCAATTGCCGAACGTCCACTTGAGACAGTCTTCCTATACTTATAGTCTTGAGAAGAGTTCATTATGGTACAACGGGTAGGTCCCATAACAATAAGGGAAGGAAATTAGCTTTCTAACACATCACTTTTTAGCCTTGTGCTCATATAACTTTTGTCGGCGATTTAATTTCAGTTAGTATGTGTTTCTTTATAGTTGATGGTATTTCCCCAGTGCACTTTTCTGGATACATATGTTTGTCTTTTGGGACTTTTTAGGAATTTGTTGTGGCAGTTGGAATGAGTCCAAAAGAATGTTCAGTAGTAATGTGGATTTTGATTTGATCTCTGGAAGGTTGGATGGTCGTAATTGGTTCGCATGTCATAACTAGACAGAATGTATATCCACATCATACATAGTGAGATGGATAAATCGATATCTCATTTTAATATATATTTGCCAAAATTACTAATAAATATCTGAAATACTAAAGAGTAGATTTATTCGCGAAAAATCGCTATTGACTTCAAAACAGCCTCCAAATAATTTCGGAATCTCCTGCATAGCTTCTGGACGGTCACCTTGTTTAATCTTGGAAATGCTGTCATAATTCTTGCCATCACTTCATCCTTGATGTTACAAGGTGTTTTTTGGTCTCGTACAACTGCACCCCACACATAATAATCAAGTGGGGAGCAGTCTGAGAATTTAGGTGGCCAGATGAAAAGGATGATGTAGTTGCAGAAATTGTCTGACAGTCAGGACTGGGTTCTCCTGCTTGTGTGGCATGGTGCAGAGTCCTGTTGCCAGACATAGGGTCTTCCAGAAGACACTCTCTTGACCCAGGGCAACATTTGATGGAGGCGTTCGTTTTGATTCTGGGGTCATGTGGAAAGATGAGTGGAAGTATAACGGCGATATAATTAGTGATCTCCATTAGACTTCCAAATTTTTGGCAGTGAGAATTGTCATGGTACTCTTTTTTTCCACAAATAATGCCCAACTGACCTTACTATACTGCGCTGTCAAGAAAATAAATAACAAACAGCAGCGCATGTGAGAAACGAAAAAAATATAAAATGGCAACAATTTACCCATCGCACCATGTATGTAACATTTCCATAGCGACGTATAATGCGTCCACGGATCCATTTTTCTTTACAGTTGCGTTAATCTTTTGCGTGTACAGGGTGTCCTGGTACACATTTATGTTTTACTGTTCCATAATGATCGTTAAATTGTCCTTTCAATACCGTGTTCCTTTTTAGAGAAGGGTTTGTAGCTGGGTGGATTACGTCCCTGTATAAACGAACTTTACGGTCCGTCAGTGCTTCTTCTGGTGAATTTCTATTAGGTTCGAAGAATATTTTTAATATGACTTGTGTGGTTCCCTCCTATTTGAGTTTGAGGAGTCCCCTCTTAAAAACTCTCTACTTGTTAAATTGATTGTGGATAAAAAGTGGTATCCTAATGTGTTAAAAATACATCACAAGTGAATGCAGTGCCATTATTAAAAACAAATATCTGTGGGACTCCAAATAGACTAAAGGTTTGCTTTAACCGAAGAATTGTTTGAACTGGAAAAAATTCTGGCCATCTGCTGTAAGCATTAACGAGGATAAAATGATACTGTCCCTTGGTGGGTCCAACAAAGTCAATGTGAAGGCGTGACTAGGGTGATTCAGGAATAGGTCGGGAACTGGGATATTTTGCTGTCAGTTGGCAATTGTAATATGTGCGTACCGAGTTCTACAACTGTTTGTCCATAAAATAAAGATAGGTGCGTGCTGGAGATTTCATACGGCTAATACCTTCATGACTATCATGGAATTACTTGATCCCTCTTTCACATAATGAAGATGGAGAAGTTATGCATTCTGCAAAAAGAATGAATATCGATGCTGAAAAAATGGTTAAGTTCTTTTGTTAGTGCATGCTTTGAGCGATTTTGTACGATCGAAGCAGATCCCTTTTTGTAACATTGGATCGGAAGCTGAGTTTTATGGATCATTGTAGAAGTGAATCTTACAGTGGATGCAAGCACTGAAGTGATTTCTGACTCTAGTGAATAATTCTACGATGACTTATTCTTATGGTATTATATTTTGTGCATTCATGAGCCGAGATAATGTATCAGAATGACCAATTGTATATCATTTTATAGAAAACTAGCAGTATAGCCCGGCGTTGCTTGGGTGTAATGAAAGCTTTAAAACTAATCCATGGTCCTGGAGCTCAGATTCAGCCTGAATAATATTTGTGTGAAGTTTGGTGAGAATCGGATAAACTTGTGGATTTGTATAAAGGACATACAGACAGATAAACAAACACACACACACACATAAACATCTTGCCTTATATATATATATATATATATATATATATATATATATATATATGTATGTATGTATTATCGATTTTCTGCACTATTGTAAAAACTGCAATCTTGAAACTTCTGAATATCGTTTCTTATGTCTTTGTCTATGACTGCATCAAATTTGATTAAAATCGGACCACTCCTTCTATAACCTGAGTTTTTACGATTATTGATTTTCGATATTTATTGGGGGTACCTCGACACAAAACCTAGCTAAGAACATTCGCAGACGCCTATAGCACAACTGTGTAAATTTTCAAGAAAATCGGTTCAGCCGTTTCGGACTCTATAGGTAACGGACACACACACAGACACACACACACACACAGACACACACACACATACACACACACACATACACATTTATAAATAAGTTTAGATTATAATCTAACAGCACCGTAGTCCATTTTGGCAGATGGTTTGGTGTATACACTGGGATCCCCTTTTTAGGTCCAAAACTACTAACAAGAGAAAAGTGATATGTCATCAGATTGAAACAACGCCCGTACATAATTTTGTTGAATTTTTCAATAGCAAAGATTATTGCTACTGTTTCTTTTTCCATTTGGTTATAATTAGGCTCTGCAGTTGTCAGTGATCTATTGTCTTTTGGCTGCCACCAGGGAAAATGCGAAAAATAACAGCTCCAATGCCATAATTGGAAGCATTAGAGACTACAATATCCAAGGATGAGTTGTATTGTGTCAGCAAACGATTGGAAGAAAGTAAGGATTGCACCTTTTTAAAAACTACCTGGTATGCGTCAGGTCACGCCTATGCAATATCTTTTGTAAAAGATTGCTGAGGGTTGACCGAACTCGTTGAAGTTCAGGCAAAAAGCACTGCGGTGGGCAATCAAGCGAGGGAAAGAACACAATTTTGCTACATTTGTCGGTGCTGGCATTTTTTTTTTATTGCCGAGATATTTTCCGAGTCTTACCGTCTGCAATATTTGATTTATTCTCGGAAAAATCATTTTTTCAACTTCGATAGGGAAAACTTATTGACGAATTTGGCTGAAAACAGAAAATAAACGATTCAATGATTTCATCTTGGGTTGCACATGCAAAAAAATGATGCCATCGATGAATGTTGCGATTTTTGTCAATTTGGTCAGCATATCGTCCATTGTCTGTTGGAATATGATTGGTGCTGGTTTGACCTCGAAGCTAAAATGATTAAATCTGAATAACCTTTTGGACTCCTCGTTAATTTACAGTTGAAGAAAAACATAAGGAAGATCAACTTTCGCAAATCAAATTCCGACATTCAGTTTTGTGAAAAAAATTCTCTGGCATTGGAAGTAGATACTAATGTGCAGGGCTGTAGCTGATGCTAAAAAAACACCGGGCACAGAGAAAATTGCCCGGATTTATTAGTTGACAATGTGATGACGTCATCAGTGTCATCCGTTTCCAGAAACTATGAGTTTTGCGGATTTTTTCGGCTATTCCAATGGAAATTAGGCACAGAACGTAAACGAAAGCAGGAAATCGGGTTCGGACTTTCTGAGTATAACCAGTCTTTTCTCCCAGAATTAATAAATAAACAGATTTTTACTGCGTTCATTCGGATGTTTTCTTCGTTTTTCTTTCTGTTTTTCTTTCTTTCTTTGTAAATTGTTTAGCTTGATTTCTGATGAAGACATTTTTCTTTGCCCGGATTTTCACTGTGATTGCACGGATCGGCCCGGACCCGTGCCCGGTGGGCCAGGTAGTCAGATACGGCCATGCTAATGTGCATCCTAAGAATCATTTAAACCGGCCGAGTAATCAGCGCATAGCAGTACTTTAACATTTGCCTTTTTATCAACTACAATAGAAACTGCCTACATGGAGGAATCAACAGGTGCTATTGCACCTTCTTGCTGAAGTTCTTTTTCATTCATATTCAGAGCAGCATAGAGTGTTGCCTTTTTTGTCTAAAAATTGTCTCAGAATCTGGTTTTAATTACAAAGAAGCTTCAATTTTTGTACAACACACTATCCGTTCTTGAAAAACGTCACAAAACATATTTTTTGCTTACGGCATATCACGTTGAATACACCGGTTCTCGTTCGATCACCGAAGTTAAGCAACGTGAGCCTGGTCAATACCTAGATGGGTGACCGCTTGGGAATACCAGGCGCTGTAAGCATTCAGTGACGGATGTGCGTTGTGGTGCAGTGGGTGTCGGTTTGGAAAGAGAAATCGGTGAGCCGAGTTCGAATTCTAGTTGAGTACTCTGCATTCACTTAAGCACTGTAACCTTGGGAAAGGTATTAATCCGTCACTTTCCTCTAGTTATGGGTTAAATAACATGATGGTGCCTGGTGTTGGTGTCACAATAAAAACACCGTTTGTAGCCCTGGCGAAGCATCAAGTATTCAGCTATTTGACAAGATTATGAATTTCGCTATAAACTGCGCCAGGGTTCCAAATGCACAGGGAATACTGGAGGGGTGTAGTGAGTTCTATCTCGGTCAAGGCCGCAGGACGACGACGAAACATATTTTCATGTTCGTCCATGAAATGATTTTCAATATCGGAAACCGACGTTCGGTTACACATATGTAATTTTAAAATGTTAAGTTTTTCTATTAAGACCTGCTAAATTCGATTCTGAATTATCTGTGACACATAGAAATTATTTTATTTTGAAAGTTAAAGGAATTGTACTTTCAGACGTGTTCATCTGTTTCAGTGAAATATGGCTTTTCATTTTGTTCCCAAGTCGAATGCGATAATAACGTTATTGTCTGACGCTGTATTGAATTGGAAACGAACTGTTTTTTGTTTGTTTCGACTTCTTCCTGTTTCGTTTTTAAGACTTAGGGTTCTATTTTCGTGTGAATTTGGATTGGAAAATCCTTGTATTCGTTCCGGTGACAAATATTGCATTTATGTTTTTGAACGAACAAAAGTGTGTATAATGCCAATCGTCACGATGAGGAATTTTTTTATGACGAGGTTGTTTCCTCGCGTGGATGTTGCTAGTTATTGATAAATCCTCGGCCTTTTGAACCAGTATAGTGTCGTTTTTCATGCTTAATAAATTACTGAATTCAGTAGTGAGGACTCTTAACGTAATGTATTTGTCCTGTTCGGGTTTTGAAAGAAGTCGTGTGCGAACATCAGCACGAGTAGAATATTTTAATCCTTCGATAAAAGCCAAACACTTGAGCTGTTCCACTGCAAGGGAATATAATTAAAAATTTTTTAATATAATTTTTAAATATAATTTAAATATTTTGCATTCCAGATTGACGTGATCAGCACATGTCACATGACTGTCAGCGTCATTTTTCGTTAGATTTAAAAAATTGAATCCAATGTTAAATAAAGATTGATTTTCTCCAAATACTTTACTGAGTTGTTTAAGTGTTTCAGTGAATGTGAAATCGGCTGCACGCTTTAGTAAAATATAATTTGTAATACTGTCGTCTTTCTTAGTGTCCAGCTTACGAATTAGGAGAGGAATTTTTAATCTTTATGCAAAAAATCATTGTGAGAAGTATAAATCCAACATTTAAAACACGAAGCGAATATTTTCCTGTTCGCTGGGTTATAACTATGTCATGCTGTTGGCAAAGATATCTGCTGAAATGGTACTTTGGTCTGTTGAATTGATTCTGGAACTATGTAGTCATTGCTGTCAATAAGTGTTGCAATTTTTGAAACTGTTTTTTCTTTTGGCATAAAATTTCCTTAAGCATCTCAGTTGATTTTGACATTTGTTATATACAAAGTTGTTAAAATACAAAGTTGTTAAAATACCAAGTTGTTAAAATAAAGAAAAACGAATGACAATAAAAGACAAGTATATTTCCACACATAAATAAACAATTTTATTTATTCACTGTCTGAGAACGTCAAATATTTGTTTAGATTAAAACTATGAATTCTACATGCGTGTCAGCTTGTCACCATATTCAATTCAGAAGTGCTGCGCTCTGCTTAAAAAACAAGGGAAGTAACTCAATTGTATTTTGAGTTATCGTCCTTAATAGGGGAAGGAATTTAGTTTCCCCTAACAGTGTCGTACATCATGATGCCACTGACTAGGGCTATGTGGCATGTGTGAATAGACTTAAGTAGATGTAGCTTTCCTCGTCTTTGTCACACACGCGAAAAATCATTAATTTCATGACAGCACAATCTGCTCACATTATTGAATGCTACAGAGTGCTATTCGACGCCCCACTGAACACCTTCTTAGAACACAACATAAATAGCGCCAGACCATGTTGTGGAATAAGAAAGTAAGTCTTTCTAGAGGATCGTATTCTTCTAGTCTTGTTGCAAGTAAACGCTTCACAAACATTTGATTAGATTTGTGCTACGGACACTTTGCTGTCTGTCGCTGCTACTATTAAATCTTGGCGAGTTACGTGACCGTCAAGAATCTGATGTCGAAATGTAGGCATGTTCATTTGACTTTTCTTCCCAACATTAAAGTAACACCGACGATGGCTCATAAGCGCCTCTGTTTGAACGATGAATGTTTGTGTATTTATACTGCTCTTTTGCTACACGGAACCTTATCGCAATATGATTCAATAGCTACATGTGATTTATTGGTAGGTTGTGCGTTGTGGTGCATTGGATATCGGCTCGGAACGAGAAATCGGGGAGCCGAGTTCGAATTCCAGCCTAATTCATTGCATTCACTTACGCGCAAATACCCTTGGGAAAGGTATTAATCCGTCTATTTCTTCCAGTTATGGGTTAAATAACAGGACAGATTGGGTTCTATAGCCTTGGTCAAAAACCAGTCTACCGCAGAAAGCAATGGTAACCTACTGCGGGATAATCTTCTGCCCAGTCAGTCATGTCTCTTTCGAGACATGATCGCCCAAGCGTGTATCACGTATGGCACTTAACTGACTGACTGAATATAATAGTTGGAATAATGATTAAGGGGTCTACTGGTCATAAAGTGGGGGATCAGTTTATTACTTCAGAACAATAGGAAACCGATCCCCCATAATAACATAATACATTTCTTCCCCCTCTAGCTATGAGTCAAATAACAGGAGAGACTGGGTTCTATAGTCTTGGTCGGCAACTAGTCTACCGCAGAAAGCAATGGCAACCTACTGCGGGATAATCTTCTGCCCAGTCAGTCATGTCTCTTTCGAGACATGATCGCCCAAGCGTGTATCACGTATGGCACTTAACTGACTGACTGACTACATTACACAATAGCTTAAGACTTCTAAAAAAATAAAAGAATGTTTACTTACGTTACCCAGCTCCAAATCGTCATAGTTTTTCAAGGTGTTGAAATTTATACTCTTTAGTGTATAATTAATATTATTTTCTGTTTTATTTATTTCCAAGTTTCTTATTCTTATATGCATTGTTACTTATGAAGTTATCTAGAAAAGATTAACGCCATTTCAGATAAATCATAATTTAGACACAGGCATATAATATTTTTAAAACATAAAAATAAATGATATAGAAAAAGTTTTGTATGACTTGAGAGCTGATCAGAAGAACGATTTGCTTTTCATTAAAACCAATCGATTATTTGAATTGATGCAGAATAATAAAAAAAAACGCTTTAGATTCTATTAGGCTGTGTTAAAAGTTGGGCTCCTTGTATGCATTTTTGTTTTTGTTGTGGGATCTTCCCTTTTTGTATATGATAATGGACTCAACTGAGTGTACATATAATCCTGCCAAAAAGAGAACAGTGAATCTCAGGATCTGGAATCTCAGTTGTAGTTGCAGTTTACAGAGAAGAGTAATCGTAGAGATCCGTTAATGTTATCGAAGAGATAACCGGAGTTACACAGAGACCAGACTAGCACTGGGCTCCACTCAGCTAGAATAAGATACCCGGACATACTATTTCACTTCAAGACTTGTATATATTTATTTCTACTAATAGTATTCTTGATTTGACTAACCCGCGTTCCTGTTTGTATATTACGTTCATCTACTAATAGTATTCCTGATTTGACTAACCCGCGTTCCTGTTTGTATATTACGTTCATCTACTAATAGTATTCTTGATTTGACTAACCCGCGTTCCTGTTTGTATATTACGTTCAATATAACCTACTTTTTTTTTTTATCTCTGTTTTTGCTTGTTCATTATTTTGTGCGATTCCTCCTCCAGAATCTACAACAGTTTTAATTATTTCAATCCAAACAATACAATAAAACCAACGAAACGCAGGTGTTAGAGAACCAGAGAAAAAATATATAAACAGGAACTAAGAAAACATGAGATAAAAATTAACATTGCATTTAAATATTTGACGATCAACGTTTACTGGAAAGCAAGGGGCCGGTTCTACAAGCACGAGAGAAGAAACTGTTAACATAGAAATCATGGTTTCATCTAGCAATTTCAACTGTTAAATGATGAGACCTTTCCGCCAATCTAGTAATGCGTTTAAATCAATAAAGTCTCAGTGCTCTAGAGAAGTAATATTTATTTTGAAAATGCTGAAATGTGTCACAAAGCCAAAAGAGAGATGAAGAAGGTTTATCTTCAACATGTCTTATCTTAAAATTAGCTAACCGCGATTACTAACCCAAACCCTCTTACAGTATTTCTTACACCAAAACAAGACATTCTTACTTACTGTTCTGACAACTATCATAATACCTCAAATCTCTAACTAGTTCTTAGATGTACAGTTTTTTTTTGTGGCGAGTGGGGGACAAAAATAACAACTTTTACCACGGAGGAAATTTTATCAGAACAATTATCATGTAATATGAAATAATCGCAGGGAAGCTACATTACGGCGGAGGGATTGTGGCTCAAACGGAAATACCAGTAACAATGCAGACTCTCCTTTTTGTTTTATCAGAACAATTATCATGTAATATGAAAAAATCGCAGGGAAGCTACATTACGGCGGAGGGATTGTGGCTCAAACGGAAATACCAGTAACAATGCAGACTCTCCTTTTTGTTTTATCAGAACAATTATCATGTAATATGAAAAAATCGCAGGGAAGCTACATTACGGCGGAGAGATTGTGGCTCAAACGGAAATACCAGTAACAATGCAGACTCTCCTTTTTGTTTTATCAGAACAATTATCATGTAATATGAAAAAATCGCAGGGAAGCTACATTACGGCGGAGGGATTGTGGCTCAAACGGAAATACCAGTAACAATGCAGACTCTCCTTTTTGTTTTATCAGAACAATTATCATGTAATATGAAAAAATCGCAGGGAAGCTACATTACGGCGGAGGGATTGTGGCTCAAACGGAAATACCAGTAACAATGCAGACTCTCCTTTTTGTTTTATCAGAACAATTATCATGTAATATGAAAAAATCGCAGGGAAGCTACATTACGGCGGAGGGATTGTGGCTCAAACGGAAATACCAGTAACAATGCAGACTCTCCTTTTTGTTTTATCAGAACAATTATCATGTAATATGAAAAAATCGCAGGGAAGCTACATTACGGCGGAGGGATTGTGGCTCAAACGGAAATACCAGTAACAATGCAGACTCTCCTTTTTGTTTTATCAGAACAATTATCATGTAATATGAAAAAATCGCAGGGAAGCTACATTACGGCGGAGGGATTGTGGCTCAAACGGAAATACCAGTAACAATGCAGACTCTTCTTTTTGTTTTATCAGAACAATTATCATGTAATATGAAAAAATCGCAGGGAAGCTACATTACGGCGGAGGGATTGTGGCTCAAACGGAAATACCAGTAACAATGCAGACTCTCCTTTTTGTTTTATCAGAACAATTATCATGTAATATGAAAAAATCGCAGGGAAGCTACATTAAGGCGGAGGGATTGTGGCTCAAACGGAAATACCAGTAACAATGCAGACTCTCCTTTTTGGTTTATCAAAAATCTTTAAATACCTAGAAAAGCACCAGCTCAGATGTGGCAGCAATAATAAATGTATGAACGAATGGTAGACTTAGAAATGTGTAACAGAGTTTCTGGCGAGTAAAACTATCTTGCACTCCAGAGTAAGCCAACTTTTTGAAAAGGTTAACCCAGAAACGGTTCCTCTGGATGTTGTTATGATTTAACTTTAAATTAATTGATTCTATTGAAGCTGTTTTCTTCTTTTTGCAGTCAGTAAAAGGAGTGCACTTTTGTAGGAAGTTTAGATGGAGACCTAAAAATATAGGCTCCAACTTGGAGGTGAGTTGAAACATCATTGCATTTTTATACATGCCATGACAGCAGCAACCATCAATATATGAAACAAAATCGAACTTTTGATTTCCTGACAAGCAATCTGCCGCCCACTTGGAAATAAATGACTCTTTTCTTTAGGCTTTTTTTTTCTGCGAGCAATTAATAGATGCGTCCAACCGATAAAATCTTTGGTAATTTGTACGTTATCACTTCGATTTCGAGAGCAAATTTGAAACCATTACAAGAAAAACGAAAAACCATAAGAAACATTTTGAAATTTTCTCTTATCTTTTGATGGCGTGAAGCATTTTTGTATTTATTTTCAAATCTTTTTAAATATCAGCTTGAGTTTTCTTTCATTACAATTATTGATTTTAATGTGTTATAAATATAAAAAAGCAAATTATGTCTGTCATAAAATCACCTTGCTTACAAAATAATTATGACAGCGGATATTACATTTGTTTTAAAAACGACAGTAGAAATAGAAACAAGAAACTAAAACTCTGGATAAACTGGGATGACAATCATTTAGAGATTCAGACAAATTTTGACACGCGTACGGCACCAAAGTTGGTAATCCTAGAAAAAACAAAGCAAAAAAACAAAACAAAACAAACAAACAAAAAAAAAAAACAAAACAAAAAAAAAAAACAAAAACAAACAAACAAAAAACAAAAAACAAACCAGTTTTAACTCCTAAAAAAACTTATAGAATTATTAAAGATGATATTATTTCAAGAAACTACAGACACCAAATGTTGGTATTTTCAAAAGAAATCCCATAGTTTTAAAGGGCATCGCTGACTTCTGCTATTTTCAGACGGCATAGTATGCGTTTTTGTATTTAGGAAGAAAGTACAAACCTTTGGCACTTTTAAAGGATATCACATACTTTTGGAATTATCAGACGGATTTACAGTATATGGATAATTCTGTAAGCAATTTAGAAGAAATTTTTGGCAATTTTTAAAAGGACGTCGTAGAGTTAAGTAATTCCAGTCACTATCACAAAATTACGTGTTTTTAAAAGAAATCATAGATTTAATTTTTAATTTTTTTATTCAAATTCATTCCATGCAGATGTAAAGCCACTAAGACGCAAGGCTTACTAAGTGTGAAAGAATTTGAAAACAGAAATATTATTAAAGAGCGAGAACAATAGAAGACAGCAGATAAAGATCGACATAGCATATAATTTTTTGAAGATCAAAATCGGCTGTAAAGTATGAAGTCGGAAGAGAGTTCCACAAGCAAGAAACGCAGGAAAGAAACTATTAGCATAGAATTTACGGTTGCATTTTGTCTATTAAACTGTAAATTGCTGAAACCTTGTTGTCAATCTAGTCAGTCAGTTAAGTGCCATACGTGATACACGCTTGGGCGATCATGTCTCGAAAGAGACATGACTGACTGGGCAGAAGATTATCCCGCAGTAGGTTGCCATTGCTTTCTGCGGTAGACTGGTTTTTGACCAAGGCTATAGAACCCAATCTGTCCTGCTATTTAACCCATAACTGGAGGGAAGAGACGGATTAATACCTTTTCCAAGGGTATATGCGCGTAAGTGAATGCAATGGATTCAATGGAATTCGAACTCGTCTCCCCGGTTTCTCGTTCCGAGCCGATATCCACTGTACCACGGCTGTAATTTTTAGACCACCCAGTCAATCTAGTACTCCGTTTAAATACATAAAGTCTAAGTACTATAGAGAAAAGGCCATTCAAACAATTCATGAAATTATTTATAGAAAAAACACAGGGAAGCAACTTTACGTCGGTGGTAAAGTAACTTAAGCAGAGATGATGGATCAGGACCAATAATATTGCTGATTTTTCTTTAGATTTTATCAAGAAAATTTAACAGTTTAAGATAAAATAGCCAATGTTTTTACTTTCAGAAAATTTCACAAATTTTGGCATTTCCAGATGAATTATATGCCCTCTGAATTTTTACCCACAAATATTTTGCATTTTCAAAGATCATTTCATATTTTTTGCATTTTAGGGAACATTGAATATCTTGGTCAAAGAGCATTGCCAGTTTTAAGCCTTTTCAAAGAGCATAACAGATTTCTTTTTAATTTTCAGAGGTCAACCCTTTTTTTTTTACATTTTCAAAAAAACAAAAAAACAAACAACAAAAAAAACAAAAAAAAATTTTTAAAAACATTTATGGACATATTTTTCCCGAGATAAAAACTACAATTAAATTTTCAAAAATAGATCTGAACTCATAGAAATATTAAGTTGAGTCGGAAGTAATTTTTGTTTGGGAAACCAGTTGTAATAATGAAAGCATCCGTTTTTTTTATATATATCCTAAGAGGTGATGAAAAATGGGTTGCATACAACAATGTTCAACGTAAAAGCCAGTAGATTGGCAAGAATAAATCTCCACAACTGATACCTAACAGTGGTCGGACTGTCGGAGTAACATCTATTTAGATTTTTTGAAACACAATGAACCAATAAATGCAGATTTATCTGCCCAACAACTGCAACGTGACAATTGTTTGTCAAAAATTGTCCTGAGATCATAAATAGAAAAAATGCTGTTTTTCTCTATGACAACCCAAAGCCCAATAGAGAAAGAATACCATAGGAAAAATTTTTGAACTCGGCTGGTTTGTTCAGTCTCACTTGCCATATTCAACTGGTCTTGCACCTACCGACTATTACCTTTTTTTCATTACGAAAACACTTTGATGAGGAAAGGTTTCTCTAATAAAAACTAAATGAAAGATTTCGTCGGAAAGCTTTTGCATCTAAACCGGCAGAATTTCAACCAAAAGGTATAAAACAAATACATGATAAGTGACAACAACTCATGGCAAGTAAGGGTGAATATATACATAAATAAAATCTATTTTTTTTTGTTTTGAAGAATAAAGTTACGAAAAACGAAAATTATTTATGATTCAATTTATTTATTTTTTCTGTTGAGGATTAATCCAGGGTTTTTGATATATATATATATATAAAAAAAAAACAATAAAAAAATTAGATTAAAGTTTTTTAATCATTTCACTTCAAGCAATGTAAAAAAACCGCAAGTGGGGGTGGTTAGGGTTAGGGTTAGAGAATACGAGGACAAAAACGAACCAAAAACACAATTAAGTAGCAGTTGTCTGGGAAGCAAGAAGCCGGAAGTGAGAAGGGAAGAAACTTTTAGCATAGAACTTACGGTCACATCTGGCCATTTCAACTGCAAAATGATGTGATCTTGCCACCGAAATGGTTATCTTATATAAACAATAATAACGTATTTAATCACCGGAAGTAACATAAACATCTTGTAAATAATAATGACAAGACGTATTCGTTAATAATCTATGCCGACAACATTATCTCTTTACATCCACACTTTGTACAAATTGCTTTCAATTTGCTTGAGTCACAAATAATTTCAGTTTTCGATTATCAACCTTATTCTTTGAAAATTCAAATCCAATTTTATTTTATTCAATACATTTGATATATGACATAAAGTGAAGCCACTGTTACGGGTTACTTCATCATTCAGAGATCCATTAATGATTTTACAGCGACGGAAAATCTGAAATTTAAAGAGAATAAAAAGAAAAGACACATTTTCAATCAGATTTGCATATACGTACTTGACGCAAACAATATCTAACCACCGGCTATTTCATGTGATCCCAAAATTAAGGCATAAAAAAATGAAGAGTTAAACTTCTTTGAGAAGAAGAAGAAGAAGAAGAAGAAGAAGAAGAAGAAGAAGAAGAAGAAGAAGAAGAAGAAGAAACTTTTTTTGACGTAATGTCTTTCAGGAAGTTGTTGAAAATTAAGGATAAACATCATTTTTTCTCATTTGTGTATCGATTTTCTAGAAAATAAGACGCGATTTAAAACGTAACGTTTCAATGATTGATTTTTCGTAGTAAAATAATCATGATGTGTTTAAATCTTAAATTGCAAAGTTACACTGTCAACTTTACAGGAGACTTTTTTTTTTAATGAAGGTGTTGTTTGATTGAAAACAAAACAAAAACTTTAAACAACAAAAACAAAAAGCAATAAAAAAACCCTAATAAAAACAAAATAACAATAAAAAATAACAAATAAAAACAAATAAAAAAATAAAAACCAACAAAAAATAAAACAAAAAAATCAAAGGGACGTAATAAATTTAAATTTTATTTTTTAATCACGTCTTTTCTTATCAGGTGTACAGAGGAGAGTTAATGATCGAGACAGGCTGTATCCCTTCAGCCTTTATTCGATTCCAAGCTAAAATAAGATATTTAGATGCTACTTGTCAAAGTAGACAATATTCTTCCCTCTCAATTAAAATACTGACGCAGCACGCTCTTTCTATCCTCTAGTCGTTAGCCTGTCCGTGCATTTCCAAAAACCTACAACATCTATGTAATAAGTGAGTGTTTTGAATGCCGAAGTAGATGAATATTTCATTGGTTGATCGTCTAATGTAAGCAACGCCCACATCGCATCAGACTGTTAAACTGGTCGAGTCTGTGAATTTGGTTTTGGAAATTTAAATGGAAAAGAAAGGAAACATAGTTTTTAGTATTTACTTATATGAATATTTTGGCCTGATGGAATGGTAATATATACTCCGTGACCACACCCAAAATTCTTATCTCTGAGCAGGTGGGGGTTTGAAGTTAAATTCGCGATGGACAAAACCAAATAAAATGGTAGTGTTAGTTGGGGAGGGGTTGTATGCAAAAGCGAAACTCGTGTCAATCATTGCTAGGCATCGAGTCAAAAAGCGAAGATTAGACCCGGTTGGAACTCTTCCGGAAGCATCCCGATATACCCACACAGGTTAAAAGATAGAAAGTAGAAATTGAGATTCTGTCTACGCCTTGTCTTAGTCAATTCCGTTAGCAACGTGCTAGAACTCTTTTAGTCAACGGAGTCCCAGGCGAATATAATCAATTGTCCGGAAGAGCATTACCCATCCGTCTGAAATTCGGCGTTTTATTTCTCTCTCTCTCTCTCACTATCTCTCTCTCTATCATTTCCCTCTTTTCTTTCTCTCATTTCTCTCTCACATCTCTCTCATTTTCCCTCTCTCTCATTTTCTCTCACTCTCATTTTCTTCTCTTTCATTTTCCCTCACTATATCTCACTCTCTCACTTTCCCTCTCTCTCAATTATCCCTCTCTCATTCTTTCTTCCTCTCTCTAGGTCTCTATTCCTTTTGTTTCTGTTCATCCACATCGCTTCGGTTGCTGTCTGATCTTCGGCAGTCGATGCAAGTGCGGTCAGGCTGGACCGGGTCGGGCACACACGTTTGCATTTGTTCTCATGATTTCCGAGCGAGGTTAGAGAAAGCGGGAAGACGGGCGCCACTTATAGCCGAGGCGTAAGTCTCCTGCTTAGGTTTGCCCAAGTTTTACTCTGTAATCAGGAAATAGTCACTCACATGGAGAAGGCCGGACACAACGTGATATTTAAGCCCACGCACCCGTTAGCTTTTCGGTAATTATTGCTGACCTATGCTCTCTTTTGGCAATCGATCTTTAGTAACAAACGCGCCACCACCCCCAAACCCAAGCAGCCTTTGGCTTCATGAGCGCGCGCGCACGAACGCAAGCACACACACACACACACACACACACACACACACACACACACACACACACACACACACACACAATCAGAGGCCGACAGATAAACAAGGAAAACACGCACACGTCTATGCGACTATTACAAAACATACATACTCAAAACACACGCATACACATATTTTATTTCAGTCATTTTTCATAAGCATATAAATTCATATTAAAATGTACACAGACATGTACACATAACAACACACACACATATACACACACAAACACACGTACGTATATATGTATGTGTGTATTAACAAAGATAGTGCTTTGTTTCCACTTCCAAAAAAACAAACAAGTAAAACTTATTAATAAGGATAACGTTGTTAAGGCAAGCAGTCATTGCAAGTAATGTGCTCAATAATAGGAAATAGATAATTAAAGCATATAAAATCAAATTTAATAAAAGATAATATAAATATGGCTTAGTGGGTAGCGACTTCGACTGACACCAAATCGGTCGAGTTTCGATTCCGACCAGAAGCAAGTGGATGTGTCTAGCCACGCTGATGAGCTGCGAAACAGGCTTGTATGTGGATGACACTAATATATATATATATATATATATATATATATATATATATATATATATATATGTAGGCATGGATGGAATAAAATTCCGTATCCAAAAACACTGATCTTAAAAAAGTGCTCAATATTATAATATCACTACAAAAGTAGTTATTTTGTTTCGACAGTTTTGCGTGCCATCAACATTATCTGGATAAGATATTAAAACTGTTGAAACAAAATAGCTACTTTTGTAGTGATATTATAGCATACTTATGTTATAAATTTTTAAATAAATATAAGCACAAAGACATACATATAATGTAGAGAAGTTTGTTATTTAGCTGAGTGGTGTTAAACACTCATGACTTTGAAGTTTCTTGAAAGCATCATTGTGATGTTTTCATTCTCCAGAGATTTTGTTTTGTCTTGTTGCTTCCAATATTTTCATTTTTATATAAAATTTGGTGTAATTTGATATCTTTGTAAATGGGTGATTCTTTTTGTTTAATGAATTGTGTAAGATTTCCTGGTGGTTAATTGCTTTTTATTGCTTTTTATTTGTGTTGAGTGAAGCACTGATGAGCTATGAAACAGGCTTGTATTTGGATGACTAATATATATATATATATATATATATATATATATATATATATGTGTGTGTGTGTGTGTGTGTGTGTGTGTGGTATTTGTTAGTCTGGGAAGGCAATTATAGCTATTTTATTTTCCACACAGAGTTTACAGTTTTGGAATTTATTGTTATAGGCAGATGCCGTTTTCCTTATTTTCTTATTTTCCATTATGTTCTTAGTGTGATTTGTTTTTTGTTTTGTTTTTAATTTCCCATACATGTTTAAAAAGAATTGTGCTATTTGAGCATTAATTATTTGTAAAGAATGTTTTTGTGTACGTAGTTTATTTGTTTTCGGGGTTGTTCATTTACTTATCCATATTTTTTCTTCATTATCTGTTGATTTTACAGTGGCTTGTTCTATTCCCATGAAGGACTTTATCAAGTCAAATGTGAAGATTATATTTTGTGACAAGTATTTATATGCAAAAGTAAAAATATTGCTGTTTTTTTTTATTGTTAGTTATAAGAGTGCTTATGAATATTCATCAAGTCAACGGAAAGATAAGAAAAGTTCATGGACATGAGGTGATACAATTCAGTGTTTAATAAATGAAAGCGAGTAGGTAATGTTTATACATATATATATATATATATATATATATATATATATATATATATATATTGTATCGAGGCAGCAAAAAATTTTCTAAACATATATTGTTAAATATAAAAGACAATGAATGTGTATTGCGTTTAATCATGAGTCGTTCTAAACATTGTATTTTAGCTTTAATTTCAGTTGAAAATAAAGACAAAAATTCTCCAACATTTGGAGAATTTTTTATTAAGTTGGTTCTAAACTTTCGATTGCATTTGAATATATGGTTCTGTTGTCATTTCACGCTATCACGTGACGTCCTAGAACCGCATTACAAATTTGCGAACTGCGTTTGTTATTTTTGGTAACTATTGCCGTTGCTTAGCGGAGTTTTATGTCAACACAAGATAAAATCGTCGCTGATGGTAGATGTTTTTGTGTTACCATCTTTATAACCTCTCTGAAGATGACTCATGTGAGTTGAAAGCTTAGAACTAACTTAATAAAAAATTATCCAAATGTTGGAGAATTTTTGTTTTTATTTTCAACTGAAATTAAAGCTAAAATACGATGTTTAGAACTGCTTATGATTAAACATAATAGACATTCATTGTCTCTTCTATTTAACTGTATATATTTAGAATATATATATATATATATATATATATATATATATATTCTAAACATATACTGTTAAATAGAAGAGACAATGAATGACTAATATATATATATATATATATATATATATATATATATTCCTGTGCTGACACAAAATCGGTCAAGTTTCGATTCCGGCCAGAAGCAATTGAATGTGTCTAGCCTCATCAGTGT
This sequence comes from Ascarosepion bandense, assembly GCA_037127315.1. Classification (NCBI taxonomy): domain Eukaryota; kingdom Metazoa; phylum Mollusca; class Cephalopoda; order Sepiida; family Sepiidae; genus Ascarosepion; species Ascarosepion bandense. Next base: position 1,649,577 of record JBBBDQ010000455.1, read on the forward strand.
GGCTAGACACATTCAATTGCTTCTGGCCGGAATCGAAACTTGAGTCATTCACATACAAGCCAGTTTCGCTGTATCATATCAAATATCATCGCTCATCAGTGTGGCTAGACACATTCAATTGCTTCTGGCCGGAATCGAAACTTGACCGATTTTGTGTCAGCACAGGAATTTAGAGAAGGGAAATTTTAACGTGTTGTTAGTTCGAATTACAGTTGAATTCCTTGCATTCACTTCCGCACAAATACCCTTGGGAAAGGTATTAATCTGTCTCTTCCCTACTGCAGAAAACAAAGGCAAACTACTGCAGGATAATCTTCTGCCCAGTCAGTCATGTCTCGAAAGAGACATGATCGGCTAACGCGTGTATCACCTATGGCACCTGACTAAAACAAAATATAAGCAGTGTATGTACACGCCAGTCACCGAAAGAACTCAATTCATTCCTGAAGAGTGATGCATATATATATATATATATATATATATATATATATATATATATATATATATATATAACGTAGAACACTTGGTATATTATCCAGGTAATTTCCGACAGAGATGAACTCAATGTTAAATTCATTTATTTAATTTAACAGAGTAATATAATTTAGAAAAAAAATTGATATACGACAATTTCAATGGGTCTTCAAAATGAAGATCAACTGTTGTACCATTTGGGTCTGACGAGCCGCAATTGTCGTCATTGTGCAGTGAAATATGTATTATCCAGTGAAATTGTAGTATATCAAAATTTTCTTCTAATATATATATATATATATATATATATGCAAATTAGTATTTAAATTATTTTGGATTGGGATTGATTTATGCGTTATACGTAAAAGAATTAAATAACATTAACATTTTTTTCTTGTATATAAATATATTTCAAAAATAAAATCCTTAGCTTATCTATCTCCGTTGATAAAGTTCTTCATAGGACGAAATGCGTCGACTTAGATGCTTCGCTTTTATTCGGACTATCACAGAGAATGAGATACGGAAAAAGAAACATTCTGGTAATTTCATTTTCTCTTGCTTGATTTTCATTGATAAAGAAGACTTCAGATGCATCTGACTTGTCAAGCAGCGAGCGTGTGTTTGTATAATTTATGCGTGGACGCTTATGATAATTCTAATTTGTTTATGTGGGATTCGAATGATATCGTATATATGTATGCAAGCGCCCGCGTGTGTGTGCTCGCATGTGCTGTGTGTGAGTATCTGCTAGATATGGTTAAATGTCCTCTTTTCATACAAATATCGTCATATGCAGGTGATGAGAAATTTCCTGTCATGTTATCTGACAGCAGAACACAGTGTAAGGGTGAAGAGGATTTATCCCTTTATGAAATACATTAATATTAAATATTTACAAGTAACCACAGAAAGATGTATACGTTAATATCTGTTAGATGATTTCTGTATAATATTTGATCAATATGATAAATTTCACTACAGAATTAAGGTCAGTGGCAAAAAAGAGATAATGTTGAAAATATATATTATGTTGTGGAGTAGTTTTCGCACTGAAAGTTATAATGGTGCTATGTCGGTTGCTAATCGACTTAACGCACCCTAAATTTTAAGAACTTGGTAATCTTCCACTGAAAGCTGACTCCTTAGTATTCGGCTAATTGCCTACTAATATCAACTGCCCTGTAGTTCTTCTACTGAACTTCAATAGAACTCTAAAGAACTTCTAAGAACTCCTATTAACTTTCCAAGAACTTCTCGAGTTAAGTTCCTGTTAACTCTTATTATAAGAGGGAGAGTCCATTATCTGAGGAATAGGTGTGTTTCACCATAATATATTAGTTATGCAAAATACGAGGACCCGCAGAAGAGTTCATAGGCTGACCCAGATAATCTCATGGAATGTGACCCAATGAGGTTTATTTTTTCAACCTAGTCCCTTTTACGGTCTACATACTTTTATCAGTGTTACAGTGCTTGAATCTCATTAGTGAATAATCATTCATCATGTTCGTCAAAAGAGAACTAGACTAGTTTCCAGTCGAGTATTTTTTTATGTTGCTGAATAAATATAGTCAGATAGGGAGAATAGAGAAGGCGATTAACCAGTTCAAAGGCACAGTCCCTCACAGCAGCCATTAAAACCAAGGATTTGTACACTGGAGCACTGTCTTAGTAAAACAAAACTTCTTTCGTTAGTTTTCCTGGGTGTTTAGTATGAATCGCCTTTCGTAGCTGCCTCAGCAAGTTGGCACTGTACTCGCCACTGATGGTGTGGCCCTTTCAAAGATTTACACTGCGATTTTCATCCATCCAAAACGGAAGCCATCATCTTCATGTAACTGAAAAAAAAAATGGCCTTCTTTGGAGCAGGCATGGAGAAATGTTTCTACTGCATGGATAATCTCGTTATGTTTTACTCAAAGTGATGAATCCGACAAATCTCCTGGATTAGAAAATATTCAAGGAAACCGGCTGGATCAGCATCAAACAATGCCAGATTTTCCCGTTATGTGATCAGTCTGGTGCGTTTTTGATCGGGTGTCAGAAGACGTCGTAACCACTGTGAAGAAACCTTCGTCGTGCCAAGTACATTGTGCAGAATATTGTCAACTCTCTTACAGAATATGCAATATAGCATTTTGAAGTAATGAATATGCTTACAATCATGGTTCCTCCTCACAGTAATGTGATTGGCTGGTGTCAGCCATAAATATAGACTAAGGCGAGGACGCATAGAGGTCTACAATTTTTTCACTATACTAGAGGTTTACAGGTCTTCGACTAGAGATCTACGTCCAGAGGTCTACTACGACTATTGACTATGCCTGCGTCTCAGGATACTGCATACGACGAGTACCGTCATTACGTCAACTTACTAGATTGTTCTACTCGGTTACATTTGCCTTAACCACTTAACTACCTCGAATGATAAATATATATATCCCTTTCCGGGACATATCACATTTGTTATTTGATTTATAGTTAATCGCCTGTCATCCGCCAGTATGTGGTTAACGTGATCAATGTTTTTCTCAATGGTGGCTGCTGCAAGATGTTCAGCACTTGGGTAAACTTCAAGACTTTTCTTTCCCCTCCGAAATTCAACTGTCTACGTTTGTACTGCTAACAAAGCTGGAGCCTCATTCCCTAAAGTAGCAACCATGTTAGAATGAATGTCTTTGGGGGATAAAACCTTTTTGTGGGTATAACACACTAGGCCAGGTTTTGTCCATTTTCAAGAGAAGTCTCTGCAAATTGCGTTTAACACTTTCTTTGAACAGTTAAATGTCAGTTTATCTGGAAAGAAACGATGCGATTATTAATAAGAAGAGTTGAAATGGAAGAGGACATAGGCGATCATGGACTTCTACTTGGCTCTGTCTCTTGTCGCTCTCAATAATTTTTCTCTTGGTATCTCTTCCAAGCCGCCGCTCCGTCAACCATTTGCTCTGACCTAACAAGTACGTCTCGCGCTGCTTTCCTCTGTCTCTTCTTCCATTTATCCGACCTGTGAGTATCAAGTTCTCCAGGCCTTCCTTCTTCATTACGTACCTCAGGAACCTCATTTGTCTTTATCTGATATTTATTATCAGTTTTCTTTCGTTTGCATCCTTTCTAACAATTCATCGTTGCATGCTCTGTCTATCGTATCCTCAGCATCCTTCTGTAGATTCACATTTCTGCTGCCTCAAGCGTTTCCTTCATTCTTGATGAGATCGTCCAGCATTCACTTCTATACAGAAGGACAGGTATCACGTAGCAATTCAGCACTCTTTTCTTTGTTTCTAATGAGGTTTTCCTGTCTTTCAGTACTCTGGTTAGCTTCAGAAATGAGTCTTTGGCCATGCCAATGTGTCTTTGGATCTCCGTGTCGCGTTTTTCATCCTCAGTAGAAACACTTTCCAAGAATTTGAATTTTTTTATTTGTTTTATTTTAGATTCTCCAACTTGCCGTTGACATATTTGTTTCCTCTTTTTGTTGATGACCATGCACTCAGTTTTCTTTTCACTTTCTTTTGCTAACTACTGTAGAAGGTCCTGCATTTTAAGACATGAAAATAAGCACAGCTCCAACATCACTCCTTCATAGATAGTCTATGAATTTTTTAGTTCAGCCACGTATATGCTTTATATTTTCATTAGCCTACGGTCTTACTGATCCACGTAAATTTCTCCGTCATAAGCATATACACAGAGAATCCGAGGGGTACTAAAAAGTTCTTAGCTCAACTCATTTCCTAATATCAGACGAAATGAATAAACACTTGGATGTATATATTTTTTATAATTCCTTCTTAGTCAGGTTGAAAACTTTTCAGTATATCTGTAATTTAAATTTTTATTTTTATTGACATAAGTAAATGCACATTTTTCTTTACCTAATGAGCTGCTCTTTTCACCCTTGCCATGAATACAATACTTAAGTCAACAAAAGTAGTAGAGAGCTTTGAATCCCTAAGGAAGGCAGAAGTGCAGCTGCTTCAAAATATCTATCTATCTATCTATCTATCTATCTATCTATCTATCTATCTATCTATCTATCTATCTATCTCACTTTGTTCATATCTATCTATCTATCTATCTATCTATCTATCTATCTATCTATTCATCTATCTATCTATATTTGTTCGCATCTATCTATCTCAGTTTGTTCGCATCTATCTATCTATCTATCTATCTATCTATCTATCTCAGTTTGTTCACATCTATCTCAGTTTGTTCACATCTATCTATCTATCTATCTATCTATCTATATTTGTTCGCATCTATCTATCTCAGTTTGTTCGCTATCTATCTATCTATCTATCTATCTATCTATCTATCTATCTATCTATCTCAGTTTGTTCACATCTATCTCAGTTTGTTCACATCTATCTCATCTATCTATCTATCTATCTATCTATCTATCTATCTATCTATCTATCTATCTCATTCTCTCATATCTATCTATCTATCTATCTATCTATCTATCTATCTATCTATCTCATTCTCTTCATATCTCATCTATCTATCTATCTATCTATCTATCTATCTATCTATCTATCTATCTATCTATCTCATTCTCTTCATATCTATCTATCTATCTATCTATCTATCTATCTATCTATCTATCTGGTCCTCTTCAAACAAACATTTCCGTCCATTCCTTCCCAACCAGTTCTGTCATCCAGAGCTCTACCCAATGCTTTCCGATTCCAATTTATAAGTTGATTTAATCAATGATGGTTCATCTCTTGACCTTTTTCTCATCATTTGGATCCCACTGCATACGCTAATGCACAACTTCTTGTTTAATTCTTCAGCAATGGCCATTAAATACCACTCTCCTTTCATAAATTACGTCCGCCATTTTTGGTAGGTTTTCTTTTAATCTTCATTGGGTAAATGTTATTTCCAGCTGACACTTAGTTCTACTCTCAGTCGTCGAATGCACAAAACTATCATTTGTTTTGTCAGTAATTTGTGTTAATGTCCAACTACTTGACCTGTATAAAACGGCTGTTTCTACTGCTGAGTTGTAGGCTTACATTGAAACATCAATTCCCATACGATCACCGAAGTTTAAGCAACTTCGAGCCTGGTCAGTACCTAGATGGGTAAATCCCAAGTGCAGTAAACTTGGATATACGGGTTTGCTCACTCGCAAAAATGTTTGAGAAAATTGTGAATCCACCTCTTTTCCCCCCGCCACGGGTTAATTAGTAAGACTCGTATTACTAAATCATTATTATATCAAAATACTTCCTGGTTTTAAATATACCGCAAAAGATTAGGACGTAGAAAATGAATGAATCAATAAAGTTTCAAACTTTCAAATTTTAATTCTTTTTTACAAAATAATTCCTAAAGTTATTTTTTATATTGCTACTCATGCCATTGCAGTACTAACACCAGTGCCTTTTGGTGAGGAGTACAGCCACAATCCCATAAAAAAAACCCAAAATACCCCCCACCCCAAAAAAACAACAACAAAAACAAAAAAAAACCCCACCCACCTTCATTTAAATCAGGGTTCGTCAATTATTTTCGACCAGAGATACTGTTTTGTTTCTTTTTCTTCCCCATCGACCCTCGTTTAAAATATATTTGAACCTTAAAACTTGTATTGATGTTGGCTATTAAAATATTAATTAGAAGATATGAAAAGGTTTGAAATTTATTTGAACCTTAAAACTAGCATTGATATTGTACACTAACTAAAATTTAGCTCAGTGTCATTCACATACCGACTCTCAATCGACCCCTTGACTATTGTCAATTCCCAGGAACTCCTCACCGACCCCCAGGAGATTGCCCGGACTCCGTTTGACGACTCTTGATTTAGATAATTATTTTTGAATGTTATAAGATCTCTTTCTGATTTTAAGGATTCGCAAATCGTTTCGCTTGTTCCAGGATGACCTTGGTGAGAACTATGGATCCGCTCTACCATCAGTTATGAGAAAAAATGTTCTTTACTCTTGTCAGGTAATCAATTTTGTCTGTTGGGAGAGTAATTTGGCTTAGAACTATTCATTCACTACTTTGAATTATTTGCTGTGGATCCCGTTTGTTCGTAGCGTTACAAGGATAAGGACAATTCTACTTAAATGTTAATGGAGAGTCACTCTTAAACCATTTTTCAATCCACAAAACAAACTTGCTGAATTTTTCGTTGTGTTCGGTTTAATTGTTTTTGTTTAATAGTACATCAAATTGTAGTCGTTATTCAATGTCAAAATCTAAATATGAAAATTCAAATTTAATAATTAATTCAAAAGAATAACATTTCTTGATTAAATTATAGTTACTTAGCTGCATTTATTTTACAAAATAATATGAAAAAAGAAATCAAACGTGTAATGAGAAAGAAATTATAACAAATTGTTTTTTTTTTTAAATTTTTGGCAATGGATGTCGTATCATCAGTTTTATTATAAAATATATTGATTCTCATTTTGATATTAAATATAGTTTTGGTTATCGAAACTTATTTATAGATGGAACTTTGTCTGTGTGTGTGTATGTATGTGTGTGTGTGTGTGTCTGTAACCTATAGACTCCGAAACGGCTGAACTGATTTTCTTGAAAATTTAAACAGTTGTACTATAAGCGTCTGCGAGTGTTCTTAGCTAGGTTTTGTGTTTGATTTTAATCATATTTAATACACTCATAGACAGACATAAGAAATGATATTCAGAAGTTTCAAAGTTGCAGTTCTTACAATAGTACAGAAAATTCTATAATATATATATACATATATAAAAGGCAAGATGTTTGTGTGTGTATCTGTTTATCTGTCTGTATGTCCTTTATACAAATCCGCAATTTTTATCCGATTCTCACCAAACTTCACACAAATATTCTTTAGGCTGAGTCTGAGCTCCAAGACCATGGATTAGTTTTAAAGCTTTCATTACACCCGAGCAACGCCGGGCTATACTGCTAGTTTTTGTATAAAATGCATTGTTGGTTGTTTTGCTTTAAATATGTATCGTTGTTATTTTCCTATAAAATGTATCACTGCTAATTTTACTACAAACATAGGTTGTTAGTTATTCTTTAATAACAAAACAAATGATAGTTTGTGCATTCGACGACTGAGAGTAGCACTAAGTGTCAGTTGGAAATAACATTTACCCAATGAAGATTAGAAGAAAACCTACCAAACATGTATTGCTTATATTTTTATTATAAAAATGTATTTTTTATAGATTTTAGTGTTTCATTTTTTTAGGACTTTGAATAAGTTCTCGCTGATTTTTCATGAAAAGTAATGTTTTATTGACAAAAATTACCCAGAAACATGTCACTGAAAATATTGTCCATTACTAGCCACAACTTTTTCCCATCTTTCTGTAAGCATTTGAATTTCATGTTGGAAAAAATGTTTTCATTCGTTTTGCAACATGTGGCCTAGCGTTTTCATGTTGCAAAATTACTTTGTCATGCCTCTGCTCGTATATCGGCCGTTTTTTCTTCAATGCTCGACTCAAACGCATTAATTATAGTTCCATGCTCAAAACCTTCAATCTCCTGATCAAAGACCCTGTAGTTTATTGTGGATGGTGCGTCGGCCATGTCTGGTACAATGTAACTTCACAAACATGGCTGACAATCCCCACATTTAAAGATATCATCAGGTTGAAAGTTGGATGTTGAAATGTAGAAGAATAAGATATTTCGTTTTGTATTCTAAAGTAAAATTTTATTAACTAAACAGAAAAACAAACTTGTAAGACGAAAATGTTTATAGACAAAATGTAAGTAGTTAAATGTTTTCAGAGAAATAGTCGCAAAGAGTTAAATTAATTCAGCTTATGGCTGATAATAGCAGAATGCATATATGTAGAAACATTAACTGGTTACTAATAAAGTCTGTGTTCCTTTCTATTTTAAAGCCGGCGAGAAAGTGAAAAGGAAGGTGAAGCAATAAAGGAAATTGTACTTATCGGAGTTAATATTTAGAAGTCAGTTGAAGTATCTTGTTGTTGTTGTTGTTGTCGTCGTCTTCTTCTTTGTTAACCGACGGCATGTTGAGGATGGAGAAAAAAAGGTCAAAGGAAATTAGCATAAGTGAAGAAGGAGAACGAATGTGTGGCACGACTTTACGTCCAGGTCGGCAAATTAAAATTTCCCACTGCCACTATTGCGCATGGGGCTACATAGGGGAAGGTAAAGAGAAGGAGTGGTTAGACATAGGGAATGTCAGGAGGAAGGTGATAGATGAGTAAGGATAGCGAGGATGAGGATTGGGCAGATGGGAAGAGTGCTTGATAGAATGGGAGCAGGTTAATGTGTTAGGAGGTGTCTATTGACCTTACATTTAAACTCCTGGAGATTGTAGCCGTCGGGGAAGCAATCGTTTGGAAGAGAATTCCACAGTCGGGAAGTGCGAGGAAAGAAATTGTTGGAGTAGAAGTTACGGCTGCATTTTATCGGTTTCACTGTAAAAGGGTGGGATCTAGTTGCTAATCTAGTATCTCGTTCAAATTCGTATTTAGGGGGCACTAGTGATCTAAGTTCATCGGAGCAGAAGCCGTGAAAGTATTTATAGAAGAGACACAGGGAAGCCACGTCTCGCCGGTGGGAGAGAGACTGCAGGCGGTCTGCCAAGTCGGTATCTATCACATTACAGACCCTCCTCTGAACCTTATCGAGAAGCCCGAGGAGAACAGCAGGGGCATCCGACCAGATATGGCAGCAGTATTCAATGCACGGGCAGATGGTAGATTTATATATGTGCAGGATAGATTTAGACGGAAAAAACTTCCGGGCCCTACACAGAGAACCGACTTTCATAGCAGCGGATTTAGCAATGGATTCGATATAGTCATTCCATTTGAGGTCCGCTGAAAGTGTGAGACCAAGGAGGCGTAGTGCTTTACTCTCTGGGAGGCAAGCCTGGTCCATGCTAATGGGAGGTAGGTGAGATTGTCGATGATGGTTAACTGAGAGTAGCTTCGTTTTAGAAGCATTAAAATTTACTAGCCATTTCTTACCCCAGTCCAATATGGATTGGAGGTCTTTTTCAATCTCGCAGCAGAGATTGAAAAAGACATCTTGTGTGTCGTCTCTCTGTGTTTCCCATTTCTCTGACTAATTCTGATTTTCCTTCCCTCTTCCTTTGCACCGATTCAACTTTTCACACTGAATCCCTAACTTTTTCTCTCGGTTTTGCAAATCACTTCTCTTCATTGGTTAGAAAATAAATTTAACATCAGATCGGGAAATTTGGCTTCGTCTTTTTTTTCAGTCTGGGTTCAATTTTTTTGCTATTTGTCAAAATTAAATTTCACACTTGATTGTGAATTTTTTTTGGTCTAGGTTTTTTCAAAATGTTTTCAGTGATTCTGATTCATTTTGGCCAGTGCGCAATGTTACTTTTTTGCGCTTCAGTTAATTGTTGGATGATATAAGATTTGTATCATATAATTGTCATACCAGAATTATTTCTGGTATGATAATGACTCATATCATACTATATTGTTAAGATATGACCTTAATCCGAACTTGATTCACACACACACACACACACACACACACACACACACACACACACACACACACACACATATATATATATTGTGTATTTGGGCAACAATCTCTCTTTTATGCAGGTTTCATTAAAATGTTAGGCAAGGTATAATGGCTAAGTTTTAATATAATTTTTCATGAGTTCTTATATTGTTCTTTTCAAAACATAAATCAATTAAGAATTGTCTAAATGTTTCATTCTTTTTAGTCATTATCAAGGATGCATTTTATTTTACTTGTAACTAAATATGCATAGTATTTAAGTATACGTATAGAGTATGTGTATGTATATGTATATATTTGTACGTATAGAGTGTGTATGTGTGTATATTTTATATTCCGAACACGGTCAGCACATTGTTCTCATGTTCTTAGTTGATATTATTAAGTGTTGCGTTTTTTTTTTTCATTGATAATGCTTCTGTTATACTTAGTCTTTTTTAGATGTGGATGATGCTATTATATTTGTGTTATTAACGAATAAAGTTTGGTACGTCTCCGTGTTTGTTTAAATGAGATCGAATTGAGCTGTCGTTAAAGACATGCAACGTGAATCTTTTTGTTATATGGGCTGCAATGTATCCAATGTAATTATTTATGAACCTGGATTGATCGAGAACACAGTTCTTCAAAGGACATATATATATATTGATATATCCAGAAAAGGAATACAGTATAAAATGATCAGTTGAAGAATGGAACTCCACACCAAGAATAAGAAATACAGATTTATTGTGCTAAGGTACAATTAACAATAATACACATATAGGCAAGCCACGGGTTGGAGCGGAATCGACTACCGAATAGTGAATGCCTTCGCCTAAGACCTTTTCATTCGTACCGCTGGTTACCGCCCTTTATAAAGTAGAGTATTCTTTTCTCGGGGATGGCAGGACGTTCCACTATATATATATATATATATATATATATATATATATATATATATATATATATATATATATAAGTGAATAAGGAACGAAGAAAATATTTATAACGTTCAAAACATTAATTTAAAAGAGTGCTCAATATAGAAATAAAGCAATTAATATTTATTATAAATTATACTTTAGAACATGTACAAACTACAATCTACTAAAAAAGTGTACATTTTGTTTCGACATTGAAAGAACAATGTCTCATCTCTTGCTGCCGGATGTAGTTAATCGTCATTCCCAAGACTCGGATGCAGTTTATCGTCATATTCAGGAGTTCCAGCCAATAGTTCGTAATTACTTTCGGGTAACTTATATCTCTCTCTCTTTATATATAAGCATATCTTTTGTATATTTTTATTTACTTTGGGATATTTTCGTCTATTTTTCTTTGTTTCAGTATTAGGAATAGTGTTTATAAAATTACGTTATGGGATTTTAACTTATTTTTTTTAATGTTATCTTTTATTCAAAAGATAACATATAAAAACTAAATTAAAATCCCATAACGTAATTTTATAAACACTATTCTTAATATTGGTGTTTTGTCTCTTTATGTAAGGAGAATGATTGCTAAATGAAAGGTCCGGAATAACGTCAGGATGTACACCTAAAAAAGTACATTTTGGGCTCGTACAAACCCGGATGAAAGTATGTAAAATATTATTTCGCTATGCCTTGACCTACTCCTCGCTTATTTTAAACTTCCTGTTATGCGTTCTAAAACTCTTGCTATGCGTTAAAAAAAAAAAAAAACGTTGGATAAGTAGTTGACGATACCGAGAGGTTTAAACCATGGTAACGTAATCGGCTGATCTTCCTAATTCAAATATTTCAAAGCTCTACATATGATATTTTTCTTTTTCTTTAAATGTGTATAGAATGCTTTTGTTTACTGCTTTAATTTAACTCTGACCAATAACTGTTTAATAACTATTATGCACACACACACACACACACACACACACACACACACACACACACACACACACACACACACACACACACACATACACACACACACACACATACACACACGCATACACACGCGTACACACACAGACACGTATACACATACTAGCAGTATAGCCCGGCGTTGCTCGGGTGTAATGAAAGCTTTAAAACTAATCCATGATCCTGGAGCTCAGACTCAGCCTAAAGAATATTTGTGTGAAGTTTGGTGAGAATCGGATGAAAATTGTGGATTTGTATAAAGGACATACAGACAGATAAACACACACACACACACACACACACACACACACACACACACATCTTGCCTTATATATATATTATCGATTTTTTGCACTATTGTAAGAACTGTAATCATCTGAATATCGTTTCTTATGACTTTGTCTATGAGTGTATCAAATTTGATTAAAATCGGACCACTCCTTCTATAACCCGATTTTTTCGATTATCGATTTTCAATATTTATCGGGGGTACATTGACACAAAACCTAGCTAAGGACATTCGCAAACGCTTATAGTACAACTGTGTAAATTGTCAAGAAAATCGGTTCAGCCGTTTCGGAGTCTATAGGTAACGGACACACACACACACACACACACGCACACAGACAAATTTCCATTTATAAATAAGTTTAGACATATATAAGTGGAAAATGAGGTATAAACATTAAGCGATGACAGTCGATTTCCTACTCGCTTACAATCTTCATTTAAAAAAAAATTAAAAATATAAGAAAAAATTGAAAAAATATATTTCTAAAATTTTTTATTATATTTTTTTAAATTAAAATTTTAAAAAAAGTTTTTAATTATTATTATTAATTTTAAGTTTCTAGATTTTAATTTCTTTATTACCACGTTATTACTACAAATACAATAATATAATGCTACTATTATTACTACGATTACAATTAATAAGAAAATCTAACAATTAATTTTTCTAGCGTAAATTCACCCCCCCCCCCCCCCCCAATTTTTAAGTTTTAAATTTTAAATTTCAATGTCATGTATCTAAAAACAGACAACTGGCAAGTCAAGTCAAAATTCATTGTTTTCATTAACGAAGGTTTTGTTGTTAATCTAGGCCAAAGACGCTGCTTGACGCTAACATATAATCAGTCAGTTAAGTGCCATACGCGATACACGCTTGGGCGATCATGTCTCGAAAGGGACATGACTGACTGGGCAGGAGATTATCCCGCAGTAGGTTGACATTGCTTTCTGCGGTAGACTGGTTGCCGACCAAGTCTATAGAACCCAATCTGTCCCGCTATTTTACCCATAACTGGAAGGAAGAGACGGATTAATACCTTTCCCAAGGGTATTTGCGCGTAAGTGAATACAATGGATTCGAACTCGGCTCCCCAGTTTCTCGTTCCGAGCCGATATCCACTGGACCACAACGCACATCTGCTGTATTAACATCTAATACGTTAAGTTAAATCCCATTTCCCCTTGTTCTTTTCTTCTCCTTTTCTTACTCTTTTCACTTCTTTTTAAATTTTTTCTTTTTTTCCTTTTTCTATTTAACTTGACTTTGTCTGGATGAATTTGAACCATTCATTGCTGTATGAATTTGGTCTGACGCGAAATATCATATTACCAATGGATTTGTAAAAATACCCAACTTTTGTTTCTTGATTCTATCTATCTATCTATCTATCTATCTATCTATCTATCTATCGTCATCCGCAGACAGTCGGCGATTCTACCTCTGGGCCATGAGCGCTCGGTAGATGAAGGCAGACTTTTTAACGTGTATATTATCATTATACACACAATAACCAGAGTGCTCTTATTCATTACGATGCGTACATGCCAGAGTAGCTGCCGTTTTTCAAAGTCTACCATTCTTACAGAGTGCTCAATCAGGGTGTGAGAGCGTAAATAGTCATCCGCAGACAGATCTGTTACGCTGTATCCCAGCTCATTAGTACGGTTAGACTCCGATTGCTTTTAACCCAGGATTGAAACCCGATCGAACTGGCGTCAGTCGGCGATTCTACCTCTGGGTCATGGGCGCTCGGTAGAAGAAGGCAGACTTTTTAGCGTATACATTATCATTATACACGTCCAATAGCCAGAGTGCTCTAATTCATTACGGAATGAGCGATGCCTATATATATATATATATATATATATATATATATATATATATATATAGTTGTCAGTCCGTAAACGGTGAGAATAAGCCAACAAGATTTCCTTAATATAAATTATGAATAGGTAAATCCATATAGAGAGCTCGATGGGTGTTAACCAGAGCGATATGAAGTTTATAAAGGAAAACTCAACACGTCATATTAGTTATATCAGCTATAGTTCATTTCAATGAGCTTAACTAGCTCATATCATCAGACTCTTTTACAATATTTCCTCCATCTGGCATAAAATTTCTGCCGGAATGAACGTTTTCTTAAAATGAAGAGGGAACATAATAGAAATAATAATAATAAACATAAGATTCTTAGGTACCCATTTTTCGTACATCAATGCATCCGATAATATACAATACATAAAACATGATACATAAAAACGTGATATGAATTTTCACAAGTTTTCTAGGAGCATGCAGAAGTTTAAGTGGATCCAGTTTTTTTTTTTTTTTTGAGAGGGACATATCTCGCCTCATATTTGGGTGCCTCATTTCTCCCAGGGAAATGTTTATGTTGAAGTCAATATATTGAGCATTTTTCATTTCATAGTTTAAGATAGGATATTTCTTTCACATATATGTATACTAATCATAATATAAGGTTAATGTTTGCCTAGATGGCTATGTCAGGGAAATTGTTTTTTTTCAAAGGTCATACCATCTAAGACAGCCAAAATAACTTCAAACGGATACTGCCCATATTTAGAACTGGACTATATCTCTTTCTCTCCCGTCCCTCTCGTTTCTTACTTTCTTTCCTTCCTCCTTCTCCTTACATTTATTGTCATTTATTTATTGGTTTGTAATCTTATGTTTATTATTATTATTTCTATTATGTTTCCTCTTCATTTTAAGAAAACGTTCATTCCGCCAGAAATTTTATGCCAGATGGAGGAAATATTGTATAAGAGTCTGATGATATGAGCTAATTAAGCTCATTGAAATGAATTTAGTTTATAACTAATATGACGTGTTGAGTTTTCTTTATAAACTATATATATATATATATATATATATATATATATATATATATATATGTGTGTGTGTGTGTGTGTGTGTGTATTTATGTATGCATGTATGTATGCATTACTTAGGTTTTTAGTCACTGCCATATAGGGTATAGATGATTTTACAAGAATCTGGATAAAGTTTTTTTCTTTTATGTAGTTTTATATTAGTCGTTCTTCTATCAGACATCAGCAGCAGCCATTACCATTTTGGTCGTCTTGTTTTAAAAGCTAAGCAAATTCACTTCACTGCGATTACCTGCTCCTCTTCATTGAAACCACTAAGTTATCTTGTAAAGACAGCATAGAATGACTTACAACTGGAATTACTCGTTTTAATATCACAATTTCTCAATTACTCTCATCGGGAAAGTCGTTAAATTGAAAGTGGTGTTTCGTTAAGTTGGTAATAAAGTTTGTTCGTGTTTCGCTGCACCCACTTGGGGTTTTAATTGATATTCACGAACGCCACTATATCAAGATGCTATTATTCACTGTGGAGGTTTTTATGGATTTCATTTTTGATTTATGATTTCACGAGTTCCGTTTAAATTTAAACAGATTATGAAAGATATGTGTCAGTTGTCTTGTCCAAAAGCTTGTAAGAAGTGACAAAAGGAAAGTCATGAGTGTAGCAAATAACACATGAAGATGGAAGTTATATTTTTTGCAGAATTTTACATTTTTGTCGATTCAAATGCAGAATTTAAATTTATTTTTTACCTTTTCATGGTAACGCTTGTTACAGTATACAAGTCAATGTGCTGATCTCACAAGCCATTAAAATAAGCTTGAGCTACTTGATGAAGTTGAAAAACGTGGCTGTGCACTATCCAAAGAAATAAACTCTTTTTTTTTTGTACTGATTCTTACATATACTAGACCACACATGAACCTGTTGGGTTTCTTTTAAGAGCAGTTCATAATACAAAATGAAGTAATAATATTAGAAATTTTAGTATCAATTACACATATTTGAACTTATATTTGCAATACAATTTATTGCAATAATTATTATCTAATCTAAACTATTTATAAATGGAACTTTGTGTGTGTGTCTGTGTGTCTGAAACGATTTTCTTCACAATTTACACAGTTCTACTATAAGAGTCTGCGAGTGTTCTTAGCTAGGTTTGTGTCGAGGTACCCCCGATAAATATCGAAAATCGATAATCGAAAAAATCGGGTTATAGAAGGAGTGGTCCGATTTTAATCAAATTTGATACACTCATAGTATATATATGAAATGCCAGATGTATGTGTGTGTGTCTGTTTATCTGCCTGTATGTCCTTTATACAAATTCACAATTTTTATCCGATTCTCACCAAACTTCACACAAATATTCTTTAGGCTGAGTCTGAGCTCCAGGACCATGGATTAGTTTTAAAGCTTTCATTACACCCGAGCAACGCCGGGCTATACTGCTAGTTACTTATATTATAAAATTGGTCCGGGTTTCACTCTTCGTATGTTGTAACCAACTTGAAAAAACAAAAAACAAAAAAAAACTGCACTCCATTATTGTTTAATTCCGATATTCAGTCAGTTAAGTGCCATACGTGATACACGTTTGGGCGATCATGTCTCGAAAGAGACATGACTGACTGGGCAGAAGATTATCCCGCAGTAGGTTGCCATTGCTTTCTGCGGTAGACTGGTTGCCGACCAAGGCTATAGAACCCAATCTGTCCTGTTATTTAACCCATAACTGGAAGGAATAGACGGATTAATACCTTTCCCGAGGGTATTTGCGCGTAAGTGAATACAATGGATTCCGAGCCGATATGCACTGCACCACAACGCACATCCGATATTAGCTTCTTTTAAATACGACCAAATTTTGTCATTTGCTCTATTTTTAATCGTTACTTATTTATTGATGCATGTGTGTCTCTTGTAATGTCATCAGTCGTTAGAAGCTGACTAAGATGGCAAAGGAGAAAGAAGGTGGTAGTTGTTGTTGTTGGTGTGTGTGTGTGTGTGTGATGTCAGCACAGACTGACATATCTTGATGGTGATCATCTCAACTAACACTCAAGCGTCAAGGGACCTAACTCTATCAATTCCTAATTCCTAATTATTTTCTCCTGGCTTCGGACAGATGGACGTACGTAATATAGTAAGGGCAAGTAGGGCGTTCAAAAGTTAATGTTCTAAAAATAATACCTTGGTTCTAACCCCACCGTAGTTGATTTTTCTGGGAAGTGACTTCTTTGATAATGTCGCTCTGGAAGGCAATCCCAGCAACAGCAGTACTGAAAGCTATGCCGAAGGTTGTACTAGCACGAAGTAACACTTCATCGTGACCGAGGGTATGAAGGTATTGGTCTTATTCAACCTATAACTCAAGTAGGTTCAAGGTAGGAGAAATATAAATCAAAGGTGGATTCTGTGGGTGTTGACGAAACACAAACGTAGCTGAGCAGGTGTCTGCAACAGGGATTAGCTAACCAACTTAGCAGAATCTACGGTCTCTCGAGGCTGATTAATAACTGCAATATATATATATAAAATAAATTTCGATGTTCAAAACTGTTGAATGATCATTTCAACATGAAATCCCTAAGAGAGATTTCACATCTCATCGGCAACTACCACATTTCAAAATGAAATAAAAATGAAGGTTAAGAATTAAAAAATTTACGTCACAAAAAACAAATCGGTTAGCAATCAACGTCTATTTTTAAATTTTACTTTTAGATAGAGTTGTAAGTGGAAAAATTGGAAAATTTGGCTTTGTTTGGCTTTACAAAGGGAAAGGGGTTAATGGGTGGAATAGGAAGTGGCGTAAAATTGAGAAAAGGGTTAAACAAAACAGAAGTACATGGATGCAGGGCTAAGAAAGATAAAGAAAAAGAAAAAGAAAAGAAAAAAGAAAGAAAAATTTCCATATTTTAGAGACGCTCGATACGTGTCAAACAAGACTGGCGTTTATAAATGCGTTAAAGTATTAGAAAAAAAATTTTTAGAAAAAAACATTTATGGGAAAAAAGCAGATATATATTTTTAAATAAATTTAATTAAGTATCTAATTAATGAAAAATTTAGATATAAATAAAATAAAATAAAAATTTAATTAAAAAATTAAAAAAATTATTTTAAAATTTTTTTATAAATCTTTTTTAAAATGATATATACTTGCAGAAGAAATAGGGTGTTAAATTAGTAAAAGTATCCATATTTTATAAAGTTAAATGATCAAAGGAGACAGGAAGAGGAAGGTAGAGCGGTTAAAATTACTATTTAAAAATTAAATTAATTTATCAAAAACAATTAAATTTATATTTACTCTCTTAAAACTAAAATTAGAATTTAAAATTTAAATGTTCAAAAATTTCGCTCAGTGGCGGCACTTATTAACCAGTTTTGGTCAGAATTAAATTAAACCAGGATGCAGTTGAATTAAAAAGTGCTGAATAGGTATATAATAGAAAGCTTTTAATTATTTTCATTTAGAAATCAGTTAATTACGCCATCTTGGTTTTAACCTTTCGTTATATTTAGGCGTAGTTATATAAATCACCCGAAGGTACCGAACGGTTGAAACCAAGCTTGCTTAATTGACTGACTTTCAAATATATATATATATATATATATATATATATAAAGAGAGAGAGAGAGAGAGAGAGAGAGAGAGAGAGAGAGAGAGAGAGAGAGAGAGAGCTTCATCAAGTTGAAATACATGTTCGGTTTCTGTAATATATATATATGAAATGATTTGTTTGAACATTGTTTTTGATCGATACTCGTATTTAAGTAGATATTCTGTTTATAATCAAACAGTATTATATATTTATTTTTACCGGCCTGATTATTTACGATAATCATCATGTTACGGAAATTAACGAAACTGGTTATAAACAACCGAGAATTTGAAATGATTTGTTTGAACATTATTTTTTGATCGATACTCGTATTTAAGTAGATATTCTGTTTTTAATGAAACAGTATTATATGTTTATATCTACCGGCGTGATTATTTACGATAAACATCATGTTACGGAAATTAACGAAGATTAACGAAACTGGTTATAAACAACCGACAATGTGAAATGATTTGTTTGGACATTATTTTTGATCGATCTTCGTATTTAAGTAGATATTCTGTTTTTAATGAAACAGTATTATATATTTATTTCTACCGGCCTGATTATTTACAATAAATTTTTGTTACAAAAATGTGTGCCATTCGGCTGTATTTGAACCTGCGACCCCTATCCACGTAGGGGATGCCACCAAGTGATCTTGCGCGTCTTAGACCTCTCGACCATGAATGACGACCAGTCTAAATGAAGTCAAATTAAGCCTATAGCACAATTTTTAATTCATCCTAATAACCATATCTGCTCTGAAATGTATCGTAATGTCAACAAATGTAAACATGTTATGGAAATTAACGAAAATTAATGAAACTTGTTATAAACAACCGACAATTTGAAATGATTTGTTTGAACATTATTTTTGATCGATACTCGTATTTATGTAGATATTCTGTTTATAATCAAACAGTATTATATATTTATTTCTATTGGCCTGATTATTTACGATAAATTTTTATTACGAAAATGTGTGTCATTCGGCAGGATTCGAACCTGTGATCCCTCTACACACAAGATCACATGGTGGCTTCCCCTATGTGGATAGGGGTTGCTGGTTCAAATCTTGCTGAATGACACACATTTTCGTATTAAAGTTTATCGTAAATAATCAGGCCGGTAGAAATAAATATATAATACTGTCTGATTAAAAATTGAATATCTACTTAAATACGAGTATCGATCAAAAATAATGTTCAAACAAATCATTTCAAATTGTCGGTTGTTTATATACAAGTTTCGTTAATCTTCGATTTCCGTAATATATATATATATATATATATATATATATATATTACAGAAACCGGACTTGTATTTCAACTTGTATTTCAACGTTGCTTAACTTCTGTGATCTTACAGAAACCAGACCTGCATTTCAACGGGATGAAGCTCTCTCTTTCTCTCGCTCTCTCTCTCTCTCCTTCCCGTCTCCTCTCTGTCTGTCTGTCTCTCTCTCTCTCTCTCCCTCTCCATATATATCTCTATATATAAAAATGGATATGTCTGTCTGTGTCTCCATTCTACCGAACTCTACTCCTCCTAAACCCTTGATCCGATTTCAACCAAAATTGGGTCACAATCATTATATGAACTTTTAATGTATGCAAATTTTTTTGAATCGATTTACAGGGTACGGAAGAAATCGCAGTGTTTTCCATGAGATTTATTTTGAGTAGAAAGAGAAAAAAAAGGTCACCAATGTCACTGTGGTCAATAGAAATACTGACCAGTCATGGTTGAGAACAGAGCATAATGTGGCCTCAGGGTTTCTCACCGAATATATATATGCAAAGACCCATACCCATGCACCACATGGCAGTACAAATACCCCAATATTATGCTAATGTTGATCAGAGCGGCCTCTCGAAGTATTACCAAAGACTTCATGTTCCTAATGACCAGTCGAAAGCAGCAGCCAACAAATTGCCAACCTGATACCCTCACAATGGAAAGTCAAAGCTACTGGATAGTCCGATCACCAAAAAAGTGAAGACAGTTAATCATTGTAGCTTTGGCAGAAGAAAGAAAGAGAGACGGTACATCATAGCCTAAACAGGGAACAAGGGATGAACCTGTACTCCTGTTCAATAGACAGTTCGGGACGGACGATATGTGAACCTTTCTACTCCTATTAACCTGCTAAAAAGCACATAAAATATCAACGAATTAAATTATGACAGTTCAGATGTTCGCTATGTACAGTGGAGAGTGGTTGAAATTAGAAGTTTAATTATTAATAGCGACGGAGAAAAGAAAATACAGGACAAAGAAAGAAGGAGAAGTGAAAATATCAGAAGAAAAAATAAAAAAGAAGAAATTTACAATCTGCAAGATGGCCCGATGGAATTTTCAGTTACTTACAAGAGACACTTCAGTTGCATATTTCCAATATTTAAATTGCACATTTTTACGGACAGAGCAGGCTGACTTAATTTCAATGGTGCTTTCTTACAATTACATCGACTTTGAAGTGATTCTTTTTTATTTCCCTGGCCGAAATCATACGAATATCTCCCTTAGGATGGGTGGTGATGGTACGGGGGATGAGAGGTCGATTTTCTTAGGCAACTATCTACTATACGTTTTGTCTTCTATAAAAGGAATTCAAGTTTTTTTTCCAGATACCAAGAACAACCAATCAGCCAACGAGTGGAAAGCTTAAAATTATATTGTGTTGAGTTGCGATAGTTTTTTGCGCCAAGGTTGTTGTTTTTTCAGTAGTTTTATTAATAAAATTTATTTTTTATACTTTTATCATAAAGTGCTCGATATTGAATAAATAAGAAAGAAGATTAGGACTCAACAGCTAAAAACAAAAGAAGAAAACAAAAAACAAAAAAGAAAACAAAAAAAAAACACAATAAAAAACCCACAAACCAAAAAACAAACAAAAAAGATTGAAAACAAAAACAGCCCAAATAAGTGAAGAAGCCATAAGAGTCTCCTCACGAAACTTCGAAGTCGGTATGAACCTACACATTCACTAAAACTAACTCTCTCTCTCTCTCTCTCTCTCTCTCTATATATATATATATATATATATAATGTAAACTACCTTTGTATGGATATGTTTTTGGGCTCCTTCTAGTTTGTGAATTGTTGTACATTATTTTGATCGTTGCTGAAGAAGCGTCATTTGTCTTGCTGAAGTAGCTATACAACGTATGCAGAATTTGGAATTTTATTTGATATATATATATATATATATATATATATATATATATATATATATATATATATAATAAACGAGTTATTACGTGACCTAGGTTTCTACCTTATGTTGTCTTCAGGCGATTTGCAATAACTGATTTTGCCGTTTTTTTAAAGAACGCTTATGTAATGTAAATTTTCGAGAACGCTCACGTAACGGGGATTTTTTGAACGCGCAATTTTCAAAATTAGAAGAAATTATAACGTTTTCATTCAATATATATATATATATATATATATATATATATATATATATATATGCACCGGCAGTAAAAAAATCCAGGATGAGATTGGTAAATAATCCGAGAGGATCCAAGTAATATCGTTTAAATATTAAAACTGATCCAATAGAAAGCTGAATGTAAATTTAATTTACAGAGCAGATATTTATATATTTATCTGTAAATTAAGATCATATTTAGGGGAATAGCTATTTCAACATGTCAGTTCGTAACATATATTGTCAACTCCAGTTAACCAAGAATGCGGAAAAATTATGGTCCGGGAGCCAGGGTTAGTAAAAGAATGGGCGAGGAATGTTGATTACGATAGGTTCAAGATGGTAACACATCTATATGGAAGTACTATAAGCAAGCTTGAAATTCAGTGCATGGCATTTGGCCGAGGTGTAAACAACTTTGTTTGTCAGAGTGTTAAACATGTCGGATTTCGTGTTAAAGAACTTATATTTGCGGGAATTTTACTGTACTACTTTGTTCAAAAGAAATCTGACGCTGAAGCACACAAAATTCTTGGTGAGGCTTATGGCGACCATGTTCTGTCGAAAACAACATGCAGAGATTGATTTAGACGCGTAAAAAAAGAATGATTTTGATGTTGAAGTTAAATAACACTCTGGCTCACCGAAAATGTTTGAAGACGAAGAATTGGAGGCATGACTTCATGAAGACCCTTGTCAGGCGCAAGCTGAACTAGCAGAATCATTAGCAGTTGATCTCACATGTTTCGAAACGTTTGAAAGCATTAGGAATGATTCAAAAGAAAGGACATTGGGTGCTGTACGAGTTGAGACCGAGAGACGTTGAACGGAGTCTTGTCACGTCTCAACATATGCTTCAAAGATAGAAAAGGAAAGTTTCTTTTTGCATCGTATCGTGACCGACGATGAAAAGTGGATACAATACTATAACCTTAAGCGTAGCAGATCGTTGGGTAGGCCCGGCTATGCACTAACGTCGGCGGCAAAGCTGAATATCCATGGTTCGGAAGCTGTGCACTGGTCTAATTTTATTATGACCAAAAACTAAGTGATTCAATAATCAATATCTATCTATCTATCTATCTATCTATCTATCTATCTATCTATCTATCTATCTATCTATGTCTCTGTGTGTACACGTGTTGAGGCATGCATTAAAACAATGAATAAAAAATTCGAAAATTGAATTATATAGAAAAGTGATAAGAACAAAAATAAAATAAAATAAAAAATAAAAGAAGAAAAACAAAATAAAAAACACAAGACAGTCAAAAGATTTAATTTAAACAATACCGATACACATTAAGACTGACGAAG
Organism: Ascarosepion bandense; assembly: GCA_037127315.1. Lineage (NCBI taxonomy): Eukaryota > Metazoa > Mollusca > Cephalopoda > Sepiida > Sepiidae > Ascarosepion > Ascarosepion bandense. The sequence continues at coordinate 1,672,980 of JBBBDQ010000455.1, forward strand.
TCTTCTGATGTGTTCTCGAACCAATGTTAAAGCAAGGATATCTATCTATCTATCTATCTATCTATCTATCTATCTATCTCCTTCCTATAAATCCCCCCCCCCCCCAAATGCCTTGTAAACTCTTGCCCCTAACGTAAAAGATAAATTCATTTAAGTTATTATTATGTTTTCTCCTATAAGACACATGGGCATATAATTTGTTCTCAAACTTTGTCAAGCAATGATTTGGAAATCACTCAATTTGGTCTCCATTTTGAATTCTCCATTCCACTGGTAGCTGTTTGAAGTGAACAGAATGTAAATTAGTATATTCTTGTGTTGTTTCCTATAAATGCCAGGAGTACTTATTGATGTGGATTCGATAGTGGGGCCACGAAAGAGCAACTCGGACAACGAGTAATAGGTGTAACATATTGTATTTAACAAGGAAAAATATAGCTACAAGAGTGGCAGTAAGCCACGTCTACCTGGCGTGCTGCTCCCGGAACTAATGCCCTGAGAGTATAAACCTTATGGTTTAAATAATGACTGGAAGGGTCCATAAGTGTCACTAGGTACGCACCCACAACACTTATATAAGCGAATGCACACACACACACACACACACACACACACACACACATACATATATATATATATATATATATATATATATATATATATACAAGTATGGGTGGAATAATATTCCCCATCCAAAGAAACACTATTTTTAAAAAAGCGCTCAATACAAAGTAGAGCTAATAATAATAATAATAATAATAATAATAATAATAATATTTATTAATAAATTATAACATTGATATTTTATAATATCCCTACAAAAGTAGCTATTTTGTTTCGACACTTTTTGTGTCTTTTCAAGTGATGTTATTTCAAATGAATGGCTTTCATTTGAAATAACAACATCACTTGAAAAGACACAAAAAGTGTCGAAACAAAATAGCTACTTTTGTAGGGATATTATAACATATCAATATTAATTTAATTAATAATTATTATTATTATTATTATTATTATATATATATATATATATATATATATATATATATATATATATATATATATATACTAGCAGTATAGCCCGGCATTGCTCGGGTGTAATGAAAGTTTTAAAACTAATCCATGGTCCTGGAGTTCAGACTCTTTGGACGTTGGCACAAAAAACTAAAAAGCAATAGTTGTTTCCAGTTAAAGCGAAACCGTAGACTGAAAGAAAAATAAATAGATGTAAGTCAAATTTTGATTTCCTGGTATCCATATCAAATAAGTTTTTTCGTCATAAACAGAATTTTGAAGGCTAAATAAGTCCTCTGAGTAAATGGTATCGTGGCTGAAACTAAGAACTACAATTATACATACTTAGAGCCAAACCCGAAGCAAAAACTAAAATAAAAGAGATGAAAAAAATACAGACATACAGGCAGATGAACAGACACACACACAAACATCTTGCCTTTTATATATATATATATATATATATATATATATATATATATATATATATATATATATATATATATTTTCGATTTTCTGCACTATTGTAAGAACTGCAACCTTGAAACTTCTGAATATCGTTTCTTATGTCTTTGTCTATGAATGTATAAAATTTGATTAAAATTGGACCACCCTTCTATAACCAGATTTATTCGATTATCGAACACTCACAGACGCTTATAGTACAACTGTGTAAATTTTTAAGAAAATCTGTTCAGCCATTTTGGAGTCTATAGACACACACACAGAGACAAAGTTCCATTTATGAATAAGTTTAGATAGATATATAAAGAAGATGTGTAAACACAAGGAAATATAATCTGTAGATCTCACTCTAAACTTTGACTTTCGTGAATAGATTACGGACGGTGAATTTTGTAAAAATGGAGTCACTGTTTATACTGGGCATTTACCCATACTCCACTTCACTGGAGCGGGTTTTGACACAAGGTCAGTTATTTAACGTGGAGACCCGAGCGCTTACACTCGGGCCAAGCGTCATATTTTACCCAGCCTGCACATTACGCGGGGATTGGGTACAAAGCTTATCTTAGCTCGTCTGTGACGTGGGGAAGCCTAAAATAATTTTCTAAGCGTGGCTTAGGTGTAAGACAAGGCCGAAATTGTGGAGCAGTTTGTGAGGATCGAACTCACTTCTCAGCTGTAATTGGTGTAGCTAGATAAGCTTGTTAACCATTACACGGTGTCAAGCTGCGCAGTCACTCTTTATAATGTGCTAAAAAAGAGTATTATAATAATTAACAATAACTGAACAATATATGAGAGTGATTACTCATTTGGCATGATCTATGAAATCCATTACGTAACTTCTACATCAAACGTTGAGAATATCTTCTCTTGAGCGTCGGTTGCTATTACGATTAAATTCTTTGTTCTGAAAGTTAAATTAATTATCTCTTTCCCCAATCGTGATTATCTCTTTCTTTCTCTTTAAACCGCTAAGTTAGCTTATAACTATAACATTCAACAACGTATAACAGAAAAGACTCTCTTTAAGGTATTGTTTACCGTCTAATCACAAATGGGAGTTAACATTTTCATCGTCTCATAGTTATATGCCTTCATTCGTTCGGATAGCTAGAAACACAATTTAAATTGTCGCTTGTATGAATGACTGGACACTCTGAGAATGTATTGTGATAGACTGACCAGAATAGACTTTCCTGGATCATTGCTGTCAGAAATGGTTATTCTTCTCGTGTATACATTGTTACAGTTCCGTTCATTGACTAAACGACCAGACGATAGCCTGACGTTCCGTTCGCGGCATTACAGCCAGTTCTATCGCTCGCCGTTGTCTAAGCGTGCATCTGAGGACACGATGTGATTGATTCATTGTTAGACCATTTTGTGTTTGTGCGCCATGTCTTGTCTTCGGGCTGGTCGCTGGTTGAGTCAGGTGAGCGAAACGGGTGGTGCCGTTCTGGGCTGACGTCTTTGACCTCGGTCTGAAGAGGAACTAGTTTCTCCATACCGCCTTAAGTGCCTGCCAGACAGATTAAGAGGGTAGGACCTCGGTTCCTGTTCAATGCTTGGCACGATGCCCGCTGACCAAAGTTTTTATTTCGGGATTTTCACATACATTTTATTCATTCTGGCTTTGTTCCTGCTTTTTATGTGTGTTCGTAGTCCCTCGTCTTTTATGAATTTCCTGGCGTTTTTCTTTTAATCTATGCAGAAAGACAATGAGAAGGACGACTTTAATTTAAGGCTGCACAAAAGAAAAAAGTGCGTGCGCATGTGCGTATGTATATACGTCGGCGCATGAGTATTCCTATATGCGTTAGCATAAGTAGTTTTATGTGCGTTGCGTATTTATGTGTGTGTATGCGTGCCTAAGTAGAGACGCATTTGTTATCGTGTGTATATATATATATATATATATATATATATATATATATTTGTTTGAACATTATTTTTAGTCGATACTCGTATTTGAGTAGATAATCTGTTTTTAATCAAACAGTATATTTATATATTTATTTCTACCAGCCTGATTATTTACGGTAAATTTTGTTACAAAAATGTGTATCATTCGGCAGGATTCGAACCTGCGACTTCTGTCAAATCAGAATATCTACTCTAATACGAGTATCAATTAAAAATAATGTTCAAACAAATAAATTAAATATGTCGGTTGTTAAAACCATTTCGTTAATCTTCAGGATTTTCCATAACAATATATATATATATATATATATATATATATATGTATGTATGTGTGTGTGTGTGTGTGTGTGTGTGTGTGTGTGTGTGCGTGCGTTTTATGTATATTATGTCTTTATCGATGATTGAACGCGTTTATCTGCCAATTTGCGTAAGTATATGCGCATCTGCGTAGACAAGTGTATAGGGATATGTGACCACCTCTACGGATGTATGTATATGTGTATATGAGTATATTCATAACTGTGTATCCCTGTGTATATATACATGTGTGAATGCTCTTGCGTTTGCGTATGTGAAATGAAAGAAAGAAAGAAAACATTGTCACATTGACTTGAGTCATGGAAAAATTTTAGAGTTGCATTTGTGGGTATTAAATGATAAATCTCTCTTTTACACCTACATATGTTTTTAAAAAGATTTGGTTTATCTGATTATTTATAAGCAATATACTGTATATACTCATCTACTTTTGAAGATCTAATTTTGGAGCTAATTTTAAGGGGTCGCATCATAAACGAGCTATACGATTAGCCTTTTGTACTGAGTAGCAGTACATACGATATCTGAGTCCGTTCATATCTATCTATCTATCTATCTATCTATCTATCTATCTATCTATCTATCTATCTATCTAAGTCTGTTCTTTCTTTTCTTTTCTATCTATCTCAATCTGTTTATATCTATCTATCTATCTATCTATCTATCTATCTATCTATCTATCTATTCCAGTCTGTTTCTGTCTATCTCAGTTTGTTCGCATCTATCTATCTATCTATCTATCTATCTATCTATCTATCTATCTATCTATCTATCAGATATTCAATGAAAGTAGCTCATTTTTGTGTTTGATAGCTTCAAATAAGCTATTAATCTCGTGTATGATACGACCCTCTTAAAATTATCTTCGAAAGTAGATCTTCAAATATCACATGATACTGAAGTAAATGCAGTAAATAAATATTTTTGTTTGGAAACTTTTTTTTTTTCTTAAACAGTAAATCTAATAACAAGCGGCCGATAAAAAACGAACCTGAAATGCCTTTTCCTTCAGGGAAGCAACTAAACCCTAACCCCTGCAGACACGTGCCGTTACTAGTTCGATCGCGTGTATTGACAAGGAAAGCTTCAAATTACCGATTTAAGGTACGTAATTCTTTTTTTTAAAATCATTTCTAAGAATCGATTCCTGCTAGCTTCATTTTCGGATCCGAAGCGTAAACAACACTAGTCTGATATCATTATCATATTTTTTAGTGGGTACACGTGTTTAAGTTGATATTGTTGATTTTAATTTTTACTGAACAGTTAAATTATTAACATTCAGCCTATAGCGATAAGACACACACACACACACATATAGTATAACCCGGGTATAAGAGACTGATATAAGAGAAAATCGTATATAAGAGAGATTTTATCTGGTCCCAAATTAGAGCCTGTGTAACGTATATAAAATAGACCAAACCCGAATATAAGAGAAACCGGATATAAGAGAGATTTTCTCTGGTCCCAAATTAGAGCCTGTGGTAATATATATAAAATAGACCAACCCTGATATAAGAGAAACCCGGGTATAAGAGAAACTCGTACATAATAGAAACTAGGATATAAAATATATTTTATCCAGTCCCGACAACTCTCTTATATCAGGGTTACACTATATATATAGATATAGATATATATATACATATGTATATATTGTATACGTTCGTTATATGTATATATTGTATACGTTCGTTATCCAATAGAAGCTTATTTCTCTGTATCACAGCTCATCAGAGTGGCTAGACATCCACTTGCTTCTGGCCGGAATCAAAACTCGGCCGATTTGGTGTCAGTTGGAGTCACTAACCCCAAAGCAATGGGCGTATGGAATCAGAGAAGGGGAATTTTTTAGCGTGTCATATATAAGCAGGGTATACACACGCCAGTTACCGAAAGATCTTAATTCATTGCTGAAGAGTAATACATAAATTGCGGAAGTGGTAACTTGGGTACATTGAGAAATGAATGATAATAACATCTGTCAACGTTACAGCTCATTTTTGACATCTTTCTATTATAATACGCGAAAGATTATCCGTGAGTATGAACGGATTTTATTAAAATAAGCAGACACAAAGCTACTCTGGTGTCTACGCATCGTTCATTCAACAATGAATTAGAACACTCTCAGCTATTGGGCGTGTATAATAATAATATACACGCTAAAATTGTGCCTCCTTCTACTGAACTTAGAGGTAGAATCGCCGATTGACGCCAATTCAGTCGGGTTTCAATCCTGGGTAAAAGGCAATCGGTGTCTAACCGTACTGATGAGCTGAGATACAGTGAAACATCTATTTGCGGATATATATATATATATATATATATATATATATATATATATATATATATATATATATATAATAAATAGTAGGAGGATTTGAAATAATTAAGTAATTCATCGAGTTTTTATTCGACGAAAGGGAAGTCCAGTGCTTTCTGCATTCTGTTGAGGTCGAATAAAAACTCGATGAATTACTTAATTATTTCAAATCCTTCTACTATTTCTGTTATATCGTTGCTTGAACCAACTTATAATGCTCTGGAGTGAGCGGCTTGGTGAGAGTAGACGTGGCTCTGGGAGGCACCGTCCTATGGGTTAAGGAACTTGGATGAGTTCCACCACGGAATATGTGAACGATCGGCGCGTCATCGAGTTTAATTCGTTATCTCTTTGTCACCGTGGTACAGCTGGTATGACGTTTGTTTAATAACCTAACTGTCTGTGTTTCAATTCCTGGTAGTTGACGCGCACTGCTGATGAATCCTATTGCATTTTGTTGAGGTCGAATAAAAACTTGATGAATTACTTAATATATATGACAGAAAATAATGAAGTATAATAATTATTAACTACCTGATGGGACATTGTTTTTTCGATGTCGAAACAAAATGTACAATTTTGTAGTAAATTATAATTTGTACATGTTCTAAACTATAACTTTTAATAAATATTTATAGCTCTATTTCTATATTAAACACTGTTTTAAATTAATGTTTTGAACGTTGTTAATACTATATTCCTTGTTTATTCACTTGTATATATATATATATATATATATATATATATATATATAATAATAATAATAATATTAACTATAGTAATAACAATACCAACAGTAACAGAACTAACACTGCCGAAACTAGTATTAATTAAGCTATAATTTAAATCGTCTTGTACAACCCACCGAGAACGAACACGGAGGGAAAAGAAGGGGAAGTAAAAAAAGAAACAAACGAAGTACATGAACAAAAAACAAAAAAAAAAAACAAAAAAAAAAACCCAAGACGAAAACTCTAACACCAAAGCGCTCAATACGAAAGTAGTGCAAACAAAGACAGAAAATCCAATTTCCCTGACGAGCCGTAGGGTGAAACCGTGGTAGGTTGTTGGCTCTTGCTTAGATTTTCTGTATATATATATATATATATATATATATATATATGTGTGTGTGTGTGTGTGTGTGTGTGTCTGTTTGTGTGTGTATATATATATATATATATATATATTTACCTAAAAAAGAAAAACACGGAAAACAAATTAAAAAACCTTATCATTTCATCGACAACGCAAAGAGAAAGGCACAAAAATTACATGATTTTACAAAAATAACAACATTATCCCCGTAAATAAATAAACAAAAATCTCAGTCAATGTTCAGGTTTTCGACCCAATTTCGTCTTTCCTGAAAGAATTATTATTTTCCCAAGCCAACATATACATGTTTAAAAACAGAAATAAAACTCTGAAATCCATCACTTCAACCGATGTTTATGTACAACACAAAAGTTTATTTCATACCATAAGCACCTAATCACAATCTAAACAATATAAAAAAAAATATTTGAATATTACTCGCTCCCTTTACTTTTTCCCAGACTTTGAATTGGGACCCTATTGTGTCCTCCTCATATTTTGACTGACCTTTCAACCACCCAATAAACAATCAAGAACATTGTCAAACTTACAAACCTTCATAAAACAATGACATCATCGCCTCTGTATATATATAAACACGTTCATCATAATAAATCCTTAATATGTCTTTATAAAGACCGTCAGTGAGCGAAACGAATCGGGTAATAATAGTTTTCCTCTTATCTGTTTATATATATATATATATTGTCATCCGCAGACAGATCTGTTTCGCCGTATCACAGCTCATCAGTACGGTTAGACTTCGATTGCTTTTTTACCCGGGATTGAATATATATATATATATATATATATATATATATATATATATATATATATATATAGAATAAAGAGTGAGAGAGGCCGGGGACGTTTAGTTTAAAGTTTATATTTATTGTAGTATAAAGGTATTATACATGTTATGATACTTTAAGTGTCCATAATGATATTTGTGACGCTACACGTGTTTCGAGTCTAAGATTGACTCTCTTCGGGCGAATAAATTTGTGGCTTTACATATCGAGTTCTTTTTGTTTCTGAGGGCCAAGTTCTTGGTTATATATATATATATATATATATATATATATATATATATATATAGGTAAGTGGAAAATTAAAATAAAAATAATGATAAAGAATAAAGAATAAAGAAATAAATCAAATCAGTGAAGTAAAAAATAAAAAATAAAAAGTAAATTCAATAAATCAAATGTTGGTGTGTTGAATAGGCTGTGTTTTCTCCCATCCACATGTGTATAAATGGATAAATGGATAAACAAACAAATAAATAAATAAATAAATAAATAAATGAATGAAGTGCTTATCCCAATTTGAAATGATTTTTTCCTGGGGTTCCGTCTTTAGTACTTAAAAATTATCTTCTATGCGCGTCTGTTTATTTACATGTTTTTTCATCTGTCAGTTGGTTGCTTTTATTGCTTTGACGGTGTTTTGAATTTGGTGTGTGTGTGTGTGTGTGTGTGTGTGTGTGTGTGTGTGTGCGTATATGTGTGTGTACATGTGTGTGAGTGCTTCTTGATTTCGTCTTTGAATTATTTTAGAATTATTTTTTATGGGTCATCTGGTTCTTTTTTATTGTTTGGGCTTATCATTTGAATTTGGTGTGTATGTATGTATGTGTGTGTGTATGTGTGTCTATGCATGTGTGTGTATGTATGTGTGTGTCTGTGTTTTTGGGTGTCTGTGTTTTTCTGGTTCTTTATTATTGTCATTTGAATGTGCGTGTATGTGTTTGTGTATGTATGTGTGTGTCTTTATATTTTTCGGTGTGTGTGTTTTCTTCAATATTCACACATAGATTTTTAATATTTTAATAGAAATTATTTCATTGAAAGATTTTAACCGTAAAAAACTTATCTTCAAAATTTATTTATTTATTTATTCTAAAAAGGTTCGCTTAATACTTGTATGCATTATTTCACTAGCATTTTAAACGGAAATGTATTTCGTTTTATCATTCACACACATAACCACTTTACCGACTCAAAAACACACACATAATTCTCTCTTACACATACATTCATACATGATTCTCTCATTTTATTTACAAAAGATAATTGTTTCGTTTTGTGAAACATGTATACATTATTTCGCTACAATTTTGAACGGAAATGTAATTCGTTTTATCATTCACACACATATTAACGTTTCCGGCATATAAACACACTTAATTCGTCTATAGTTTAAATAATTTTGACACATGTATTATTTTTGCATATGTATACTTACATACATAATAAAAAATTACTGTTTTTTATTTCACGTGGCACACACACTTAAACAGACATAAGTTTTTCCACTACGTTTAAAATATTCATTCATTACATTATTCAACGTGACACGTATCAAACCAATGAAATCAAACCTCAATCAATATACTGTCTCTGTGGATTAAAAAAAAATTAAATTTTTTAAAAGTCATTCGTCATTAAAAAATCTTTGAAGAATCTTGTTAGAGTGAAACATGTTAGATTAAAACACATTTTTCCAACCTGTTCTTTACTCATTCTATTCATATATATATATATAGTAATATTCTTCTTATTAGAATTTATAATAAAGACATATTTTTCGCTACACAAGAGCTGTCGTGTTTCGGTGCTTTATCAGCACCTCATCAGGCGATATACAGTTGTAAGAATTAGGAAATGATATATATAGAAAATTGAATCTATTTTTTTCCCTATTTTAGTGTGTTCGGTTATACCAATGAAAAGTTAGATAATCGCAAGGGGTTGGAGGGTGGATGGGAGAATTTAAGAAGTCACTACAAAGTCATAAAGTTGAGTGTATAGAAGAATGGGGTTAGAGGTTGAAAGTGGACGGGAAATACTGGGAGGTCATGAAAAGATTAATAGTTATATTTATAGTAGAAAATGTAATTAACTATACTTCAAGGTAAACGAAAGGTTGTATTGACCAATGGTTGTTAATTTTTTCGTTTATTTAGCAGGGTTAATTTAGGAAACGAGATTATTTGTAATTTTTCTCGTGAACAGGGCTCGTGTAAGGATTTACTGGTACTAGATTTTTTAAATATTTTCCATTTTACGGTAGGGGTTTGATTGAATCCTTTTAAATGCCAAAAGAATTTAGAGTGGAATGTGCTATTTCTTTACCTTTTTTTATTATTAAAGGATAAATTATGCTGATGACATCAAGATTTGAAGGTGTTCTTAGTGCTACCTGTATAAAATTTATTGACCGTTTGGTTTTCAGTGGTGGAAATTATAGGTAATCAATTGAATCAGTTGGAAACATCTGTAATGGACACTCATTCGGATTTCGTCAATTGCATGTATTAGTAGTCTTATTTTTTGTTATTTTAGAATGGTATTAATAACCTAGGTTGTTATATTTGTTTAAAATTTTATTATTGTGTTTTTTGATGATCTTTTAAAGGTTGTCAGTACAACTTTAGCTTAATTTATGGGTATTTTTGTTAGATATTTTACTAAGGTGGTTATATTTAGAAAAGTGTTTTCAACTATATTGAGGAATTTTTGTCCTTAGTACTAACCATTTAGTTAAATGGGGATGTATACCAAATTAATTTTCGGTTTCTATTACTATTTTTGTTATGCTTGATATATTTATTGTTAGTGCATTTGTGGCCACTGTTTTTCTTTTGATCAGTGTTATAATATTTGTTATAATATTTGTTATAATATTTGTTATAATATTTGTTATAATATTTGTTGCGCTTGAACACTATTATAACCTCGAATAATAAGAATATAACTACAAATATTGCTCTCCTACATATCAAGCACTGTTAAAAAGTAAATGGCCTGAACTGTGGAGTGTTATTCCATTAATTCTTACTACTACTAAGATATATTGCACCCAACGTGGTTTAGAAATCTCGTCATTTTCTTTTTTTTTTTTTTTTGGCAAAATGAAAACAAAAACAAAACATTGAAATCTCACTTAAAAACATCTAAACCACAAACAATCGGGATTATTTCGTCAAACTGAAAAAAACAAAACAAAAACAACAAAAACAGAAAATTTAGGACAAAGGATGAGATGAAAAGCTTATTTCTTTCTCTGTCAACATGATAACACGATTATAAACTTCAATAATAAGAATATAACTACAAATATTGCTCTACTACGTATCAAGTGCTGTTAAAACGTAAATACTACAAACTGAGGAGTGCCATTCCAATAGTTCTTACTATCACTTACATATATATATATATATATATATCTATATATATATATGTCATTCCAATAGTTCTTACTATTACTTATCTATCTATCTATCTATCTATCTATCTATCTATCTATCTATCTATCTAAACGAGTTATTACGCGACCCAGGTTTCTACCATGAGTGGTGTCTTCAAGCGATTTTCAAAAAGTTATTGAAAATCACCTAAAGACACCACTCATGGTAGAAACCTAGGCCGCGTAATAACTTGTTTACAAATAGAAAATATTCAAAAGTTCTACAATATAATTGTATTGAACACTTTTTAATACAAATGTGCACTGGTCTAATTTTATGATGACCAAAAACTAAGAAGTAATCAATCAATCAATCAATCAATCAATCATATATATATATATATATATATATATATATATATATATATATATATATATATATATGCTTTGTAAACAGTAGCTACCCCGGCATTTACGCACCGCTCATTCGATAATGAATTGGAGCACTCTAGCTATTGGGCGTGTTTATACACGCTAAAAAGCCTGCCCTCTTCTACTGGACGCTCGTGGCCTTGGGGTAGAATCGCCAACTGACGCCAATTCGGTCGGGTTTCAATCCTGGGTTAGGAAACGACCGGAGTCTAAGCCGCACTGATGAGCTGTAATACAGCGAAACAGATCTGTCTGTGGATGACTATAATATATATATATATATATATATATATATATATATATATATATAATACTATAGTCATCCGCAGACAGATGTGCTTCGTTGTATTACAGCTAATCAGTATATATATATATGTATACTATAGTCATCCGCAGACAGATGTGCTTCGTTGTATTACAGCTAATCAGTATATATATATATATATATATATATACTATAGTCATCCGCAGACAGATGTGCTTCGTTGTATTACAGCTAATCAGTATATAATATATATATATATATATATATATATGCTATAGTCATCCGCAGACAGATGTGCTTCGTTGTATTACAGCTAATCAGTATATATATATATATATATATATATATATATATATATATATATGTGTGTGTGTGTGTGTGTGTGTGTGTGTGTGTGTGAAAGTAAATGAATGTAAGTTTTAAAACTATTCTAAATCAAAGTAAGTTATTGTGAAAATAACAAAATATATCTTGAAAAAATGGGTATGAAATGGAGTTTATGAAATTATAACAAATTTTTAATCGTTCCCCTATTTTGTTGTATAAACAAGGTTGCACGTTTTATCCAATTATTGACAAACTATCCATAACTTGAGGTGGTCACCCTGATTCTAAGGAATTTTACCTATTTGAAAAAATATCACACATTTAATGTAGATGGCCTCCAATATCTTATGGTTCATCTTATTGTGTGCATGCGTGAGGATTATTGTGTTGTTGACTAAAATCTGTCTGATATTGGAGGCCATCTACATTAAATCCAAACAACCCACACTTAATAAAATCACGTTTAAATCTGGTCATAGCACATTACATTGCATTTAAATATATGGTTCTGTTAACATTTCGAGCTTTCACGCGGTGTGACGTCATAGAACCGCATTACAAATTTACGAACTGCGTTTGCTATTTTTGGTAACTGTTATCGTTGCTTAGCAAAGTTATATGTCAACACAAGATAAAATCGTCGCTGATGGTGGATGTTTTTATGTTAACGTCCTTATAAACTCTTTGAAGATGGCTCATGTGAGCTGAAAGCTTAGGACCAACATGATAAAAGATTATCCGAATATTGGAAAATTTTTGTCTTTATTTTCACCTGAAATTAAAGCGAAAATACGATGTTTAGAACATAATAGACTTTCATTGTCTTTTATGTTTAACAGTATATGTTTAGAAAATTATCTGCTGCCTCGATACACTATATATATATATATATATATATATATATATATATATATATATATATATATATATAGTTTTAAATAAAAAATAATAAAGTTAAACAATTACACCGGTCTCCTTTTTTTTACCCAAATTTTGTTGGGCAATAGGGCACGTATTTCTCGGCTAGTTTTCACGCTGATCCTGATTTCATATACTATGGCTTTGAATTTACTATAGCTACCGTTTTATTTTTTGAAAATGTCGTATATGAACTTCCGTATCTACAAAAATCAGCACGTTCATGCACATAACAAAATATTCAATTTATGATTTGTAAATAAAGTTTTCACCGAACAAAGTAATACAATGTTTTATTAATGTTTAAAACCGTTTAAAATATTAGTTAGTCCGGTAAAATCTATATTTACTAATCATAAGTCGAAAAGCTTACTACAAAAAAAAAAAAAAGAAAAGAAAAGAAAAGTAAAGAAAAGAAAACAATTTAAAAAAAAATCATTATTCATCGAAAAATCATTTTTTCTAAAGACAATGATGTTCTTAATATATCTTATTCATAAAAGCAATTAAAAGCTTTTCTAATTAAATAATGTCTTACTTTTATGACATTTTATTTTCCGATTCCAAGCAGTTTTTTGCTAACTGAGGTTTCAGTTTTATGAAAAGGAATCGATGATTTAAATTCTCGAAGAAGATATTTAACAAATATAAACGTTCAGATTTACAAATTTAATTTCTTGAAATTTCATAAAATTAAATAAGTGTGTGTTTGTGTGGAGAGAGGTAAAACTGAGAAAAATTTCTAAGATTTTCTAAAGAAAACATTTCTAAAATAATTTAATTAATTTGTGAATAAATCCTGAAAGGTTCATTAAAAACCAACAATTATTTGATTTTTGCAAAGCTTTCCAAGTCAATGTGTTTCTCAGCAGAAAAAAACACGCTAAAATTTGTTCTGCTAATTTATAATCCGCCCGTTGGCACAAGAAAAACAAGATTTTAACCACAATTTCGAACGTTCTAAAATGGATTAAAAAGCATAATTGAATAAAAAATAATTTAGCTTTTCTTCTTAATAAGAAAGATTTTGACGACAAAAGTTTGTTTTTATCTAGTTTAGGGCTTTTTTTTTCATCATAGTATGTTCTACTTGTATTTGTCATAGTTGGTAGATATAATATATTTTTCCTAATATATTTCCCTAATACACACATACACAGACGCATATATATATATATATATATATATATATATATATATATATAATAGAATATGCACACACATTTGTTAATGAAATCTCCAAAAATATTTTTGGTACCCAATTACACACACACACACACACACACACACACACACACACACGCGCGCACGAACATACATAAAGACACACACACGTACAGAAATACACACTGACACACACAAGCACTAACACACACACATATATATATATAGTTGAAAACAATATCTCTTGTATTTTTCCACACACACACGAACATACATACAGACACACACACATACAGACATACACACTGACACACACAAGCACTAACACACACACATATGAAAACAATATCTCTTGTATTTTTCCACACACACACACACACACACACACACACACACACACCTCGAGAGACATGAGAGAGACATTTGTTTAAACTATATATGGCGAGAGAGATCAAATGGATATAGATTTAAAACTATTTTCACATATGCATCCAGACATGAATGCTCAGTGACAGGGTTGGGGTCAGCTTCTAATGCCTGAGGCGCCGCAAAAGGGAAAGTGCCAAGGGAACTTGAAAAAATGTTTGTTACTAATCCCCATGTACGCTTGAGGTACCAATTTCAAAACCTCCCTGTGCCATATTCTGTTCAGTAGGAGGACAGACAAATACTCATATATATATATATATATATATATATATATATAATGGCTCACACTGTACGAGACCCGAGGGCACTCGAGGTAGAGGTTACGTTCAGGGGTAGTTTATATGAATAGAAGGGGGCGATATTTTCTGACTCTAGACTTGAACAGGTCAAGATTGTAGAGATTGGAGAAACAGCCTCTTGGGTGTCTATTCCATATATATTGTGAGTATATATATATATATATATATATATATATATATATATATATATCGTCATATATATATCGCCATATATAGTTTAAACAAATGTCTCTCACATGTCTCTCGAGGTGTGTGTTTGTTGGTGTGTGTGTGTGTGTGTGTGTGTGTGTGTGTTTGAGACAGTCTACCAGTATTTGATTGCTATGTTATCTCTGAAAACACATTTGCACTTGCAACACGATTATATCGAGTTTAATGAAGTCTACATGGGAAGTGAATAAGGAAAGAATATCAGTGTATGTCGGGTGTATGTCGGGTGGTTGTGAAATAAACGCTAAAGAAATGAAATTAGGACAAGAGAAGAGAGAATTAATGAAGAATTTAATATTTATACAAAGAAACTTAAGTCCGTAAGAAAGGCACGACTCGGTGTGTACGAATAAGTGAAAGACTGTAATGATCAGTGCGTGTGTGTCAGGCGATTTAAGTGTCATATGTGTACTGTCTCTCTCTCTCTCTCTCTCTCTCTCTCTTTATATATATATATATATATATATATGTATAAAGACGGAAGCTGACGATGGTTCGCTTGAAATAGGCCTATACTTCCGCTTAACTATGGAATAACGTCTCTCTCTCTCTTTCTCTCTCTCTCTCTCTCTATATATATATATATATGTGTGTGTGTGTGTGTGTGTGTGTGTGTGTGTGTGTGTGTAAGTATGTGCGTTTAATTAATGTGGAGAAGTTTGTTTCATATTGAGCGCTGTTGTTTCAGTCATATCGACTTCAAAGTTTCACAAAGGCATTATTGTGATACAAAAACAAGCTCCAGAAGAGCGAAGACATCACGATAATGTCTTCACGAAACCTTGAAGTCGACATAACTGAGACATCACTGCTCAGCCAAGTGACAATTTTTTTTACGTTAATTTTACTAAAGTTCTATTTCTATCTCTGTCTCGATATCGAATACTTTATGATAAGAAAAAACTTGCCTAAAATGCCTTTCCATCAGTCTTCTTCTTCTATGTGTCTTGTCCTATCAGGACGTAGGCGATCATGGCTTTCCACGTCTCCTTATCCCTGATGGCTCTTAGCACACTTTCTCCTATTACACTACGCAACCATCGTTCCGTCATCCACCTACTCAGGTCCTTCAAATGTGTTATCCGCTGCTTTCCTCTGTCTTTTCCCGTCTATCTGCCCTGTTAGTATCAGGTTCTCCAAGCTCTCCTTCCTCATTGCATGTTCCAGGAACTTTAGTTGTCTCTTCCTGATACTCAGTATTAGTTTTCTTTTCGTTTCCATCATTTTCAAAATCTCATCATTGCTCACATGCTCGGTCCATGATATCCGCAGCATCCTTCTGTAGAACCACATTTCAGTTGCTTCAAGTCTTTCCTTAATCTTTGATGATATTGTCCAGCATTCACTGCCATATTGAAGAACTGACATCACATAGCAATCCAGTACTCTCTTCTTTGTTTCTAGTGAAATTGTCCTGTTTTTAATACTTTACTCAACTTTTGGAATGCTTCCTTCGCCATGCTAATTCGCCTTCGGATCTCTGTGTCGCACTTTCCGTCTTCTGTTAAAACACTTCCCAGGTATTTAATTTTTTTATACCTGCTTGATTTTAGTATCTCCGACTTGTATTTGGCATATTGGGCTGCCCTTTTTACTGATGACCATGCATTCGGTTTTTTGCAGTTTATTTGTAGTCCTT
>JBBBDQ010000455.1:1695000-1702500 GCA_037127315.1 Ascarosepion bandense
CAAAACAACACTCTCAATCTGTTAGCTGTTAATCGTAATGAGTCGGAGCATAATTTTGATTTAAATAAATCTAACTCTGACTAAAAGAGAATGTAATATACCGAGACGATAATGTTAAGAAAGTGTTTTAATCGCTAGATCAGCCTCAGTAAATTTGCATCAAGTTTCTTACCATATTTAGACATTCTTGGCAGAGCTTCTATTATTTAAATGTGGGATATGTAATAACAAAAGTGCTAGAAATATAAGCAAAAAAATGCAAATTAATTTATATACCCAAATTATATTAAAAAAAAACTAACAAAAAATAATTCTAAAATTCTCAGCAACTTATTTCTTTCCTGCGCATGTGCAGTCACATCAACGTAACATGACCGATGAAATCCTAATGAACGAAACGCGTCACAAACCTTTTGGCACTTCGTTGTTCTCATACTTTTCTTTTTCTCGATTTACACACACACACACACACACACACACACACACACACACACACACACACACACACACACATATAGTACTGTGCAAAAGTATTAGGACAAGAGTGGTGCAACCAAGAGGTATATACAATATTTACAGTCTCTCGCAGTAGTAAGTGTTATTTTACGAAGTTCGTGATAATGACAACCCCTCCTGCTAAACGCACATTGTCTTTTATACATCCGCGCAAACGGATGTCACATGGTACGAGACATGACATAACAAAAAATAATGTTCTAGCAAATAAATTTATATATATATATATATATATATATATATATAGTACTGTGCAAATGTATTAGGACAAGAACTATTTTATCTTTTATGAGGCATCAAAATAAAGTTTAAAATCACCCCTGTCCTAACACTTTTGCACACTACCGGTAGTGTTCAAAAGTATTAGGACAGGGGTAATTTTCCTAAAAAGCTCACTGAAATTCAAATACAGGGTGAAAAGCCAAGTAAATTGCTAATAAATATTGATTATTTAAAACTAGGTGTAAAAGAAATGTATTAAAAAGAAGTTATATTTAATTTTCTATTAAACAAGTTATTTTGAAACTACTCATTATTCTATTATCCTTGGATATGACTGATTTTTTCTTATTCCCGACGTCCAACTTTCGAATTGATAAGTCTAATGTTACTTCGCAAGACACACTTTGAGAACAAATACAAGCTGCTTGGCAGGAGATAGCATTAGATACATTGAAGAAGTTTGTAATGTCAATGCCTGACAGAATGAAGGCTGTGATCAAGCAAAAGTCTATTATACTAAATATTAAATTCCTTTTGTAATAAGTATATTTTTCTTGTTAAAGCATTTCTTGAGTAAATCAAATAAAATTACTTTAATTAAATTGTTTATTTTCTGTCAATATGCTTAATAAAAGATGAAATAGTTCTTGTCCTAATACTTTTGCACAGTACTGTATACACACAAAAAGAAGCTGAGATACAATTAGATACATTGAAGAAACTTGTAATGTCAATGCCTGACTGAATGAAGGCTGTGATCAAAGCTAAAGGCTATTATGCTAAATATTAAATTTATTTTGTAACAGGTATTTTTCATGTTAAAGCATTTGTTGAGTAAATCAAATAAAATTACTTTAATTAAATTTTTTTTGTCAATATGCCTCATAAAAGATAAAATAGTTAATGTCTTAGTACTTTTGTACACTACTGTGTATATTAATTTAAGATCTATCAACATTGCCGTGGGTTGTAAGAAAGATATAACCTCAAAGGAGAAACACGATATTGTAAAGTTATTGAATGATGAAAATGCACCGTTTGAATTTGCGAACAAGTTGAATTTAGCTAAGAGAAAAAAAAACAAACATAGAAAACGTTTGCAAGATAAGAACAATGAAGAAGTGTGGTTTTAAGAATGTCAGGAATGATTTGATTTGAGAAAAAATAGAAACGTAAAGTGCAAGGAAAAAGAAAAATTCTGCTGTTGTGGATGTAAACAAAAAAGATTGAACATTAGCGGAAGACAAGAAGGCAAACAAAGTACCACAATTAAGCAAACATTATGCAAAGAAACGTATAAATAACATAAAGAAGTACAGGAAAATATATTTCTCAGTTGCTGAATGGATTGCTATATGGCTTGGGTTAGGAGTTGGGTCCTTGGGTTAGGAGTTGGGTCCTTGGGTTAGGAGTTGGGTCCTTGGGTTAGGAGTTGGGTCCTTGGGTTAGGAGTTGGGTCCTTCATGAAAATAATCAACTAAAACGGCTGAGAAGACAATAGACACAAAGGTAGATTAATGATTCGGATTAATATTAAAAGCATTAACATTAAAAGTCCTTTCAAATGTGTTGGTGTATTAACCTTTATTTTTTTTTTGTTTTTTTTAATCATATCACCCCGAGCAAGGCGGTAACGCCACAGATGTGCAGGGGGCTCCGTAAGAGTGAAAAGATTGGAAAAGAGAAAGCCGGAAACCACATCCTAAACAGAAAACAAGGGATGAGCCTCTTCACCCGTTCAATAGACGTGGGTGGAGTGTGAACCGGGCGATAGTTTAGTCTATCTACTCCAATTGAAAAAAAAGAGTAAACGACTGGAAAAGAGTAAAAGATTGGAAAAGAGAAAGCCGGAAACCACATCCTAAACAGGAAACAAAGGATGAGCCTCTTCATCCGTTCAATGGACGTGGGTGGAGTGTGAACCGGGCAAAATACTCTACATTATTCATAAATATTACGTGTCCTTCCACTATATATACTTAAATCTCATTGCTTCCAGTGGAGCCTAGGCCATCGATAAGAGGCTCGTTGATACTTCTGTAACTTGTCTTTCTTACAGATTGGGGTGTTGTCCCCTACGCAAAGCTACGGGTGAGGTAAAGTGGTTGTCAACCGAATCCATAGAAAAAAAATCTGTCTTGCTGTTTAACACATAGATGGAGGGAGAAGAGATGGATTAATACCTTTCTCCTGGAAATTTTACGCAAGTGAATGCAACGAATTCGAACTCGGTTCTCCGATGTCTCATTCCGAGCCGATATCCACTGCCCCACAACCTCTACTACATCTGGCGACTCCTAATATACTAACACTGAGGACACAGCCGTGAAATTTAAATCTACTCTTATTTGGCGGTTGAAGTATATCCGACCATGCATAGAATACTGTTGTCATATCTGGTCGGGCACCCCTGCTATTCATCTCAGGGTTCTCGAGAGGCTCCAGAAGAAAATCTGTAATATGATAGGTCCCGACCTGGCAGCTCGACTCCAGCCACTTTCTCACCGACGGGAAGTGGCTTCCCTCTGTCTTTTCTACAAATATTTTCATAGCTTCTGCTCCGACGAACTTAGCTCACTGACGCCCACTCTACAGGAATTTACTCGAGCAACCAGACTGGCAACAAGGTTTCACTCTTTTACAGTTAAATAAACTAAATGTATTCCCCACTTCTACTTCCTCAGCTTCTTTTCTCGCACTTCTCGTGTGTGGAACTCACTTCCGTATACTTGCTTCTCTGACAGCTACAATCTCCAGAAAATAATTGCAATATCAATTCCCATCTCTTATCCACTTGACAATAGTCTTTCTTTCGTCCTTTCTTCATCATTCCGTTTATCTTGTTCTTTTCTTTTCTTACTTTACCCTCGCAACTGTCATCACACCGGATTTCCCATCCTTCTCTTTTCCCTTTCACTGACAGCCCCTGCAATTGGTTCGTCTTTCTCTTCGCTCTCTTCCTGCTTAAACTTTCAATTTTTAATTATGTAGCCCCATGCGCATCAGTGGTGGTATCGCTTTGCTTGGGGTGAAACGATTAAAAAAAAAGCAGCAGAAGCAGGATAAATGATTTCTTTTGGTGACTAAAGTTGGTTAAGATGGACGGAGAAAATTATTGCAAGTTCTCGGAGAAGATATTTTTGAATGTGATATATCCCGGGAAGGAATATCAGGGAAAAGAATAGTGCAAGAATTATACTTACCACTGAAGATAGATTAGAAGAGATTTATTATACAACAGTACAATAAACCAATAGTCATACAAGAACAATCAACGAATAGTAACAGGAATAACGATCAAGTAGCAAATGTTTCCGCCTATGACGTATGCGTCCGTCTAGTGACGTATGAATATTTATTCGCCTTCCCACTCAAGGCAAAATGTGGCACAAGGCCTTTTTATAGTGGGATCCCCGGGCCCTATAGCTCGGCCAAAAAAGAATCTTTAAGTTAATGATTATATTATATGATTATCTTTTACATCTTTTAAAGTTTCGAACGACACAAATAGGCGCGTTTTGATGCTATCTAACGCCTAGGGGCGGAAAATTCAATTTACCTTGACATGTTTAGGTGAGTTAATCTCGTGTCGATCGGAAGTGTTCCGAGCGCGCAGGGTTAAGTCCAAGACTGTTCAGAGTAGTTGAAGTGTTCCACCTACGACGCCCCCGGACGCCGCACCCCTGCCACAGCTAGCCACTTGAAAGTGTCACAAAGGGTCACACGAGAAAGTATTCCGTAATGGCTCCGGCGTAACAACAAGCCCTGTCGCTTTCAGTTGCGGTATGACCGTTGGGTGACTGCTCTTCACTAATTGAATTTCAGTTCCCTGACCTATGTGGAGCAAGTCTGTCTGTAAACATCATGAACCGCTTCGAGGGAGTAGGGTTAGTTGTACATGGCGATCTTTTCCCTATGGTAGGTGTCGGATTGGACAGGTACATTAAGCACTATAAACCCTTCACCAGTCACGACAACGAGGTCCGGCTTGCGTACGCCGCGTTCAGTCTGGAACCAGGGCTCTTTGATGGCATCGAAGCCGCGCTTTTTGAGAATCTGTACCTCAAAGAATACAAAAGAAACATTGTTGTTCATTATTAAAAAAATATGTATGGAAGAATGGAAAGCAATATATAAGCAAATATTTTTGGGAAGAAATGAAAATGGTTGCCAAATTAGAAAATCAATGAATGCAAGAATATAGAATGCCAAGAAGCCATTGTTAACATCTAAAGATTATTTAGGTAAATATTATTTATGTAAAAATTAAGTGTCATCAGTGATACATGCTTAGACGATCATGTCTGTTTCGAGCCATGACTGACAAGGTTGAGGATTTTCCCGCAGAAGGTCTCTGTGGTAGAATGGTTGCCAACAATGTTTATAGATCTCAATCCTTTCTGAATATTCAACTCATAGCTGGAGGGAGAAGAGATGGATTAATACTTTTGCCAAGAGTATTTACGTTTAAGTGAATGTAACCAAACCGACTGGGATTCGAACTCGGTTCTCCGATTTCTCATTCCGATAACCATTGCACCACAATGCACATATCTACTGTACATATAAGCAGATAATATTCATAGTTACTAAGTTGAATTTATATTTTCCTGGTCATTTTTCAAGATTTATGCTGCACCCTCACCAAAAAAAACAAAAAAACAAAAAAAAACAAACAAACAAACAAATTATTATGAATATTAGTAAAAATAAATAAATAGATAAATAAAGATAGATAGATAGATAGATAGATAGATAGATAGATAGATAGATAGATAGATAGATATGATAGTGGAGATAGATAGATAGATAGATAGATAGATAGATAGATAGATAGATAGATATGAACATAGATAGATATAGAACATAGATAGATAGATAGATAGATAGATAGATAGATAGATAGATAGATATGAACATAGTGGAGATAGATAGATAGATAGATAGATAGATAGATAGATAGATAGATAGATAGATATGATAGTAGATAGATAGATAGATAGATAGATAGATAGATAGATAGATAGATAGATAGATAGATAGATAGATATGAACATATGAGGATAGATAGATAGATAGATAGATAGATAGATAGATAGATAGATAGATAGATAGATATGAACATAGTAGATAGATAGATAGATAGATAGATAGATAGATAGATAGATAGATAGATAGATAGATAGATAGATAGATATGAACATAGTGGAGATAGATAGATAGATAGATAGATAGATAGATAGATAGATAGATAGATAGATATGAACATAGTGGAGATAGATAGATAGATAGATAGATAGATAGATAGATAGATAGATATGATATAACATATAGATAGATAGATAGATAGATAGATAGATAGATAGATAGATAGATATGAACATAGTGGAGATAGATAGATAGATAGATAGATAGATAGATAGATAGAACATATGAAGATAGATGGAGATAGATAGATAGATAGATAGATAGATAGATAGATAGATAGATAGATAGACAGATATTACAAGCTGAACCCTTGCAGTATATTGCTGGTATCAATGTAAGTATATCCTGAGAGTTTTATTAGAATCGTTTTGTTAATACTAATTTTTTTTTGTAAAAAAAAAAGAAATAAATAAAAAATAAAAAATTGTTAATTTGCATGACAAAATCTGCCAAAGTGAATTTCCTCTGCTTCGTTTCATTTTTTCTTTGTTTTTCTCTTTCATTTTCTTCTTCTCTAACTTTGTGACTATTTCGTTTTCTTTATCACCGTCTTCGCAAAATTATCTGCCCTCTAGATTCTCTCCTCTTATCTTTCTCCTTTTCATACTTTCTTTCTTTTACACTTCTGCCTTTCTCTCTTGTTTTCTATTTCCTCGCTCACTTTCTCTTTTTTCTTTACACCCCCCACCCAACTCTGTCATTCTCATTCTTTTTTCTTTTCTCATTGTTGTGGGACGATAGTTGTCTACTGATTTAATTTCTGCCGGCCGCCTACTGTTGATGGCAAGATCTCTCCCTTTCCTGCGTTTCGCTGGCCAATGTTAAAGCAAGCGCCCAACGCTAATTCGATTGTCCATCCCCAAAGGTCGGGTCACATCGAGGCACGATGAATCTGTAGTCTGACTGGATGCTAATTGAGTTATGTAGATTACTTGCCCTTCCAATCAACAAAATTTGTTATTTACTAGAAAATATCCTCGAGGTTAACTGGATTGTCTCCCGTTTTCTCCTCATCGTTATCCAACCTTCCGCAAACGAAACATTTCATTGAAAGAAAAAAATGGCCGTTCATATTTCATCTCGACAAAAATAGAAATTATTTTTTTCGGATTTTTATTATTATTGTTATCATACACAAGTTTATGTTTTGGGATGAGACTTGATCAAATGATATCAATTGTTTTATTAGATGAAAACATTTACATATGACATTTCAGCTGTAAAATTGAATAGACGTCGATGTGATTTGTTTATTATTTGTTTCGCTCAATCCATTACTTTTCATTCTTCACATTTTTTCTATCTATCTATCTATCTATCTATCTATCTATCTATCTATCTATCTATCTATCTATCTATCTATCATAGTCTGTTTATATCTATCTATCTATCTATCTATCTATCTATCTATCTATCTATCTATCTATCTATCATAGTCTGTTTATATCTATCTATCTATCTATCTATCTATCTATCTATCTATCTATCTATCATGTCTGTCTATCTATCTATCTATCTATCTATCTATCTATCTATCTATCATAGTCTGTTTAT
>JBBBDQ010000455.1:1705000-1810000 GCA_037127315.1 Ascarosepion bandense
ATTTAAAATATTTTATAAATTATATATATATATATATATATATATATATATATATATATATATATATATATACTAATCATTTCACCCCAAGCAAGGCATTCTACTGCCACTGTTGCGCAGGGTGTTACATTGGGGAAAGTGATGAGAAAGAGGGGTTAGTTATCAGGGATGTCAGGAGGAGGGTAATAAAAGGATGAGAATACCAAGGATGGGGGTGGAGTAGTTGGAAAAAGAGCTTAAGAGAATGCCAGTTAGTGTGATAGGAGATGTCTATTGACCTTACATTTAAATTCCTGGAGATTGTAGCTGTCGGGGAAGCAAGTATATGGAAGAGAATTCTACAGGCGGGAAGTGCGAGAAAAGAAGCTTTTAAAGTAGAAATTGCGGTTACACTTTATCGATTTCACTGTAGAAGGATGGGACCTAGTTGCTAATCTAGTAGCTCGTGTAAATCCATATCTATGGGGCACCAGTGATTTAAGTTCATCGGAGCAGAAGCCGTGAAAGTATTTATAGAAGAGGCACAGGGAAGCCACGTCACGTCGGTGAGAAAGCGATTGCAGCCGAGCTGTCAAGTCGGTATCAATCACATTATAGATTCTCCGTTGGATTTTGTCAAGAACCCCGCGGTGAATATCAACAGTATTCGATACACGAGCGAATGGAAGATTTATATATGTGCAGGGTGGACTCAGACGGGAAAAACTTTCTGGCCCTGCACAGTGAACCAAACTTCTTAGCAGCGGATTTAGCAATGGATTCGATGTAGTCAGTCTACTTGAGGTCCGCTGAGAGTGTGAGGCCAAGGATGCGTAGTGTTTTACTCTCAGGGAGGCTAACCTGTTTCATGCTAAGTGGGAGTATGAACGATTGTCTATGATGGTTAATAGATAGCAGCTTCGTATTGGAAGCATTAAAATTTACGAGCCATTTCTTACCCCAGTCCACCACGGATTGGGAGTCCTTCTCAAGCTCGGCAGCGAGGTTCGCTTTGTCAACCTCAGCAGATGTTTGCTCGAGGCAAGAGTAAACGGTGGTGTTGCCAGTGTACATGCCTACTTGGGATCTTATAACATCGGGGAGATCGTTAATGCAAATCAGAAAAAGAAATTAGTTGTTTCGCCACTATCTTTGTGAACAACGGTTATCCGTCGGACATTTTTCAATCGGTTATTCGAGACAAGATTGCTGAGTTTAATAAAATTAAACCTGTAACGGTTAGTAAATGTCCGGTCTATCTCCGAATACCGTAGTTGGGTAGGATTAGTGAGTTCTTTGCCAAGCTGTTTATCAGGTCTAGGTGACCCTCTCTTTGTAAACAAAGGGACTGTTTTTTTTATCTGCTCTGCTGGGTCGCTAGCTTCTTCAGATATAACTTTTATACTTCCCATGCATGTCATTAATGATAGATTTTCTTTTCATAATTTTCCCCCGTTTACAGGTTTGATGAGAGGGGACGAAACCGGTTGACTGGCGTTTCTGTTGTAAAATTTATCATGGCCTGTTATAGCAAAAAATTTCTTGTCTTCAACGCCATTATATATATATATATATAGTAAGGAGGTAAATAAGTATATATATATATATATATATATATGTGTGTGTGTGTGTGTGTGTGTGTGTGTGTGTGTATACAAGCTAGTTACCGTCCTTGCACCCTCGGTTTAAACATAACAGGCCATTATTTTATTCTATTTATATTTATAATTAAATTATAAATCTGTTTTTTCTCCCACCACGTTTTTAGTATTCTGTTCTATTTTTAGGTTTTGCTATTAACCTAAATTGATTATACATTTAATAAATAAAAACATTACCACATCCGATTTTATACCCCTAACAAACTTTAAGAAAGGAACGCTAATAAATAATTCAAAAAGTAAAAAGGCCAGTATAATATGATATGATATGCACACGATGATTGCTGAAAAATGCATGAAACTTCTAGTGTAAAACGTAGGATATATATATATACAGTACACTAAATCTAAAATTGAGCCACCATTTTTTGTCTGTAATTACTAGTGCTGCCTTATTGTAATTAAGTATATTAATATACTTATCCGCAGACAGATCTGTTTCGCTGTATCACAGCTGATCAGTACGGCTTAGACTCCGATCACTTCCTAACCCAGGATTGAAACCCGACCGCATCGGTGTCAGTCGGCGATTCTATCCCTAGGCCACGAGCGTCCGGTAATATATATAATTTAAGTGGTTTATACTAATAGAAGTATATTCCACAGATATTTATCTTTTAAAAGTGTTCAATACAGAAGTCAAGCATATATATATATATATATATATATATATATATATATATATATATATATATATATATATATATTACACGATCCTAACACCAAGAAATTTCAATGGAACCTCATTAAGATGGCAAAAGTGAGCCGAAAGCTTAGAACCAACTTAATAAAGGATTGTTCAATTGTTGGAGAGTTTTTGTCTTATTTTCAACTGAAATTAAAGCCAAAATACGACGTTTAAAACGGCTCATGATTAAACATAATAGACATTCATTGTCTCTTATATTTAACAGTATATGTTTGCAAATTATTTGCTGCCTCGATACACTAAGTATATATATATATATATATATATATATATAGTGATAATTATAATATGAGTGTTTATAATGCAAACATAGTTGACTGTAACACAGAAGAGCTGTTGTGTTTCGGTACTAGTTTATTGGTACATCGTCAGACAGTGAAATATTTTTCTGTTAAGAATCATTATGTATAGAAATTTAAAAACAACACAATTGTTTGCATATACAACCAATTTGGGTCATGGAATTTGAAGGTTTGGGCTCGGTTAACCAATAGAAAGAAAGGTAATGATGAATGGGGGGAATGAGTTAATAGGGTAAGGAAAGGGGGGTTGGGGAATTAAGATGTGAAAAAGTAAAGCTCTATTAAGTATCGAGCAACCTTCAAAAAGTAAATTACTACAAACAGTAGACTGTCACCCGTTATAGTTATTATTATTGTTAATATCACAGCATATGTGACTGCAATTCAATCGGTGCACGAAAACCGAAACCTGAAAGCTTCTAAGTTGCAGTCACGTATGGTATTATCTAAACTTGTTTATAAATGGAACTTTGTCTCTGTGCGTGTGTGTGTGTGTGTGTGTGTGTGTGTGTTTTTTTTTTTTTCAGCCATTACCGGCTTAGTGAGAAACATTCACTGCTGAATGATCTTAGACGTAAGAATGAAATTTGGGCCTATTTACTTCCTATACAGAAAAGTCTTTGCAGAAATTAGTAAGCGATTTTTTTTCGGTGCTTAATTTCACAAGAAAGTTATTGACATTGAAACAAGTGAAATAAAAAAAAAAAGGAGTTATAAATTTGCGTGTATTTACGTATATAAGGGATGTTAGCGTTCGGGTCCGAAAACAAAAGTTGACCATGTCTGCATTTTTAAATATTCTTCGAAAATTTCTAAAATTCATTTAGTCAACAAAAAATAAATATTTTCTTCCGTAATTTTGAGACAAAAACGAACGCAATATTGTTTACAATGCCACACAAAACATCAACTCCGGTTTCCGCAAAAGAAAAGAAAATAGTTTTTTTAATGGAATTTTTTAACAATTTTTAGACAACAAATTTTTATGTAATTATTTTTTATATAACTGAGTTTTAAAGTCAGGCGGCGGCTACAAGCGCTCGGAAATCGCAACACGCTGCATTAATCATCTAATTAAAAAAATGTTCTGAGTTGCGCGGGTAACGCCGGGCTATGATGCACTGGCATTAATAAAACTACATATCTATAAATGCTCTATGTCTGTACTTTAAAAAAAAAGCAATTATTAAACTTTGGAATATATACACATTAGTTAAACCACTTTCATTATATATATATATATATATATATATATATATATATATATATATTAGTCATCCACATACAAGACTGTTTCGCAGCTCAGTAGTGCGGTTAGACACATCCATTTACTTCTGGTCAGGATCGAAACTCGACCAAGTTGGTGTCAGTCGGATCGCTAACCCCTATGCCATAGGCGCATAGGCGCATGGAATCTGCGAAGGGAAATTTTAGTGTTGTATATAAGCAGTATATACATACGCCAGTCACCAAAGTTGACTCTCTTCAGGCAAATAACATTTTGACTTTGCATATCGAGATCAGTTTGTTTTTCTGACAGCCTAAAATACCGTGTATATATAGATAAGTAGTCGGTGGCGGGTCAGAAAGTTCATATGCGTGCGTGTTTGTTGTTTTCTTTTTTCATACTCGCCCGTTAAATCTCTTCCATTCTAGTAATCATTCACCTTTCATTGACCATAAACTTTTTTTTCCACTGACTTGCGAAATTCGATTTCGTATTTTTACTTCAAAATTGTTTTTAACGATTTTTTTCTACGTGTCATTTAGTTCTTTTTGTTGTTATTGGAATATTATTTTTTGGAATACTATTTTTTGGAATACTATTTTTTGAAATACTATTTTTTGGAATACTATTTTTTGGAATACTATTTTTTGGAATACTATTTTTTGGAATATTATTTTTTGGAATACTATTTTTTGGAATACTGTTTTTTGCAGTGGTTCATGAATCGTTTTTAGCGCGTTTGAATTTATTGTATCTGTGTTGACTTAAGTTTATCGTGCTGTTTTGTTGAGGAAAGGCCTGTATTGTTTATAAATATTTCATCCTTCATCATGAACCTGCATTTTGGTAGATAGAACCTCTTTAAGTTCGAAAACACATCATTTTTAAAAATAAAAACAAATCTGAGCTGCAAATCTAAAAATGTAATTTATGCTTCAAAATGCGATGAATGCACAAAAATATACGTAGGGGCGACACAAGAACTGAATAAAAGAGTTAGCCCTCCACAGAAATAACATTAAACTAGTCAATAACAGGAAATTGCACGTTTTCAAACACTTACACGAATTCAGTCGAGGCAAATTCAGAATAATGCCTGACTAACAAAAAAGCAGATTATGACACATTCATGATGCAGGAAAAAAATATTTATTAAAAATACAAGCTTTCCCTCAACCAGTCAGTCAGCTAAGTGCCATACGTGATACACGCTTTGTGCGATCATGTCTCGAAAGAGACATGACTGACTGGGCAGAATATTATCCCGCAGAAGGTTGCCATTGCTTTCTGTGGTAGACTGGTGGACGACCAAGGCTATAGAACCCAATCTGTCCTGCTATTTAACCCATAACTGGAAGGAAGAGACGGATTAATACCTTTCCCAAGGGTATTTGCGAGTAAGTGAATACAACTGGAATTCGAACTCGGCTCCTCGATTTCTCGTTCCGAGCCGATACAACATGAAAAACCGAACACACATACACAGACATACTAAATTGAAACGCGCTAAAAATATCGCGAACCATTGCAAAAAAATAGTAATTCGAAAACAACAAATAGAACTAGTTGACCTGTATATTTTAAATTTAAGACGAAATCAAATTTCGCAAGTCATTGCAAAAAAAAAAACAAAAAAAAATTATGGCCAACGAAAATTGAATGATTTCCAAAAAGGAAGAGATTTAACGAGCGAGTGTGAAAAAAAAAACCCTCAAAAAACAAAACAACAACAAAAAACAAACAATGAAAAACAACAACAAATACAAAAACAAACACGCACACATATGAACTTTCTGACTTGCTCACCGACCACCTATCTATATATACACGGTATTTTAGGCTGTCAGAAAGACGAACTGGTCTCGATATGTAAAGTCACAAGATTATTCGCCTGAAGAGAGTCAACTTTGGACTCGAAACACGTTTAGCGACACAAATACCATTATGGACACTTAATATATTATACAAAAATGCAAGTAATATTAATAATAATAATAACAATAAATCTACGCTTTAAACAAAACGTTCACGGCTTCTCGCATTTTTTTTTTCTCTCTCTATATATATTAAGGTATACATCATTTATGGATTAAAGTGCCGATTATCAAATAACAGAACGTATGTAAATATAAAATAGACACTGAAGAAACGTGAACACTGATAAAGCATGAAAGAAAATGTTGAGCCCAGTGTCTTCTTATACATATATTCAGTCAGTTAAGTGCCATACGTGATACACGATTGGGTGATCATGTCTCGAAAGAGACATGACTGACTGGGCAGAAGATTATCCCGCAGCAGGTTGCCCTTGCTTTCTGCGGTAGACTGGTTACCAGCCAAGGCTATAGAATCAAATCTATCCTGTTATTCAACCCATAACTGGAGTGATGAGATGGATTAATACCTTTCCCAAGGGTATTTGAGCGTAAGTGAATGCAAGGAAGTCAACTGGAATTCGAACTCAGTTCCCCGATTTCTCGTTCCAAGCCGATATCCACTGCACCACAACCGGTAAAGAAAAATATGCATATTTATCATTCAAAGAAGGCAGTGGTTTAATATATTCTAAAGTCGGACATTGAGTGAATCTCGGCAGCTTTCAAGCTTCACCACTAATTCAGTTCTCAACCAAACTTCAAACAGTTTACAGATTTAGATAAGACATCTTCTTAGCGACATTTTGAAAAAAAATGAAAATTGAATTTTGGTTCAGTAGAAAAAACGTTACATGAAAATATGTCAAACTCGAAAAGGGAGACTAACTACATAAGTACATAAGTGAGTGACTAAAACTTCTGATAATAAATTTTATTCTTTTTTACTTTTTTCTGTTTAATATTTTTGCATGCGGTTTTCAACGTTTAAATTCTGATGATATTTTTTATCATTTTTGTCAATCAAACTTTACTCATCACTTATCATTTCATCAGAATTTATTATCAGAATTAGTTATAATCAATTTTTTATTGTTGTTTTTAATAAATTGCATATAAATTATTTTCTTTTTAATATTTTCGAATGCGGTTTTCAGCATTAAATTTTTATTAAATTAATAGCAATGCCTGGAAATATCATGGATTACATGGAAAAATCGTGCATAAAAAGTAATATTTTTAAGATTATATGAAACGTTTCCAGGTTTAATAACTTGTCCTGTTCTTTTCCAGGTTTAATATAATCTTAAGAATATTACTTTTCATGCGCGCATTTTTCCATAAACAGGGTAAGTTATTAAATATGGAAAAGTGAAAGAAAAGATATCCTAGTGAAGTAAGAACTTTTCTTAAAATATTGAAGGTAAAATTATAATTTGATTATAGAAAATTATTTTTAAAAATTATCATTTTAATAAATATTGTTTATTAGAGAAATTGATAAATTAAGTCTATAGTTATGCAAAAACTGTGGAAAAAAATTAGAAATTAAAATTACATTGAAAAGCTGGCTAATTAGATTAATTAAAATAACAATAAATTTTATACTTTTTAAATTGTTAAAATATCTAAGAAAATTTTAAAAATAAAATTTAAATTATTAACTGAATTTTAATATACAGTTTAAAAATACAAATTTCCCAGACGTGGAATGCAATTTTGTGTGAGAATAAAATAAAAAAAATCATTTTTTAAAAAGTTTTATTCATTTCGCATTTTATATTACAGTGGAATTTGTCTAATTCAACTTCGCCTAATTAGACAGTTCATCTAATTTGTCACTTTTTCTCAGCATTTAGATGCTAAATTAAGCGATATGTACTGTATTAAAATCGAAAAAATTACTGTAGAAAAAAAGAAATGGCCTGACCTTGTTTGCATGCATTTATATTTGTAATATTACTATAATTAAAAGAAATTGTCGTTCTCTAAAAGCGTAATTTTTAAAATAATTTTTCAAATACTAAATTTTTTTTTGACATTAGATATTCTAGATCAAATTATAGCATTTTTTGAACTCTATCGAGTACATTGTTTTTAATTTGGTTGGATAGCTTGAATACTATTTATCTTGAATATTTTTATACTATTTATTCATTAAAATATTTTTATTACATATTAAATTTAAAAATAGTGTGTACAAAAACAATGTGTTAAAACAATTAATTATGTAAATAATTTTAGTTATAATATTTTCAAATTTTATTATTTGCTGTAATATTTTAATTAAAAAATTCTTTTTTTTACTTTACTAGAATATCTTGTCTTTTACTATTTCAGATTTAATAATTTCTGTTCTTTCCAGGATTAAATCTAATCTTTTCATGCGCGCATTTTTCCATTTAATTAATATAATTACAACAAGAAATATTTTCTTAATACTTTCAGTCAATTTGTGATATTATATATATATATATATATATATATATATATATTAATGCAGGTTTCATTGAATAATATAGACAAGTTTTGTCTATTAATTTTGTGTAGGATCCGTTCATACCGTCTGATTCTTTCGCTATTTCAATTTGCCTTTTCACAAGGCTCCATTTATATTTCAAGGTGGTGATGGTGTGTTGGGCTGCTGGATCATGTAATTTAAATTGTGTGTATTTTGGCAGCATTTTTTCATTAATGCAGGTTTCATTGAATAATATAAATATTATTCCACCTTGAAATATAAATGGAGCCTTGTGAAAAGGCAAATTGAAATAGCGAAAGAATCAGACGGTATGAACGGATCCTACACAAAATTAATAGACAAAACTTGTCTATATTATTCAATGAAACCTGCATTAATGAAAAAATGCTGCCAAAATACACACAATATATATATATATATATATATATATATATATATATATATATATATATATATTGTGTGTGTATTTAGACAGCATTATTTCATTGAAGCATATTTTATTAAATATTATAGACAAGTTTTGTCGATTTATTTTATGTAAATTTTTTCCATATCGTCTGATAAGCTTAATATCATTATCGTTGAAAGAGGAAAGAAAATCACAATATTGATACATGTTTTTATTTAATCCTTTCTGAGCTTTCGGCTTACATCAACCATTATCAAAGATTAAGATAGTGTTGGTTTTAACGAAAATAGTGTTAGTTGTAATTCTCGTGTGGTTATGCGAGACGCCCACACTTTTTTCATCTTTGATAATGGCTGATGTAAGCCGAAAGCTCAGAAAGGATTAAATAAAAACATGTATCAATACTATGATTTTCTTACCTTCTTCAACGATATTGCTATTAAGCTTATCAGACGATGTGAAAAAAATTTACATAAAATAAATCGACAAAACTTGTCTATATTATTTAATGAAATAATGAAACATGCATCAATATATATATATATATATATATATATATATATATATATATATATATATATATATATATTGTGCGAGTAGGACAAACAAATGGATTAACTGTCCACTGTTTGTAGTATTTACGTTTTTGAAGTGAGCTTGACACTTAGTGAGCAATATTTATCATAATATTTTTATTATAAGTGTTTAACACGACAGTAAACTATGTTTTTATTATATTTACTTATAATATATATATATATATATATATATATATATATGTATATGTGTGTGTGTGTGTGTGTGTGTGTGTGTGTGTGTGTGTGTGTGCAATATTTAAGATTTAAGACCAGGCTACCCGGGTTCCTACAGTGAAGTATCTTCAGGCATATGATAAAAAAATAATAAACACAACTCCAAACATACACCCAAACCGGAAGAGTGGGAGCGGGGAGAAAAATAAGAGGCATAAACGGAACTCGATTCCGTTTCTAAAGAAGCAGAGGAGGGGGAAATAATATATATATATATATATATATATATATATATTACAAATTATGTTTTAGAACATGTACATAATTTTTTTATAATTATGTACATGTTCTAAAACATAATTTATAATAAATATTCACAGCTCTATGCATCATATATCGAGCAATGTGTTAAATTAATGTTTTGGACGGGGAAAAAAATTCTTTCTTCGTTCTGTACTCACTTGGATATATATATATATATATATATATATATATATATATATATATATGAAGAGAACCAACAGGTTTAGAATCCAGGGTTTCTCGGCATTTATGCTTTAAAAAGTGCTCAATACAACGTAGATTATAGTGCGTAATATAATTAAATACGTTTTTTTTTAAATCTAAAATTAATTTATTTTACATTGCGAAACGGAAATTAAATATAGATTAGAAGTTTGGGGTTGTGAGGTATTTATACATGTCTAAGGAAAACTCATTTTTACAGCTGGACTGTTTATTTCAGTTATGTGTATCCCTGATCCTTGTATATGTTTTTAAGAGAAAGAAAAAAAATTATTCTAGATTTGTCTTAAAGGGTCCTCTGATATAATTAAAATATTATATATATATATATATATATATATATATATATATATATTTGGTTCAGAGTTCATTTCTTTATTAATTCATCATGTATTCTTAACTTATATCAATCAAAATATTTATTAAGTTAATATTATTTTCTTCTTAGTACAAACTATGCTTATATGAAGAATTATCAAATATATTCTAAGGTGAACATTTTGCAATGTTTACATGTGACATTAATTTCATTACGTTTATTTAACAGATCCTTATTTTTAAGAAATTTAATAATGTAAAGTTTTTCATATAAACACAAAGGTCATGGGTCATTTAAAGACTTACATATTCTAGCCTTTTTTTAAAATTTTCCTTTTTATTGTGAGAGTTTTACTGGCCTCCTTTAAATACCAAAAATATTTGGATAGAAATATTCGATTAAGGTACTTATTATTAAAAAAAAGAAATATGCCGATAAAACCTTCGCTTAAACGAATTTTTAGTACTTCTTACATAATTTTTTTATTACAAAGATTTTCGGTAGAAGGAATAGTACATTGATAAACAAGAGATTCCGTAAGACATTTACTTTTTTAAGCTTTCTATAGCTAAATATTTCATTGTTTTAATTATTGATTTCAGTTTTGGAATTATCTTTATCTTCATTTAGGCGTAATTGTTTTATTTAAAATGATATTATTATTCTTTTTAAATATTTTTTTCTTGATTATCAGTACAACTATAACTTCATCTTAGTTTATTTTTATTGAAAATTTTGCTTAATGGATTATTGTTCAAAAAATGTTTCTCAATCAAACCGAGAATGTTTTGGCTTAGTTTACTACTAACAATTTTATTGAAAGTGTGTGTGTATACCAAATAACTTTTCTATTTCTGTTCGTGAGGTGGGTTGATACATATTATTTTACATATTATTTTACATATTAAATATTAGGGTATTTATATCCACTATTTTTAAAGCATTGTTATAAAAATTAATGTGATTATTAAATACATCTTAATTTGCGGAATTTCTACTAATTCTTTATTCTATGGATGAGGGTATATGTTTTATATGAGGGTATATGTTTTATATGAGGGTATATGTTTTATATGAGGGCATATGTTTTATATGAGGGTATATGTTTTATATGAGGGCATATGTTTTATAATGGATGGAGGGTGGTTAGATTTTGGGTGGATATAAAAAGATTTTTATTTGCATTTTTATGGTTGTTTTTTATATGGTTGTTTTTTATATGGTTGTTTTTTATATGGTTGTTATATATTACTTAATAAATCCAAAGTCACATCGAGGAAATTTACTTTTTTCTATTTGCATTAATAATAATTTAGGTTTTAAAATTCTCGCTATATTAATTTTCTAATTTTATTAATTTAAAAATTTGTGGAATTCCTCACAACCATAAGGCCGTCATCCCTGTATAATCCAATATCTTCTATATTTATATCATTATGGGTCGTAAGATTAGATAGAATAAATAATCTAACAAAATTAGAAAACTCGGTGGAGTCCAGTGTTCCCATTGTAATATCAAAGTAACTTTATTAAAATTTGCTACTGTTTACTCGGATCTATCGTAGTAGGAACGTAACGCAAAAAAGTCAGTTCTCATTCATAATAAAGAACAGTGGATAGAAAATAACTCAAGGGAAAACTATATATCTCATATGAACGTTGTAAGATATTTAAAAACACTTGAATCGCTACGATAGGCGGACCTGAAGGAGACTACAATCACCTTTAATTTTGTTGTTTTTCAATTTTTTAAAACTATTTTCAATGCAATCTTATCGATTGCACCCTAAACCTTCCGATTGACAAAAAATTTGGACAAAATTAAATATTTAAACAATTTTAAGCGAGAGGGATCAGTTTTTCATACAACGTTATAGTAAATCGATCATCCAGTTTATTCACCGGTAAAACATTACCACTGCCGGTAAATTGGTTGATTATCATTTTCTTTTACTTTTTCATAGCAATCTTTCCGATTAACAAAAAAAAAAAAAAAAAAAAATTGTAAAAATTCCAACATTTAAACAATTTTTTTTGGGGGGGGGGGGCTCAGTTTTTCATCTAATCTTACGGTAAATCAATCCTGTGCAATTAACTTTTTTGCTTGCATATATTCCACAACTGAATCCTTTGCGAAATTTTTGAATAAAGTCATTCTTGGAGTTTCCGAGGAAGATGCTATCGTAAGAACTGAAGAAACTTGAAAAGACAAAATCAAGAGCAATAACTCGTCCCCCCCCAAAAAAACAAAAAAAAAACCAAACCCCCCCCCCCCAAAAAAAAAACCCAAAAAAAACAAACAAACAAACAAAACAAAGCGACCCCAACGTGAGTGGTTCCAAAATAGAGGATCGATTTACTATAACGTTGTATGAGAACCTGAGCCCCTCCTAAAATTGATAAAATATTAAAATTGTTTCAGTTTTTTTTTATAATCGGAATCTTTATGCAATAA
The DNA here is from genome assembly GCA_037127315.1 of Ascarosepion bandense. NCBI lineage: Eukaryota > Metazoa > Mollusca > Cephalopoda > Sepiida > Sepiidae > Ascarosepion > Ascarosepion bandense. The sequence continues at coordinate 1,717,696 of JBBBDQ010000455.1, forward strand.
CCGATAGGACTGCGATGAAAAACGTAAAAAAATATGAAAAACAACAAATTTAAAAGTGGTGGTAGTCTCCTTCAGGTCCGCCTTACGATATTTCGGTACTGAAAAGAAATTAATGGATCGCATTCCCATCTGCGGTTCTATGCTAAAATGTAACAAATTTAATTTTTTAAATGAACGACCACAGACAATGAAAAATACGTTGTTTACAACAATGTAAAACCAAATGTTCCTGTAAATAGCGAAATAAATTCTTCCAACACCAGTTTTGCAAACGTGAGGTGGTATATCTGATAAGATTGAAAGAGCATTGTGTATTATGATTTAAGTTCAGAAAAACCGTCCTGGGAATGACGACAAACCAAATCCGGCAGCAAGACCTTTGATCGGAAAGTTGGAGATTTTAACGAGCGTGGAACCGCCTCTTAATTGTTGTTCTCAAGTCCACCCTGACCTGGAGTGGTAGCAACTGTTAGTGTCCCACTTATCGGCAAATAATGAACCCAAACGCTATGAAAATATAGAAATACATTTTATATTAAAATACCAGCAATAAAATACATCAACCAACTTTCATGACTAGTTAGTTTATAGTATTTACATTATTCGGGCTATTATCTTCATCTTTGTTGCCATTCGTACGACGTTTCGGCCATTGTACGCTCAAGTTACTTGTTCACGCAAGGAATGAGAATGATATACCCCAGTGATTGTAATAAAGGGTTCGGTTCAAAATTCCTAGCATCTGATGTAGGCGGAAGCGTACAACGGCCGTACCGTCGTACAAATGGCAACAAAGATCAGGAGAATAGTCCGAATAATGTAAATACTGTAAATACTACCTCATCTCAGAAATATAGACAACTAGAATGATCTATTATTAAACGTCGTACAAATGGCAACAAAGATGAGGACAATAGTCCGAATAATGTAAATACTGTAAATACTACCTCATCTCAGAAATATAGACAAATAGAATGATCTATTATTAAACGTCGTACAAATGACAACAAAAATGAGGACAATAGTCCGAATAATGTAAATATTGTAAATACTACCTCATCTCAGAAATATAGACAACTAGAATGATCTATTATTAAACGTCGTACAAATGGCAACAAAGATGAGGACAATAGCCTAAATAATGTAAATACTGTAAATACTACCTCATCTCAGGAATATAGACAAATAGAAGTATCTATTATTAAACGTCGTACAAATGACAACAAAAATGAGGACAATAGTCCGAATAATGTAAATATTGTAAATACTACCTCATCTCAGAAATATAGACAACTAGAATGATCTATTATTAAACGTCGTACAAATGGCAACAAAGATGAGGACAATAGCCTAAATAATGTAAATACTGTAAATACTACCTCATCTCAGGAATATAGACAAATAGAAGGATCTATTATTAAACGTCGTACAAATGACAACAAAAATGAGGACAATAGTCCTAATAATGTAAATACTGTAAATACTACCTCATCTCAGAAATATAGACAAATAGAATGATCTATTATTAAACGTCGTACAAATGACAACAAAAATGAGGACAATAGTCCGAATAATGTAAATATTGTAAATACTACCTCATCTCAGAAATATAGACAACTAGAATGATCTATTATTAAACGTCGTACAAATGGCAACAAAGATGAGGACAATAGCCTAAATAATGTAAATACTGTAAATACTACCTCATCTCAGAAATATAGACAAATAGAATGATCTATTATTAAACGTCGTACAAATGACAACAAAAATGAGGACAATAGTCCGAATAATGTAAATATTGTAAATACTACCTCATCTCAGAAATATAGACAACTAGAATGATCTATTATTAAACGTCGTACAAATGGCAACAAAGATGAGGACAATAGCCTAAATAATGTAAATACTGTAAATACTACCTCATCTCAGGAATATAGACAAATAGAAGGATCTATTATTAAACGTCGTACAAATGACAACAAAAATGAGGACAATAGTCCGAATAATGTAAATACTGTAAATACTACCTCATCTCAGAAATATAGACAACTAGAATGATCTATTATTAAACGTCGTACAAATGACAACAAAAATGAGGACAATAGTCCGAATAATGTAAATATTGTAAATACTACCTCATCTCAGAAATATAGACAACTAGAATGAACTATTATTAAAAGTCGTACAAATGGCAACAAAGATGAGGACAATAGCCTAAATAATGTAAATACTGTAAATACTACCTCATCTCAGAAATATAGACAAATAGAATGATCTATTATTAAACGTCGTACAAATGACAACAAAAATGAGGACAATAGTCCGAATAATGTAAATATTGTAAATACTACCTCATCTCAGAAATATAGACAACTAGAATGATCTATTATTAAACGTCGTACAAATGGCAACAAAGATTAGGACAATAGCCTAAATAATGTAAATACTGTAAATACTACCTCATCTCAGAAATATAGACAAATAGAAGGATCTATTATTAAACGTCGTACAAATGACAACAAAAATGAGGACAATAGTCCGAATAATGTAAATATTGTAAATACTACCTCATCTCAGAAATATAGACAACTAGAATGATCTATTATTAAACGTCGTACAATGGCAACAAAGATGAGGACAATAGCCTAAATAACAAAATACTGTAAATACTACCTCATCTCAGGAATATAGACAAATAGAAGGATCTATTATTAAACGTCGTACAAATGACAACAAAAATGAGGACAATAGGTCCGAATAATGTAAAGACTGTAAATACTACCTCATCTCAGAAATATAGACAACTAGAATGATCTATTATTAAACGTCGTACAAATGGCAATAAAGATGAGGACAATAGCCTAAATAATGTAAATACTGTAAATACTACCTCATCTCAGGAATATAGACAAATAGAAGGATCTATTATTAAACGTCGTACAAATGACAACAAAAATGATAACAATAGTCCGAATAATGTAAATACTGTAAATACTACCTCATCTCAGAAATATAGACAAATAGAATGATCTATTATTAAACGTCGTACAAATGACAACAAAAATGAGGACAATAGTCCGAATAATAAATATTGTAAATACTACCTCATCTCAGAAATATAGACAACTAGAATGATCTATTATTAAACGTCGTACAAATGGCAATAAAGATGAGGACAATAGCCTAAATAATGTAAATACTGTAAATACTACCTCATCTCAGGAATATAGACAAATAGAAGGATCTATTATTAAACGTCGTACAAATGACAACAAAAATGAGAACAATAGTCCGAATAATGTAAATACTGTAAATACTACCTCATCTCAGAAATATAGACAAATAGAATGATCTATTATTAAACGTCGTACAAATGACAACAAAAATGAGGACAATAGTCCGAATAATGTAAATATTGTAAATACTACCTCATCTCAGAAATATAGACAACTAGAATGATCTATTATTAAACGTCGTACAAATGGCAACAAAGATGAGGACAATAGCCTAAATAATGTAAATACTGTAAATACTACCTCATCTCAGAAATATAGACAAATAGAATGATTTTTTATTAAACGTCGTACAAATGACAACAAAAATGAGGACAATAGTCCGAATAATGTAAATATTGTAAATACTACCTCATCTCAGAAATATAGACAACTAGAATGATCTATTATTAAACGTCGTACAAATGGCAACAAAGATGAGGACAATAGCCTAAATAATGTAAATACTGTAAATACTACCTCATCTCAGAAATATAGACAAATAGAAGGATCTATTATTAAACGTCGTACAAATGACAACAAAAATGAGGACAATAGTCCGAATAATGTAAATATTGTAAATACTACCTCATCTCAGAAATATAGACAACTAGAATGATTCTTTTTTTATTATTAAACGTCGTACAAATGGCAACAAAGATGAGGACAATAGCCTACTAATGTAAATACTGTAAATACTACCTCATCTCAGGAATATAGACAAATAGAAGTATCTATTATTAAACGTCGTACAAATGACAACAAAAATGAGGACAATAGTCCGAATAATGTAGAGACTGTAAATACTACCTCATCTCAGAAATATAGACAAATAGAATGATCTATTATTAAACGTCGTACAAATGACAACAAAAATGAGGACATTAGTCCGAATAATGTAAATATTGTAAATACTACCTCATCTCAGAAATATAGACAACTAGAATGATCTATTATTAAACGTCGTACAAATGGCAACAAAGATGAGGACAATAGCCTAAATAATGTAAATACTGTAAATACTACCTCATCTCAGGAATATAGACAAATAGAAGTATCTATTATTAAACGTCGTACAAATGACAACAAAAATGAGGACAATAGTCCGAATAATGTAAATATTGTAAATACTACCTCATCTCAGAAATATAGACAACTAGAATGATCTATTATTAAACGTCGTACAAATGGCAACAAAGATGAGGACAATAGCCTAAATAATGTAAATACTGTAAATACTACCTCATCTCAGGAATATAGACAAATAGAAGGATCTATTATTAAACGTCGTACAAATGACAACAAAAATGAGGACAATAGTCCGAATAATGTAAATACTGTAAATACTACCTCATCTCAGAAATATAGACAAATAGAATGATCTATTATTAAACGTCGTACAAATGACAACAAAAATGAGGACAATAGTCCGAATAATGTAAATATTGTAAATACTACCTCATCTCAGAAATATAGACAACTAGAATGATCTATTATTAAACGTCGTACAAATGGCAACAAAGATGAGGACAATAGCCTAAATAATGTAAATACTGTAAATACTACCTCATCTCAGAAATATAGACAAATAGAATGATCTATTATTAAACGTCGTACAAATGAAAACAAAAATGAGGACAATAGTCCGAATAATGTAAATATTGTAAATACTACCATCTCAGAAATATAGACAACTAGAATGATCTATTATTAAACGTCGTACAATTGGCAACAAAGATGAGGACAATAGCTCAAATAATGTAAATACTGTAAATACTACCTCATCTCAGAAATATAGACAAATAGAATGATCTATCATTAAACGTCGTACAAATGACAACAAAAATGAGGACAATAGTCCGAATAATGTAAATATTGTAAATACTACCTCTCATCTCAGAAATATAGACAACTAGAATGATCTATTATTAAAAGTCGTACAAATGGCAACAAAGATGAGGACAATAGCCTAAATAATGTAAATACTGTAAATACTACCTCATCTCAGAAATATAGACAAATAGAATGATCTATTATTAAACGTCGTACAAATGACAACAAAAATGAGGACAATAGTCCGAATAATGTAAATATTGTAAATACTACCTCATCTCAGAAATATAGACAACTAGAATGATCTATTATTAAAAGTCGTACAAATGGCAACAAAGATGAGGACAATAGCCTAAATAATGTAAATACTGTAAATACTACCTCATCTCAGAAATATAGACAAATAGAATGATCTATTATTAAATCGTCAAAAATAAATGACAACAAAAATGAGGACAATAGTCCGAATAATGTAAATATTGTAAATACTACCTCATCTCAGAAATATAGACACAACTAGAATGATCTATTATTAAACGTCGTACAAATGGCAACAAAGATTAGGACAATAGCCTAAATAATGTAAATACTGTAAATACTACCTCATCTCAGAAATATAGACAAATAGAATGATCTATTATTAAACGTCGTACAAATGACAACAAAAATGAGGACAATAGTCCGAATAATGTAAATATTGTAAATACTACCTCATCTCAGGAATATAGACAAATAGAAGTATCTATTATTAAACGTCGTACAAATGACAACAAAAATGAGGACAATAGTCCGAATAATGTAAAGACTGTAAATACTACCTCATCTCAGAAATATAGACAAATAGAATGATCTATTATTAAACGTCGTACAAATGACAACAAAAATGAGGACAATAGTCCGAATAATGTAAATATTGTAAATAATACCTCATCTCAGAAATATAGACAACTAGAATGATCTATTATTAAACGTCGTACAAATGGCAACAAAGATGAGGACAATAGCCTAAATAATGTAAATACTGTAAATACTACCTCATCTCAGGAATATAGACAAATAGAAGGATCTATTATTAAACGTCGTACAAATGACAACAAAAATGAGAACAATAGTCCGAATAATGTAAATACTGTAAATACTACCTCATCTCAGAAATATAGACAAATAGAATGATCTATTATTAAACGTCGTACAAATGACAACAAAAATGAGGACAATAGTCCGAATAATGTAAATATTGTAAATACTACCTCATCTCAGAAATATAGACAACTAGAATGATCTATTATTAAACGTCGTACAAATGGCAACAAAGATGAGGACAATAGCCTAAATAATGTAAATACTGTAAATACTACCTCATCTCAGAAATATAGACAAATAGAATGATCTATTATTAAACGTCGTACAAATGACAACAAAAATGAGGACAATAGTCCGAATAATGTAAATATTGTAAATACTACCTCATCTCAGAAATATAGACAACTAGAATGATCCATTATTAAACGTCGTACAAATGGCAACAAAGATGAGGACAATAGCCTAAATAATGTAAATACTGTAAATACTACCTCATCTCAGGAATATAGACAAATAGAAGGATCTATTATTAAACGTCGTACAAATGACAACAAAAATGAGGACAATAGTCCGAATAATGTAAATATTGTAAATACTACCTCATCTCAGAAATATAGACAACTAGAATGATCTATTATTAAACGTCGTACAAATGGCAACAAAGATGAGGACAATAGCCTAAATAATGTAAATACTGTAAATACTACCTCATCTCAGAAATATAGACAAATAGAATGATCTATTATTAAACGTCGCACAAATGACAACAAAAATGAGGACAATAGTCCGAATAATGTAAATATTGTAAATACTACTTCATATCAGGAATATAGACAAATACTAGTTAGTTCATATGTGGTATAATTTCTTTAAATAATCAAACTGTATTATAAAATATAACTTCAACAAAACTACAACATAAAAAACACACAAATCTCTACTTCTAGTAAATATATTTCCCACAGACATGTATATTATTATTTTTATAATCATTTCACCCCAAAAAGGCAGAAATGCCACTGGTGCACAGGAGATTTAAATTGAGCAAAAAAAGGTGCAGGGGATGTCGAAGAAATGAAAAGAGATAGATGGGAATCAAGTAGGTAAAAGATGGAAATTGACGTTGCATTAAAATTTTTGGAGATTGTAGCTGTCAGGGAAGCAAGCAAACGGAAGTGAGTTTCACAAACAGGAAGTGCAAAAAAGATTATGTTAGAGTAAAAGAGGCAGTTACTTTTGACTATTTTGACATTAAAAGGGTGGAACCTAGGTGCCAATCTAGTAGCACGAGTAAATACATGTGGTCGGGGAACCAGGGGGGAAAAAGCTCGTCATGGATGTTGTATAGAAAATACTTGTAGAAAAGACAGAGGGAAGCAACTTCACGTCGAGGAGAAAGTGACTGAAAGCGGGCTGCCAGGTCAGGATCGGTCATATTGCAGATCCTCCTTTGGACTTCGTCGTGAACCTTAAGATGAATAGCAGGACCACCCAACCAGATAAGATATTCAATGCACGGAGGAATGTTAGATTTATAAATGTGCAAGATGGATTCTGACAAATATATATGCACAAAAACTGTGTATCATCTACTAAATATTCAATTTTGAAAAAAAAAAAGATAAAGAATAATATCTATCATATTTTCATTTTCAAAGTTTCCAAGAAAATTAAGTTTCGTAATTAAATGACGCACAAGGAGTTGATGTACCCTTAAATAATCAAATCAATTCAGAAAATGACTCTTCCATGTCGGACTAATTAAAGAGTTTGAATTTTGTTTAACGGCATATCAACCTCTGTTGGTTATTTAATGCAAAAAAGATAGGGTTTTAATGTATTTTTTAATGTTCAGTTATATTGAGAAAGTTGATTTAGTCAGATTCTGATAAAAAAATTATTATTTGTTTATTTTAGAAAACTGAAAATGTCTTCTAGTTTTGTATTCAAAAATGTATTGCTGGTAATAATTTATTTTTCCTTCAAAAATGTATATTTAAAAAAAAAATCGATTTTTATACTTTCATAATGTCTTCACTCCTGTTTGGGTCAGGTTAACTATTTTCCCATAGCTGGGACCCTAACAGGTGCTACCACTCCGGGTCAAGGTGGACTTGAGAACAACAGAAAAAGAGGTGGTTCCATGTTCCTCACAACCTCCCAATCAGAGGCCTTGCTGCTGGATGCAGTTTACCGTTATACCCAGGATCTATCTATCTATCTATCTATCTATCTATCTATCTATCTATCTATACACAATGAGCATAATTTCCATCTGGCCAAAATAGAAATGCCGAAAAAGACAATACTAAAAAAAACAAACTAAATGATAAAGCGTACCTAGAATGTGGTGTATAATACGGGAAGCTATCTGTCTATCTATCTGTTTATTTATATTTGAGCTTGAGTTTTGTTTAACGGCATATCAACCTCTGTTGGTTATTTAATGCAAAAAAGATAGGGTTTTAATGGATTTTTTTTAATGGTCGGTTATATTGAGAAAGTTGATTTAGTCAGATTTTGATGAAAAATTTATTATTTTTTTATTTTAGAAAACTGAAAATGTCTTCTAGTTTTGTATTCAAAACTGTATTGCTGGTAATAATTTATTTTTCCTTCAAAAATCTATACTTTTCTATAAAAGTCGATTTTTATACTTTCATAATGTTTTCTCCCCAGTTTGGGTCAGGTTAATTATTTGTTCATAGCTGGGACCCTAACAGGTGCTACCACTCCGGGTCAGGGTGGACCTGGGAACAACAGCAATTAAGAGGTAGTTCCATGCTCCCCACAACCTCCCAATCAGAGGCCTTGCTGCTGGATGCAGTTTACCGTCATACCCAGGACACTAATTAAAAAAAGCCATCGATGAAAAATGCTTGGTATTAGGTAAAACGAAAGTGTGTCATCTACCGTTAGGTCAATACAAGATTTCATGTTCTTTTGCAGACACGACCGACAGAAATTGGTCCCGCTGTCTCGGAAGCCCTGCTACACCCCACCGCACTCAACTGACCTTGCATTTTCAGATTAACACTATTTCGATCTCTACAAAATTATTTTGTGAAGAACTTCAATTTTCAGGAAGCCTGTAAAAATCACATGGACCAGCTCAAACACAGAATAATGTCAAATTATTGGATGATGGAATCATGAATGCGACACATGGCAAAGTTTAGTGGAACAAAATGGCACATATATTTTTAAATATTCTTACAGACAAATATCTAAATCTTGTCTGTGAAAGTCATTTAAGACGTTGCGATCATTTGTTCTGGCCCAATATACAATTGTCTTATCATTCCAAATAAGGTGACATGACCAGCTTATGGATTATTTTCCTAAGTATCTTTGGGGCTAGTGTTCGAACTTTGGGAAAGTTAAGATTTCCAACAGAGATTTGCAGGGAAGATTTTCTCACGTCGAGTATTTGGCGTGACACGCACACACTAATTACTCCCCTTTTGACGTATCCTAATTTAAGTAAATGTCAAGATATGTAATGAACTCCCAAAAAGTAATGCTCAAAGATCCAGGTCATAAAGCCCTTTTTCTTTTTATCATTAACGTTCTCTCTCTCTGTCTCTCTCTCTCTCTTGCCACTTCCAAATTTCTGGTAGAGTAAATTGTGTCATGGTGTTATTTTCTTTCAGACGGTGCCCAGCTGGCCCTACTATACTTTGCAGCCGACAAACTCAAAAGCAAACAACGCGCATGCGCGAAATTAAAATTTTAAATGGCGACTATTTACCCATCGCACATTGAATTTTATATATATATATATATATATATATATATATATATATATAACATAGTACATTTGGTATGTAATCCAGGTAAATTCCAAAAGAGACGAACTCAAGAGAACTCAATGTTAAATTCATTTATTTAATTTAACAGAGTAATATAATTTATAAAGGATTTTAGGTTATTACTATGGATAATACATATTTCACCGCTCTGATGTTATTATCGCAGTTCGTCTGACGAGCCGCGATAATAACAACAAAGTGGTGAAATATGTATTATCCATAGTAATAATCGAAAATCCTTTATAAAAAAAAAAAATATATATATATATATATTTATGGTTTAAATTATTTCCCTAATTCTCCCCACCCCTGATGAAAATACTCCCCTCAAGATTTGAATACCCACCAAATGTCTTCCATTTGAGAAACACTGATTGAGAAATTACGTTTCTGTTAAAGTTTTTTTTTTTTTGTTAATCATGTCACCCAAGCAAGGCATTCCACTGCCACTATAGCGCAGGGAGTTACACAGGGCGATAGACGAGTTAGGATGTACATACGGGGAGAGTTGGAGAGAATGGGAGGGTTAGTGTGTTAGGAGGTGTCTATTGACCTTACATTTAAACTCCTGGAGGTTATAGCCGTCGGGAAAGCAAGCATGCGGAAGGGAATTCCACAGGCGGGAAGTGCGAGAAAAGAAGCTGTGGAGTAGAAATTGCGGTTATTTAAAATAGTTAGAAAAGCAGATTGATAAACTGGGTTGACATTCTGTCTTGTTCAATTGACAATTGTTTTGCAATTAAAAGAATTACGTTAATTTATTATGAATGGTTTTAATTAAATTTTCAAATTCTAAGCAAAGTTGTTATAAAGTGCGTAAACATTTGTAAAACCATCCAGTTTCTGTCTGTTCTTATTATTCATATATGCTTGGAAGTTTACGTGTTCCCACAGACATATATGTAAAGACATACACTCAGGCGCACGCATACTCTCCCATCCACACATTGTTAAAAGCAATTGACATTTAGTGTCTATTATATGTAAAGATTTTTCTAAATGCATATTCTTTCGCGAATATGGTTGTTGTAAGTGGATAAGTTGGACGCTGTTCATGTTAATATGACCCGAAATTACAACTCAGATGAGCCATCGGGATGAGGTGTTTTTTGTTTAGTAGCATATCAATACATTCAGTCAGTTAAGTGCCATACATGATACACGCTTGGGTGACCATGTCCCGAAAGAGACATGACTGACTGGGCAGAGGATTATCCCGCATTAGGTTGCCATTGTTTTCTGCGGTAGACTGGCTACCAGCCAAGGCTATAGAACTCAATCTGTCCTGTTATTTGACTCATAGATAGAGGGGTAAGATATGTATTATATTATCAAGTAGTAATTAGTAGGGGATCACTTTGTAACAATATAAAACTGATCCCCCGCTTTATGACCAGTATCAGCCTTACTCATGTTTCTACCTATTATATTCAGGCAATTAAGTGCCATTCGTGAAACACGCTTGGGCGATCATCTCTGCGAAAGAGACATGACTGACTGGGCAGAAGATTATCCCGCAATAGGTTGCCATTGCTTTCTGCGGTAGACTGGTTGCCAGCCAACGCTATAGAACCCAATCTGTCCTGTTATTTAGCCCATAACTGGAGATAAGAGACGGATTGGTACCTTTTCCATGGGTATTTGTGTGGAAGTGAATGCAAGGAATTCAACTGGAATTCGAACTCGGCTCCCCGACTTGTCCTTCCGAGTCGATATCCACTGCCCCACAACGCACATCAATACATTATGGGTCATTAATTCCGAAATTTTATTTTTTTGGAGAGCATTATTAATTTCTTTAAAAATGCATTCCTGAAACTACCCTTTTTTAATGCATTGCTGGTAATTATTTTTTTCTTACCGAAATATATCGCTGGTAATTTATTTTTTACTATGAAAATATTTCTGTTTTGTTTTTTGTTTTTTTTTTGCTATAAAAATGTTTATGCTTTTACAGTGTTTTGACCCCAGATTTTTTTGGTGGATGGGTGGGGGGTTCAGTATCAGCCTATAGCCGGGGCTCTAGCAGGTGCTACCACCTCGGGGTCGGAGAAGATCTGAGAACAACAGCAATTACCAGGTGATTCCACAATCCTCACAACCCACCAGTCAGATGTGGATTATCGGCATACCCAGGACGGGAGTGAGAGGCGCTAGGAACGAAACTTAAGTACGTTTTAAGAAGTAGATGGTTTACTTATTTAGTGAAGGTATCGTTATTTATGAAAAGTACATCAAAAACATCTTATTGCAGCAAATTATGTGACATCAATGTTTAATAATATTTTTGGAATGATATTTTTATTCTTACTTTAGAAAAAAGATCATTAAATGCAATGAATAAATATCTATTGTTTGTAAAAATACCTGTTTAAATGAACAATTGATGCTCAGATATACTGAATATATATATATATATATATATATATATATATATATATTCAGATATACTGAATATATATATATATATTCAGATATACTGATATATATATATATATATATATATATATATATATATATATATCATCGTGCCTGATTGCGCTTAACATGAAACAGTCTGTCGCCTCTTAGTGTTGACTTCAATGTTCACTCTTTTATATTTACATACGCTCTATCTCTGATATTGAGCACATTATCCTATAAATATAGCCAACCTTAAAACTATATTTTTTCATATGTTTTCATATGTTTTGCAGGGGGTTACAAGAAAGAGTGACAGGTTATAGGGGGTGTCAGGAAGTGGGTAAGAGAAGAATGAGAATACTGATGAGAGTGGAGTGGATGGAGAAAGGAGCATGAGAGGGAGGATGAAGTTTAGTGAGATAGAAGATGACAACTGACTTTACATTTAAATTCTTGGATATTGTAGCTGTCGGAGAAGCAAGTAAATGGAAGGGAATTCTACAGGCGGGAAGTACAAGAAAAAAGGCTGTTGGAGTAAAATTTGCGTTTACATTTTATTGGTTTCACTGTAAAAGGGTGGGACCTAGTTGCTAATCTTGTGGCTCGAGTAAATTGCACCGGTTTCAGTTGCAATCACTGCTTTTTATTTTCTTAATCACTGAAATTAATATAAACCAATCTAGATGGAGAAATCATACAAAATTTGCCCTCCTATAAGGGTTGAACCTGTTGTATCTGTCAGGATTACCACTCCTATCGCCCAAACTTGACGTTATCAATTTGATTGCGAAGGAATTCACGTCTTCATTTGCGACTTCTACGAATCGATATCTGATTGCTTCATTCTCGTACTCAAAAATGTAAACACGATTAAAAAAACGTTTTAAAAGAAAAACTCCGATATTATTTTGATATTCTTGCGATCTAGACTGGTTGATATTAATTTCACTGTTTTAGAATCAACAACAAGAAAAATACAGGGATGTTAACTTGCACTCACAAAAAATAATGCTCACAGTTAGAAAAAATAATGCTGGATGAAAAAATCCCCTCATATATATGCGGTGTAGATATAGAAGAATCCAAAGGAGTATCCTGTACATAAAGTGGGAGGATAACTCTCTAGGAGAGCTTTAAATATATATGTATATTAATACATATAGGGCAAATATATGTAAAAATAAGACAGGCACGTTATTTCATGGTTAAGTGGAAGTATATGGCCTATTTCAGGCGAACGATCATCAACTTCCATCTTTATTGTACAGAAGATTTTAAACGAATCTATCTATCTATCTATCTATCTATCTATCTATCTATCTAGAGAGAGAGAGAGAGAGAGAGGGAGAGAGAGAGAGCAGAGATACTATGTATATATATATAGAGAGAGAGACAGAAAAAGATAGACAGGGAGAACATATATATATATATATATATATATATATATGAAATGATTTGTTTGAACATTACTTTTTATCGATACTCGTATTTAAGTAGATATTTTGTTTAAGTATTTATGTAGATATTCTATTTATAATCAAACAGTATTATATATTTATTTCTACCGGCCTGATTATTTACGATAAATTTTTGTTACGAAAATAGGGAAGCCACCAATAGATCTGGCGTAGATTTCTCGACCACGAATGACCAACAGTCTAAAAGAATCAAATCAAGCCTATATAACACAATTTTTGATTCATCGTAATAACCATAACTTCTCTGAAATGTATCGTAATGTCAACAAATGTAGACATGTTACGGAAATGGACTATGTGGATAGTAATCGCAGGTTGGAATCCTGCCAAATGACGCATTTTCGTAACAAAAAATTCTCGTCCGGCCTGTGTGTTACATTATTGGTTGCCGTGACCAGGATCGACCCTGAATAACCATCGAACGAGTCGAGGACCCTGGCTGAATTCGTCGGAGAGAAAACATCACCAGGTAAGACACCTTTTGGTTCTCCCTATAGTTGGTAGCCACCGATTTCCTGTGAATCGATTTCCTTCCCGTTCTTATTGGTTGCTAGGAGTAGTGCTTCAATGTCGGACCACGGGGAAGAGCAGAGAGGGGCATGGTCGTAGGTAGATGAAATGGAACGTCTACTGAAGGCCATCGACATTACGTCGAAGCCTCCGGCGGCCAGGGGGATGAAGAGCCTGTTGGGGGGCCCGAGAGTGCCAAGCTTTTGGGGGAACTCTGGGGAGCTGCGGGATTGGTTGGCGGCCATAGAAACAAGCCGGCGGATATATGAGACGGCGCGCTGCGTCAGACATGACAAATAGAGAGCGGGGAACTCAGGATCTAGGTGGGAACCCCAGGCGTTCCAGAAAATTCAATAGGAAGGAGTGGGACACCAGATACGGCTTCTTCGAGCCAACACCGGGCAGATACAGGTTGATCTGTTGGAGGTGCAAATACGAAGGCCACAGGGCGGCAGACTGCCCTAACAGGTTTGGCCTGCCCTCAGATCACCTGCAGGAGGGGTGCATGAGGTGTAGACGCAGAGGAAATGGGACACGATTGTGTGCACTAAGAAAAAACATCCCCCACCGACGCCCATGGTTAAATTAAAACCGGGCAGATTAAAACAGGACTGCCAGCAGGGGCCGCCCAGAGAGAGAAGAGGCACGGTGTTCCGCCTGGCTATAGATCGGTCGCGCTGTTAGAGGTGCGAGCAGAGGGACCATACAATAAAAGACTGTCCCATGGAATGGTGTGGATCTGTGAGGGCCACAAGCATCTAATGAATAACTGTCCCTATAAAGGCGCTCACCATGGGGATGCTTAGAAATAAGCCTTCTTGTATTAGAATCCATTCGCCTGATGTCGTTTAGAGTCCAGTTTAAGATGTTGAAACTATATCGAACAATTGGGATTGCAAGGCTATTAATGGCCCTAATTCTGTTCTGAGAATTCAATCCAGTTTTTAATATCATTCGTAGCCTTCTATAGTACTCTTTACGCGCTATTTCCTTCATTTTTTTATGGTGAAAATTTTCATTCTCATTTACACCTAGGTATTTATAAGCTTCATCTGGTTTCAATTCTTTTATTGTTACAGCAGGGTCTAAGCTAATTGAGGATGTTTCTTGTATTGATCCACGTAAAACTGTAGCTTTAGCACATTTATTCAAATTGAATTTCATTCCACTGAAGCATTTTACAGTTTGCAGAAGACCTTCCAGCTCATTATCATTCTTAGCATACAACTTTAAGTCATCCATGTAAAATAGATGGCTTATTTTCTTTTGGCCTATTTTATAACCACATTCTGTCTTATTAAGTTTGACTGGTTAGTGCTATTAATGATATGCAGAAAAGTAACGGAGACAAAGAATCCCCTTGAAATATACCTCTTTTGATGTTTATTTCATCAGACTTATAGTTTCCATTTATATGATTGAGGTAAAGGGTTGTTTTCCATATCGACATGCATTGTTTGATGAAATTGTTGATGACGGGTGATATCTTGTATATATTTAAAGTCTTTAAAATCCAGGAATGTGGCACACTATCGAATGCCTTAAGATAATTTATCCAGGCAGTACTGAAATTTTTCTTTGTACTCTAGCAGTTTTCCAGGATCATTCTGTTAATAAGTAGTTGGTCTTTACATCCATAACAGCCACGTTTGCACTCTTTTTGTTCAAGCGGTAACATGTCATTTCTTTCCAAGGAAAAATATGTTTGTTTTGTTGAAATAGATGTTAACAGTTTATATGTTGTCGGAAAGTCATGTAATTGGTCTGTAGTTGTTCGGGTTGTTTGTGTCACCATTCTTGGGTAGAAGAAATGTAATTCCTTTGGTCATCCATGCAGGAATTTTAGTGGGATCGTCAACAATTTCTTGAAGTTCTTTGGCTAGTTTTTATGTGCTTTTTTAAAATAATATAGCCAAAAGTTAGGAATTTTATCTATACCTGGAAATTTCCAATCGTTCTATCTCTTGTGCAATCCAATGTACTTCTTTGTTATATTCTTCAGGGAAAGCCCATATTTTTTCCCAGAACTGTATAACTTCTTCCATTTTGTGGGGGACTGTCGCTTCAATTCTTTTTTTACCTACTTCCCTGTAAAATTTCTTTGCATCGGTATGAAAGCCTTGTTTTGCCTGTAGAATTTTGATCTTTTCTCATAGTGTCTTATTCTTTGAGCCTTCAGTTGTATTGTTTGTTTTATTTTTTCCTTAGTTGATAGGACTTCATTTTCATTTCTAATGCTGTATTTTCTTTCGACTCTTCTGCTTTTCCTAGTTCTTACATTTATTCCTCTACTCAGTTCATCCAGTACTGATAGTTCACTTCTAAGTTGTTCGATTTCTTTTTCTATTTTTCTTTTCCAAGGTGGATCTTCATGTCTGCGAGACTGCCTTGTTTTTAATTTGATGTTCAATTTTTTTGTTGCTGCTATTGCTGAATCTGCGGACAAAGCCGAGTGCTTTGCCCACAGATTCTCATCCAACTCCACATTCGACTCGTCCGGAGTACACCCACCCGACTTCCCTACTAGAACTGAGGCAAAACTGCACGACGTATATATTACCCCGACAGTAGTATCCAGAGTAATTTCAAAACTTGACCCCCATAAGGCGTGTGGAGACGATGGAATCCCGGTGATAGTCCCTAAGAGGTGTGCCCCTGAACTTTCCCCTGTCCTCTCTAAACTATTTAACTCCTGCCTTTCTGCTTCCTGCTTTCCTGCATTCTCTTCAGTCGTTCCTGTATTTAAGAATTGTGGTGAACCCTCGGACCCATCTAACTATCGTCCTATCAGTCTTCTACCGATATTCGGGAAAGTATTCGAGGCTATAATCAATGCTGAAATAGTTCACCATCTCACCGCCCACAAACTGTTCTTCGACAGGCAATATGGATTCCGCTTTGCCAGGTCCACGGCCGACCTGCTAACAACCGTAACGGAGTACATGCTACAGGCCCTTGATGAGTCTGATGAGGCTCGTGCGGTTGCTCTGGACATCTCCAAGGCTTTCGACAGGGTTTGGCACTCTGGCCTCCTATGCAAACTACGCGGTTATGGTATTACCGGTCGCCTGCTTGACCTAATCCAATCTTTCTTAAATAACCGCAAAATGAAGGTCGTTCTGAATGGGCGTGCCTCTTCGTCCTACACGAATGCTGGTGTCCCACAGGGCTCTATCCTGGGCCCAACGCTCTTCCTTATTTTCATCAACGACCTCCCAGATGAGATCAAGTCCCAAGTAGGCATCTACGCAGATGACACTACAATATACTCCCGCTCCAGTAAGAAACCTGTCGTGGCGGACAGACATAATCTCGCTGCTGACCTTGAGCGGGATCTACACTCTGTGGTGAACTGGGGCAAGAAGTGGCTTATCAACTTCAATTCATCTAAGACCAAGCTCTTGTCTGTCAACCATTACAGGCAACCTCTCCTGCCTCCCATAAGCATGGACCAAGTGATTCTCCCTGAGATTAATACACTACGCCTCCTCGGACTTACCCTGTCCTCAGACCTCAAATGGAACCACTATATTGAATCCATAGCAAAATCTACTGCTAAGAAGATTGGGTCACTATGTCGATCCAGGATGTTTTTTCCACCTGAATCCATCCTGCATATATACAAGTCAACCATCCGTCCGTGCATGGAGTACTGCTGCCATTTATGGTCAGGTGCCCCTGCCGTTCTCCTCAGTGTTCTTGACAAGCTCCAAAGGAGAGTCTGTAATGTGATAGGTACTGATCTGGCGACTCAACTGCAGCCACTTCCCCATCGTCGAAATGTGGCCTCCCTTTGTCTGTTCTATAAATACTTTCATGGCTTCTGCTCGGACGAGCTTAAGTCACTGATGCCTCCTGAACAGGTGTTTACTCGTGCAACCAGACTGGCAACTGGGTCCCACCCATTCACAGTCAGGTTAGCCAAATACAGACGACAATTCTACTCCTGCAGCTTCTTCTCTCGCACTTCCTGCCTGTGGCACTCGCTCCCGTATTCTTGCTTTCCTGACGGCTACAACCTCCAGAAATTTAAATGCAAAGTTAATACTCATCTCCTAACCACTGGACTCTAGCTCTCTCCCCTCCCCTGTATAACCTTCCCTTTCTCTCCACCTATGTATCTGTCATCGCACCTGCTTTCTATTGTTCCTTTCTAACTTGTTTGTACTCCTCACTCTTTTCTAATTAATCTTTTTACATTTATGTAACCCCCTGCACATCAGTGGCGTTTCCGCCTTGCTCGGGGTGAAATGATTAAAAAAAATATATTGCTTCATTGAGATTTATATGAGT
This sequence comes from Ascarosepion bandense, assembly GCA_037127315.1. NCBI lineage: Eukaryota > Metazoa > Mollusca > Cephalopoda > Sepiida > Sepiidae > Ascarosepion > Ascarosepion bandense. The sequence continues at coordinate 1,736,380 of JBBBDQ010000455.1, forward strand.
GTCTTCTTCATCCAAAATTAATTTGAGTGCTGCCTTGTAGAGCTTAATAGTTTTGAGGTTATGCTTTGTTGGTTGTAATTTTGGGAGCTGTTCTCGTTCCTCCATTGCAATATTTTGTATTTGCCTTATATGGCTCTTGATTTCTTCTTTGGCTTCTTGTATATTGTTCTTGTTTTCCGTAAAATAATTCTGTTCAATGTGTTCTGAACTTGTTTTATTGTCGTCTTGTAACTGACTCAGATCACACCTTTCCAGCACTTTTAAACTTACAGCATTATCTTCACAGTGATTTGTGTGTATCACGGTTTCTACATTATGACCTTTGGCTTGTTTGATGTTATTACTTTTTATTTCTGATTCCGGTTCCTTTTCATATTTTGCTGATTCGTCTCTACTGGTTACAATTCTTTTAATCTCATTAATTTCAGCCTCTGTCAATCGGTTATTTCGCATGATGTATCTTCGTACATTGGCTAATTTATTTTCGTCAATATACTTTCTATTTGCATGACCAACTTTTTCACGCCAAATGTCATATGTTTGGCGAGTGATATTTTTTTGAGGTTTGAGTAACGCTTCATGAAATGCAGTCATAACGACTTTGTACTCCTCAGGAGACCATTTTATCTTTTCTTTCTTTAAATATACGGTTGTAGATCTAGCTGGAGAATTTTCAGGACTATCATTAGGATTATCCTGGTTGTGGGGACCTGAAAATTTATTTTTTGTGTATGGCAGATTGTATCATTATTATTATTATTATTATTATTATTATTATTAGATTTTATTATTATTATTATTATTAGTTTTACTATTATTATTTTTTATTATTTACTATTATATATTGTTGTATGCTATTTATATTGCTTAATTGTAATATTGCAATGATATAGTATGTATATTATATGTATGTTTATATTTGTATATATTTACTTAATTATTTTATCATAATAATTTTAATACATAGATATTTAGTATTTAATTATTTGATTGAAGCGGTATTCTAACCGTTAATATTTTATTTTTCAAAATGTATTTATAAAAAGCTCATTTTCAAACTATTATTGTATTTTAAACGGAAATGTATTTCGTTTTATGATCTAGAGACATAAACATTCATACATGATTTTCTCATATACATATATTTGCACACGATTCTCTAAACTTATTTAGAATAGAAAATCGTTCAATCGCTTGACACGTGTATACAATATTCGCTACAATTTTGAACAGAAATGTATTTGGTTTCATGGTTTAGAGACAAACCTACACATTCATATATGATTCTCTCTCATATATATATATATATATATATATATATATATATATATATATATATATATATATATATTTGTACATGATTCTCTAAACTTATTTAGAATAGAAAATCTTTCAATCGCTTGACACGTTTATACAATATTCGCTACAATTTTGAACAGAAATGTATTTGGTTTCATGGTTTAGAGACATAAACCTACACATTCATATAGGATTCTCTCATATATATATATATATATATTTGTACATGATTCTCTAAACTTATTTAGAATAGAAAATCGTTCAATCGCTTGACACGTGTATACAATATTCGCTACAATTTTGAACAGAAATGTATTTGGTTTCATGGTTTAGAGACATAAACCTACACATTCATATATGATTCTCTCATATATATATATATATATTTGTACATGATTCTCTAAACTTATTTAGAATAGAAAATCGTTCAATCGCTTGACACGTGTATACAATATTCGCTACAATTTTAAAATCATGTATGAATGTGTGCGTTTATGATAAGTTGAACCGGTTCAACATAACCCGATGAGAAGCTCACATAGTACCTTCGAAAAGCGAAAATTTTTGTGTACTTATACTATGAATTTATAAACCATTGTAACAACCATTACTATATAATGTTCTACGTTGTATCGTGCCCTCTTTAAAAAGTATATATATATATTGCAAAAGCTTAAAGATTATTTTTAATGAAAATATTTAATCAATTACAAATAATACACATATATAAGGAATAGAACTGAAGAGTTCCAAATTTGATCTTTCATCCTTTTGTTTAATTTTTGGGAAGAAACTTTACCCCAAACCTTTTCAACACCTCCTCGTATTAATCATCAATTGTTTTTTGAGTTTCTATGACTTTATTTCTAACTTTCGAGGATTTTTCTACTTCCAATTTGATACAACGAAACTAGTTTCGACTCAGAGAATTTATCAGCGAAATCGAAAACAACTTAATTTGTTTCAACAGACAAATAATAATCTGATGGCACCAATTCTAGTTAATATGTCACGGGAATTAAGAACTTCCAATGTTGAATTAATTATGATTTTTGTGTTGACAAACAAACGTCTGGATAAGATTTTGTCATATAGCAGAATCACTTTACCATTTCCCTTTCTTAACTTTGGAGTTAACGACTACATCCTTCTGTGATAACAGTTAATACAAGCTTAAATAATTTGTAAAACTACATCTTTCATAGCCCACCAAATACATAAGGATAACTGTTTTTCCATAAAAGTATATTTTCTGTTGATACTGTTAGTAGTCCGTCGAAAGATGCAGGATAAAATGGTTGTCTCCCTGTAGAGCTTCGGGGTGTACCTAATATATCGTACTATCCTCTACCTTTATCAGAGGAAAATCAGGACTAAAACGAAGTCAGTCAGTTAAGTGCCATACGTGATACACGCTTGGGCGATCATGTCTCGAAAGAGACATGACTGACTGGGCAGAAGATTATCCCGCAGTAGGTTGCCATTGCTTTCTGCGGTAGACTGGTTGCCGACCAAGGCTATAAAACCCAATCTGTCCTGTTATTTGACTCATAGCTAGAGGGTGAAGAGATGTATTTTCATGTATTAATTAGTGGGGGATCAGTTTAATATTGTTATGAAGTAATAAACTGATCCCCCATTTATGACCAATAGAAGTCTTAATCATGTTTCCAACTATTATATTATTCAGTCAGTCAGTCAAGTGCCATACGTGATACACGCTTGGGCAATCATGTCTCGAAAGAGACATGACTGACTGGGCAGAATATTATCCCGCAGTAGGTTGCCATTGCCTCTCTGCGGTAGACTAGGCTATAGAACCCAATCTGTCCTGTTATTTAACCTATAACTGGAAGGAATAGACGGATTAATACTTCCCAAGGGTATTTGCGCGTAAGTGAATGCAATGAATTCGGCTGGAATTCGAACTCGGCTCCCCGATTTCTCGTTCCGAGCCGATATCCAATGCACCACAACATATTTGGGCGAGAGCTGCCCAGTCCTCACTCTCCAAACTCGATAGAGCCCAAAAACAACTCCGATTCCTTTGGGTGAAAAATTATTTTCCACCCTCTACCCTATCTCTGACTGGCAGGATGTGAATAGCTTTTCACTGCTCTATCGCTACTTCCATGGAATATACTGGGACGGATTTTATTTCTTGGTTCCGCCACGTCTAACTTTTACGGCTAGGACCCACTATGACACTTATATCGTAGAAATCCATACACATTTTCTTCATTTTCTATAAAAAATAAGTTCCATTCCAACAACTTCTCACGAATTACTACTCTGTGGAATCAACTCCGAAGAAGATGTTTCTCCCATCACTACAATTTTAACCTGTTCAATTCTAGGGTTAACCGTTATTTTCCCCACTTATCCGCATAACTTGCGCTCATTAGTGTGCAAGTCCCCTACCTTGAGTGGCTCCTTGTAAAGAGTGAAAAATACTGTAAAAAAATCCATCCACAATTTTCGACGGTTAGGCATTAGAATATTGGAGGTCCTGTATTAAACATTGTCAACCCCACTCAAAAGCAGAATAGTTTAGGTTTGTTTCATCATGTTTAAACTTAGCTAGGGTATGTATGGTCATTGGCATCACTTTTATTTTTTTGTCCCACTTTCTTTGGTTTAATTCCCCACTCCTACTTCGTTAGGTGACTAGAAATCTTCGTTCCCTGGTAGATGCGGGTCAACTTTTCGTTTTCGAACGTATTTTATTTCATATTTATTGTTGTGTTTGGATGAGCGCGTGGTTGTGTGTATGGTTGAATGAATGACTGATTTTTTTTACACGTCCCGCTAAGATGTCACCCAGCTAACTGATGTTTCTGTTAAGATTAAGAATTGTGGGATTTTTTTTATTGGCAACTGGGTCTCACCCATTCACAGTTAGGTTAGCCAAATGCAGACGACAATTCTACTCCTGCAGCTTCTTCTCTCGCACTTCCCGCCTGTGGAACTCTCTTCCATATTCTTGCTTTCCTGACGGCTACAACATCCAGAAATTTAAATGCAATGTCAATTCTCATCTACTAACCACTTGACTCTAGCCCTTCCCCCACCCCGTATATCCTTCCCTTTCTCTCCACCCTTGAAACTGTCATAACATCTGCATTCTGATCTTTCTATTGCTCCTTACTAATTGGTTTGTACTCCTCTTCTCTCTCTTCTAATTAATCTTCTTTCAGTTATGTAGCCCCCCCGCATATCAGTGGCATTTCCGCCTTGCTCGGAGTGAAGTGATTAACATACAAATTACTAACAACATTTTTGTTTAGTTAATTTAGAAATAGTATTATCCATTGACCTTCGATCACAACCACCTTGGTTGGAAGGTGGCAAATCCCGACAGCTATCACACCTTATCCAAACACTCTCTTGGTCAGCTCTCTTCTTCCGAGCGGAGGCGGACTCCGACGAGGCTCCGCTGGAGGTTAGCGTTTCGTCTGAGGTAAACAGACAAGAGCCCGAACCAGCCTTAAGCTTGGTCTACATGGTATTTTTGGCTGAGCTTAAGGGCTCGGAATCCCACATTAAATGAACTTGTGTCGCATCGGCCTTGGTAGGGAGGTGTTATATACCGAATGACCATACTTGGTCGAAACACTTCTGTGATCAACTCCGCTCCCGAGCGTAGAGAAACCCAGAAGAGACTTCGCCGAAGGATAGTCTCGTCTGGAGTGAGTAGTCAAGAGCCCGAACTAGCCTTAATTCAGGATCTACGGGGTATTTTTGGCTGAGCTTAAGGGCTCGGTATACCCACATTATTGACCTTGTATCCCATCCATCTTGGGAATCTGGTTTAGTGCGTAGTTGGTAAATATCGAATTATCATAGTTGATCAAAATTCTCTTTTGGTGGAGAGGAACTCTGATGAGGTTCCGTCAAAGAGTAGTGTCTTGCCTAGGGTGAATAGACAAGAGACCGACTCGGCCTTAAGCAGGGTTTACGGGAGATTTTTAACAGCTTAATGACTCGGAACCCAAACTTTAATTGATCTTTTGTCGCATGCACCTTGGGCATCTATCCAACCGGGTAGGTGATAAATACAGAGTGATTATACTTACTAGCAGTCATCTCTCTCTGTTTTCTTTACTGCCCACGGGCAGAATGAATCCAGACTGGGCTCCGCTGAAGGATAGAGTCTCGTCTGGGAAAAATCAACAGTAGCCTTGGCTCGGCCTTGTACAGGGTCAACGGGATATTTTTGTCTGAGCTTAAGAACCCGGAAACCTCACTTTAAAAATGGCCTTGTGCTACATTCCTCCTATGTGGGAGGCAGATAAATAGAGAGTAATTGTACTGACTAGAATTTAACTAGCAGTGTATCTACTGCAAGCAGCGTATGAGTCTTGTATTTGTTGATATACTATTATTCCCAATCTACATTTGCTGATTGATCATGCAGTAATCTTTTAGGGTTACCACCCACCCACCCACCCACCCACACACACACACATATATATATATATATATATATATATATATATATATAACTGACTTTCAGTGAAGTAGATATATATGAACAGACTGTGACAGATATATAAACATGAATAATCTATGACTGCTTATATCTATCTATCTATGGCTAACATCTCATAGGAATGAACGTTTTCGGGCATTTTTGCTTTGAGTAGGTAATATAGGTAAGTAGGTGCTTACCTTTAAGTTCTTTCCATTTTTCATTTCTCCATCTCTCTCTCTCTCTCTCTCTCTCTCTCTCTCTATATATATATATATATATATATATATATATATATATACTAGCACTATAGCACGGCGTTGCTCGGGTGTAATGAGAGCTTTAAAAATAATCCATGGTCCTGGAGCTCAGACTCAGCCTAAAGAATATTTGTGTGAAGCTTGGTGAGAATCTGATAAAAATTATGGATTTGTATAAAGGACATACAGACAGATAAATAGACGCACACACCTTGCCTATATATATATATATATATATATATATATATATATATATATATATAATCGATTTTCTGCACTATTGTAACAACGGCAATCTTGAAACTTCTGAATATCGTTTCTTATGTCTTTGTCTATTAGTGCATCAAATTTGATTAAAATCGGACCACAGCTTCTATAGCCCGATTTTTTCGATTATCGATTTTCGATATTTATCAGGGATACCTCGACACAAAACCTAGCGAAGAACACTCGCAGACGCTTATAGTACAACTGTGTAAATTTTCAAGAAAATCGGTTCAGCATTTCGGACTCTATAGGTAACGGAAACACACACACACAGACATATACACACAGAGACAAAGTTCCATTTATAAATAAGTTTATATATATATATATATATATATATATATATATATATATATATATATAGGCATATATATAGGCATAAATATATATATATAGATAGATAGGCATATATATATATAGATATATAGGCATATATATGTGTGTGTGTGTGTGTGCGTAATCATATAATTAAATTTGTTTTTAATTAAAAATATATTGCGACACGGAAATTTCTATGTTTCAAGATTTCTACCTCGTCATCTGGCAATGTTAGATCATAGTTGTGAAAATGATTTTCATTTGAATATAAAAAACATCACTAATGATGATGACGTTAGGCCTCCATTCATATTCCCATATGGCCTCAGAATCAACATGGAGGATGCCTCACGTGCCTTGAAGAGGTAGTGTGTCCCTGGGTCATAAGAATAGCTGCTGGAAGACCATATATTTGGCGACAGGACTCTGCCCCATGCTACACATGCAGGAGAACCCAGTCATGGCTGTCAGACAACTTCTGCTACCACATTACACCTTACATCTGGCCACCTAACTCCCTTGATTATTATGGTTGGGGGAGACCAAGAAAACTCCTTGTGACACCAAAGATGAATTGAAAGCAAGGCTCATGGCAGCATTCACCAACTTCAGAAAAGTTGCAGGAGATTCCGAAGTTCACTGGAGGCCGTGATTGAAGCCAATGGCGATTGTATTGAATGAATTTACTCTTTAATATTTCAAGATATTTTTCTGTAATTTTGGGAAATATATCTGCTAAAATAAGATGTCAGTGTAACTTTCACTTTGGCCTTAATTAAACGACAATTCATCCATCGCACACTGTCAATTTGTTAAAATGAGATGCCAGTGTTACTTTCACTTTGGCCTTAATTAGACGACAATTCATCTATCACACCCTGTATATTTGTTAAAATGAGATGTCAGTGTTGTTTTCATTTTTGCGTCTTTTAGACGACAGTTCATCTATCCCATACTGTCTATGTTAGCTACCTTGGTAGATAGAGAGATAGACAAATATAGAGATAGATAGATAGATAGATAGATAGAGATAGAGAGAGAGAGAGAGAGAGAAAGAGAGAGAGAGAGAGAGAGAGAGAGACAGCGAGAGACAGCGAGAGAGAGACAGCGATGACCGAGATTTGTAACTTTTACGACATTGTATTTATAAATTTACGACATTGTATTTATCGTCTTTTAATATTTTTAAGTTCGATTCATGGACATAAACTGATTGCTGGTCCTACTTATCCTTCAAGCCAACTTTACTCCAGTAATGCATTATTGATCTTAAGTGGGTAATCGATGCTATTCTTCGATCTCTTGAGCTCTTGGGTACAACAAGTTCGATTGGGAATATCAGATAAGCAATCCTCTAGATTCCTCGAATTGAAGAAGATATGTCATCGGATGGAAGATCGAATGAAATCAGTCGACAGACTCTATGGATAAACTACGTTCGGTTGACGAGTTAAGGTGAAGAATATTTTGATCGATTTTGCCAAGAGGATGAATACAATTCTAACAATGGATATTGTACATCGATTATGTATTTTAATGATTAGGCAAATAACATCAAAATAAAAATATTATATAGACTGATGGACAAAAAATTTATCCATACCAGTCTGTTATGACCTATCAATCTGTTCATATCTATCTATCTATCTATCTATCTATCTATCTATCTATCTATCTATCTATCTATCTATCTATCTCAATCTGTCTATTCTATCTATCTATCTATCTATCTATCTATCTATCTATCTATCTATCTCAGTTTGTTCATTATCTATCTATCTATCTATCTATCTATCTATCTATCTATCTATCTATCTCAGTTTGTTCATTATCTATCTATTTATCTATCTATCTATCTATCTATCTATCTATCTATCTATCTATCTCAGTCTGTTCATATCTATCTATCTATCTATCTATCTATCTATCTATCTATCTATCTATCTATCTATCTATCTATCTCAGTTTGTTCTATCATCTATCTATCTATCTATCTATCTATCTATCTATCTATCTATCTATCTATCTATCTATCTCAGTTTGTTCATTATCTATCTATCTATCTATCTATCTATCTATCTATCTATCTATCTATTTCAATCTGTTCATATCTATCTATCTATCTATCTATCTATCTATCTATCTATCTATCTGTGTTAGTTCTTACCTATGTATATATACTAATGCTTATGTAAGTACTAAACGATATCAATAGATAGCATAAGGACCAACTAATATCAAAGGGCAAAAATAAACAAAACATGTTTCAAAGAAATCAATATCAGTGATGTCAATAATTACAACACTTCAAGGGAAATCAAAAAAACACTATAAATAAGGGTAAAAAAATCAAGTGATGCAAGTTGGGCCTAATTACTGTCTTACCTAGTAAGAAACAAAAAGAGGAAAACACATGCTCCTAAGCCTTAAACAGTCACTTAGAAGCAAACTTCCTGAAAATTTAAGTTATATATATATATATATATATATATATATATATATATAACTGTAATTTTCACTTTTATTTTACTACTACCGGTAGTGTGCAAAAGTATTACGACATGGGTGATTTTCCTAAAAACCTCACTGAAATTCAAATACAGGGTGAAAAGCCAAACCTTTGTAAGAATAATTTAACTAAAAAAGCAAGAGGAAGGAAGGCTTCGGAATTTGAATTGGCTCCCAAAAAATCCCTAATCTCAATCCTATTGAACATTTATGGGATATTTTGGACAAAAAAATTGATAAATCTAATGTTACTTTGCAAGATATACTTTGGGAACAAATACAAGCTGTTTGGCAGGAGATAGCATTAGATACATTGAAGAAGCTTGTGATTTCAATGCCTGACAGAATGAAGGCTGCGATCAAAGCAAAAGACCATTATACTAAGTATTAAATTCATTTTGTAATAAGTATATTTTTCTTGTTAAAGCATTTGTTGAGTAAATCAAATAAAATAACTTTAATTAAATTCTTTATTTTCTGTCAATATGCCTCACAAAAGATAAAATAGTTATTGTCCTAACACTTTTGCACAGTACTATATATATATATATATATATATATAATAATAATAATAATATATAATAATCTATATATATTATATTATACATTTTTAAACAACTTTTTAGTAGTTATTCCTAAAGATATGAAAACAGTATACGTCGATCATCACTATGTTATATATATATATATATATATTATAAGAAAGTGAAAGAACACGTAGATTAAAACCCACTGTTCAAGTATTTACTTTTGTAAAGAGTGCTCGATACAGAGTAGAGCTTAATATTGTAATTTTGTTCTTACAATGATTTATAAATGCATTATATGACCACACAAAATTTTCATGTTTCAGGGCAATACTGTTTCTCTTCATGTGATATGTTAAAATAAATGGTGAAAATGATTTATTTTGAAAATCTAAAATGAATTGATGGTTATTTAGAAAATAAAGAATTTAATTAAAGTCGTAGTTGGCAAAATGTTTTAGGTGTGTCAATATTGTTCAATCAAAAATGAGAATTAGGTAACCATGGAGTTTTAACATTTGGGTCTTGAAAGGAATCAGGATGGCCTAGTGTCTAGATAATATATATATATATATATAAGTTTTTGTGTGTGTCTCTTTATCTGCCTGTATGTTTATTTTTTTCAACCCTTTTATTTTAGTTTTTGCTTCGGATTTGGCTCTAAGTAGGTATAATTGTAGTTCTTAGTCTCAGCCATGATACCATTTACTCAGAGGATTTATTTAGCCTTCAAAATTCAGTTTACGATGAAAAACTTATTTGATATCGATACGAAGAAATCCAAATTTGACTTACATCCCTTCATTTTTCTTTCACTCTACAGATTCGCTTATGTTAGCGTTGGTAATGGTAATTGTAATATTACCCCTTTCCGTATAAGGAAACATTCAGAATTCCTTGATCGAGGCAGGGTTAGGGTTAGACGAATTGGGATTTAACACACAAGGCGTTGCCTGGAGTGAAAGAGTAAGAGAATATTTTAAAAGAATCGGAAAACCCAAGCCTAAAAAAATAGAAATAGGAGATAAACCTCCACCTCTGTTCAAAAGACTGGGGTGGGGGGGATGAAATTCACAAGACATATAAAAGGCAAAATGGACAGGGTAAGGCAGTGGGCCACCTTACTTGACTATTTTGTGTAGATGAATGATGGAACAATGGTAGTGGGAGAGTTGGTTAAAAGACAAACTCCACTCAGAGCTGTAAAGAATAGGAAGTTGTGGAGAGTAATTAATTTCAACTGTTTGTCTAATGGCATTTACATTCCTTATTAGTAATTCAATGCTGAAATTATCTTGGGAGTTTCGAAGTAATAATTATGAGATATGTTATTTTGCTTTCACAATTGAATACATGGTAGTGGATACTCCGACTTTCTGCATATACATGTTTGTGTGCACATAATTACTAGGGGCGGTGATATGTGTGTTTTATTTTGTAGTTTTGTTGCTGACATTATCTTTTGAAATACAGTTTGATTTCTTTAAGAAATTGTAGGATATTATATGGATTAATGTTACGAAGAATTCCCTTTCATATACTTGCTTCTCCGACAGCTACAATCTCCAGGAATTTGACTGTAAGGTCAATAGGTATTTCCTATCACACTAACTCGCATCCATTCTCACAAGCTCTTTTTCCATCTACTCCACCCCTATCCTCGGTGTTCTCATCTGTCTATTACCCTCCTCCTGACATTTCCTATAACTAACTCCTCTTTCTCATCATTTTCACCTATGTACCCACCTGCGCAACAGTGGCACTAGAATGCCTTGCTTGGGGTGAGATTATTAAAAAAAAAGTTCTTTTATGCTGACTGATGTATTATTGGTCATTTTACTATAAATAAGTATTGTTGGGAATTATAAAAATGTATTGTTCGTATTTCTACTATAAAATGTATTTTTATACTTTCGCATCTTTTTTTTTCTTGTTGTTGGGCGGGGGTCACTATTTGCCTATAGCTGGAAATCTAACAGGGGCTACTACTCCGGGTCTCGGTTGACCTGAAAACACCAATTAAGAGGGAGATCCAGGCTCCTCAAAACTTCAAATCTCCCCGGTCCTGGGTATGACGGTTAACTGCATCCGGCAGCAAGGCCGATGTTTGGAAGGTTGTGAGGAGCATGGAACTACCTCTTAATTGCTGTTGTTCCCAGGTCCACCCTAACCTGGAGTGGTAGCACCTGTTAGGGTCCCAGCTATAAGCAAATAGTTCACTCCCAAACTGAGGTCAAAACACTATGAAAGTATAAAAATAGACTCTTTATAGAAATATATACATAAAAATAGACTCTTATAGAAAAATATACATTTTTTGAAAGAAAAATATTACCAATACCTTTTTAAGAAATAAATTTCCCATAATACATTTTTAATACTTACCAGCAATACATATTTTTAATACAAAACTAAATTAACTTTAATTTCTAAAATAAAAATAAAAAATAAAATAAAATTTTTCATCAAAATCTTGCTAAATCAACTTTCTCACTACAATTGAACATTAAAAGAATACCTGAAAACCCCTGAAAATACCTGAAAAAAGGATGTGCGTTGTGGTCCAGTGGATATCAGCTCGGAACGAGAAATCGGGAAGCAGAGTTCGAATTCCAGTTGAATTCATTGCATTCACTTACGCGCAAATATCCTTGGGAAAGGTATTAATCCTTCTCTTCCCTCCAGTTATGGGTTAAATAACAGGACAGATTGGGTTCTATAGCCTTGGCCGGCAACCAGTCTACCACAGAAAGCAATGTCAACCTACTGCGGGATAATCTTCTGCCCAGTCAGTCATGTCTCTTTCGAGACATGATCGCCCAAGCGTGTTTCACGTATGGCACTTAACTGACTGAAAACCCCACTTTTTTGCATTAAATAATCCACAGAGGTCGATACACCGTTCAACAAAACTCAGATACTCCAATCTCCCGATCAGAGAGGTCTTGCTGACGGATGTAGTTTATTCTCATGCCCAGGAACAGAGGAGAGTTATGATCGCCTACGCACTGAAGAGACACGGCACATAAAAGTAGTTCGTGAAACAGAAGTGCTTATTTTAAACAAATTCCGAATTCACAAACTGAACGTGTCATTTCCGACCCTCTGCTCTGTCACTGAGAATGAGGTTCTGTCAGATTTTAACCCGTTATCAATTGTTTTGCAGTTTATAATGAAATGCTTACACCAAGTAACATATAACGACGTAATTACTGTCGCAAGTGTTTTTTTTTTTTGCATGCCAGGATCAATGATTGGGAAGGTTTTCTAGTTTCTCATGGCCATAAAACGAACCTGCTAACTGTATTATAGGCAAAGGATAATGCAGTTTTCTGGCAGAAGTCCAATTCTGATAATTTAGTGTTATTTATTCCAACTACTTGCTCACTTTTAAAGGATAAACATGAACGAGACGAACTCGATAGCTCGAGCATTTCAAAACAGAACAATCGGCAATAAAAGTTACCCTATATACTCGTGTATAAGACGACTTTATATATAGTGAAACTCCTGGATATTTCTGCATGAATTTTAAACCCCCCCCAGAAAAAAAAAATTACCCGTATATTATACAACCGGTCGGAAAAAATGTATGATTTTTAATCTTCAAAAAATTACCTATAGATAGAGCGACTTCCTATTCTTTGCATAAAAAATGATAAAAAAACCCCCCAAAAAACAAAACAAAAAAAAACAAGAAAAAGAAACGGTACTATACACGAGTATATACATTATGTTATGAATAGGCTACTAAATATGTCCCTTAACGTGGAGGAATAGTTAATAAGCTAATTTTGAAGATAATCGCTACATTGGTTTTAGTTCTCCCTGAGATCCCTGCACAATAGGCCTTGTACCAAACTAAGTTAAATTTAGTAAATATATAAAAAATTTTAATAATAAATAGTAATAATATAATAGTAAAAAGTAATAATCCATTTTTATGAGCTATTTGCGAAAGCTAGCTTTGTCAGGTGAGTTGTCTTGATCCCCGAATGAGGATCGAATTGGTAATCAGCGTCGTACAAGAGATTGCTAAATGGTTGTGGTTGTAATGTAATCAAAAGTGTGTGTGCCGTAGGCGACATTAGCAGAAAATAAATTAACTTAATTAAGGTACAATATAAGGTTGGCTAGTGAGAAACAGAAGATAGACATATGGAGAGAGAGAGAGAGAGAGAGAGAGAGAGAGAGAGAGAGAATAAGTTGATGGATACAGTAATGTAGGTATTTGCTTGTATGCACACACACACACACACACACACACACACACACACACACGCTATCTTTCTTTTTCTGTCTGTCTGTCTCTCTCATATCCACACTCATGGGCACATGGACGACTGGTTAAAACGTTCGCTTTCCGATCATGGTTAGTCAAGACTTTTGATGTTGTTGTTCTGGGTATGAGATACCAGGGTGTGGCATATTTGGCAAGTATCTGCGAACCATACCAGGGATTGATCCACGCTTTGTGAGTAAAATTGACTAGACGAAATCCTTTGAGAGCTGTCGATGGTTATACTAGCATGAAGTCACAAGTCATCGTGACCGAGAGTTTGAGAGTACTGACGTTGTTCAAACTACTGATCACATCAGATCATGTACTCTCATCCAGCAACTGTAAGTTTCGTCTACTCAGCATATTTGTAGTATTCAACGTGATATGACCGTAATATATATATATATATATATTCGACGTGATATGACCGTATATATATATATATATATATATATATATATATATATATATATATATATATATATATATATTACGGTCATATCACGTTGAATACACTGGTTCCCGCTCGATCACTGAAGTTAAGCAACGTTGAGCCTTAGATGGGTGACCGTTTGGGAATACCAGGTGCTGTAAGCGTTTATTGACGGATGTGCGTTGTGGATGTCGGCTTGGAAGGGAAACTCGGTGAGCCAAGTTCCAATTCCAGTCGAACACTCTGCATTCACTTATACACTGGTACCCTTGGGAAAGTTATTAATCCGCCCCTTCCTTCCAATTATGGGTTAAATAACTCATGTCTGCTGTTCATGCGATCTGTGGCGAACTTCTACACCGATTGTTTGTTTTCAGCGCTTCCAAAAAGTGTGGATGGTGCTACACAAGCCTTCATCACTCTAAACAATTCTTTGTGCGGCAGTCTAACAGAGTAAGACACCCATACGTTGAAATCGACGGGAGAGTTCATGTATATATATATATATATATATATATATATATATATATATATATATTATTAGTTACGCTTTCGCCCGTTGATTGAGCACACTAGGGGAAATGGTATATTTGAAGAACAGTAGCTTCTCGCCACTATTTACGCCTCGTTCTTCAACAATGAAATGAACACTCTCGGCCACTGGCGTTTGTTTACATTGTGTATATAACACGTTAAAATCTGCTTCCCTTCGCCGTGCCCCGATAGCTTAGAGGTAGAATCTCCGAGTGATGTCAAGTCGTTTTGGTTTCCTTTCCGGCTGGAAGCAATTGGATGTCAAGCCGTACGATGAGCTGTGAAACAGGACTGTCTGCTGATGACTGTATGCATATAAATCTTAATAAATTCTTTCTTTAGTTTTGCATATGTCAAACTTTCAGATATGTTTACCCTTGAAATTCCCATCATGGACTTGAATTAAAAGCAACGATTTATTATTTAATAGTAACAACAACACCGGTTACAGAAATAGAAGATGTCACCGTTCTATAGAATTTCCCCATCTACACAGACGGAAAAATTGAAGCAGATTGGCCGGACATTATTGTCAAAAACCAAAAAGAAAAAAAACTTGCCAACTAATTGATATGGTTAGTCCAGCGGATTGTAACATTTCAACCAAGAAGTTTGAAAAACTATTTGTTGTGGATTCTAGTTGAGAAACCACACAAAATAATAAATAACAAAAACAGATATGGAGATAGAAAATGTAAGTTATATTGAACAAAAAATATACAAACTGGAACACGGGTTAGTCAATTCAGGAATACTAGGAATACTATTAGTAGAAACTATATATACAGTCTTGTAGGGAAGAAGTATGTCCGGGTAATGAGTCTATATCCAAAACACTCCAACTTACTATGCACGAACTTACTGACCAACTGACACCTTACTGACTCTCTAGCTACTCAATTCCTGCCGTACGATGTATAGGCATGATTATATGTACACATCAGGCGAGTCCATTCTTATGTGCAAAAAGGGGTGTTCCCCAACACTATTAAAGTATAAAGATCTGGAAATTGAAATAGAAAAAATGTAGGAATTAAAAACAAGGATGGTACCAGTGGTAGTAGGTGCACTTGGAATGATAGAAAATGGAACAAAACATCATCACAATTGAAGAAGTGCAAACATTTTGGAAGAATATTTGGAGAAACTCAAGGGAATATAATTCCAACGCAAAGTGAACCAAACAAAAAAGAATGAAGAATAAATCTGTGCAAGAATGAAAAATACGAGGGTCATTCAATAAAAAGATGGATTGGAGAGTTATTGAAGAGGAATTAACTAAGATTGATATAGCCAAAGACATGACACATGGAATTAGAACAATCTATTCCTATGGACTAAATAAAGAGTTAGGTTCGAAATACCAGCTAACATCACCTAAAGAAGGCCGGAACTTACAGCGGCCGAAATCTCATGAATCTGAGAGTAAATATGAGCATAATAATCAGAACAATGTAAATAATGCAAATAATTGTAGTTTTATTTTAGCAATGGGTGGATTTGAACCCGATACACGTAGGCAATAATTAATTTTTTTTCTTATAACAATTTTACTCATATTTCAACTTCCTCCTTAACTTAACGTTTTTCTTTTTGAGAATTAATTAAATATTTTAAGCGCTTGTTGAGTTTATTAATATTTATTTTTTTACTTTTTTCTAGTTATAGTTAAAACGAGTTAGTTAACAAACTGAATTCAAGCAATTCAAATATTAATTGTCGTATTGCTGCTGGAGAATTAGCCTTCAAAGTGAATTCAACGTTTTACTGTCACTTGCAACAACTTGATAATTTTCACAGATGTGGACATTTGTCTCACCGCAAAATAAAACAACAGCAGATTTTCTGTGCTTTTCGTCACTCTTTTAATACGCTCTCGCCACTTTTGAACAGATTAGAGGCTCTTGTCTGTTGCCATGATCCGAATACGTATTGGACTAGCAAAAGAAGAACCTCTAAAGATAAGCAGGATGCGGAGAAACGTTAGAGACAAAGAAAAGGGTGCTAGAATGCTATCTAATATTCACCCATTAATACGGTACTAAATGTTAGACAATCTTTCAACAAATAAAAAAAAATCTAGAGGCAGCAGAAATGTAAATCCCCGGAAGAATACAATGATTCCATAGAGGAAATGAGTCAGCAATAAGTCAGTCAGTCAGTTAAGTGATACACGCTTGGGCGATCATGTCTCTTTTGAGACATGACTGACTGGGCAGTAGATTATCACGCAGTAGGTTGCCATTGCTTTCTGGTTGCCAGCCAAGGCTATAGAACCCAATCTGTCCTGTCATTAGACTCATAGCGAGAAGGGGAAGAGATGTATTATATTACTTAATGATTAGTGGGGGATCAGTTTATTACTTCATAACAATACAAAACTGATCCCCCACTTTAGGCCCAGCAGAAATCATAATCATGTTTCCAACTATTATATTCGATGAGTCAGTTAAGTGCCATACACGGTGTGGGCGATCATGTGTCGAAAGAGACATTACTGACTGGGAAGAAGATTATCCCTCAGTAGGTTGGCATTACTTTCTACGGTAGACTGGTTGCCAGCCAATGCTATAGAACCCAATCTGTCCTGCTATTTAATCCATAACCGGGGGAAGAGACAGATTAATACCTTTCCCAAGGGTATTTGCACGCGACTGAATGCAAGTAATTTAACTGGAATTCGAACTCGGCTATATCCACTGCACCACAACGCACATCCGGAAAATATATGGAACGCTTCACGAATTTGCGTGTCATTTTTGCGCAGGGGCCATGCTAATCTTCTCTGTATCATTCCCATTTTAGTACATGTACTTACGAAGCAATAAGGAAAGACCTAAATGGTAATTGATAGAACACATATGCACAAGAGCAGGATAAGGTAGCTGAAATTGTGTGGACAATTAGGAGGGTTTAGAAAACTTAACCCTCACGAGGCAAAAAAGATATAGGATAAGGTAGCGGGCCACTTATCGGACTGTAATATAACAATCTGGCCCCACCCGAGGAAGGCTGATGCAAGCGAGGGTGTTTCCGGTCGTTGAAAGGAACGGATGTCGTTTGACCTTATTTCCGGCAGCAGCGGAAATAACTACAGAGGCAAACAGAACAGGTGTCTCTGAGAATTACGTGGGCGTGCGTTGGCGAGGCAAAACCGGAAGAAAAAGTCCCGGTTCTGGAAGATTATAAAAAGACCTCGGCACACGGATTCGCCAGTAGTAGAGGAGCAACAGAGATCGGCCGGTGAAGAGAGACACAACAGATAAGACTACACTCCCGTCAACCCATTAGAAGCGCGCTCTCTCAATTCTCTGTTCCCTATGCTACACGGTTCATCGTCATTAATAAAAATATAACTTTATATTTTTATATATATGCGTGTTTGTTGTTTGTCGATATATAACAGACGCATAATTGGTGCCAAGTGACTTGCTGTTTTGAGACAACAAAACAGTTAGATGCGAGCTGGTTGCCACGGCGACGATTGAAATTCAACGGACTTAAAACTACCAGATAGAAAGAAAAAAGAAGACGAAAATAGAAGCAGCCAAGGTAGGTGACTCTTTGATTTGATAGTGTGTGTATTTTCTGCTCTTGTTTATAATAAGTCTAGTTAGAAAAAAAAATGGAACAGCATACTTTTGCCGATTTTGTTCAAGGTCTGGCCCTAGAATTGAGAAATGTGGCTTGTTCGGTGTCGAACACTTTAAGGGGAGAAGCTTTTTTAAAAAATATACAGCCATTAGCATGCAAAGAAGATGGTGGTTGTAGTGCTTGGTTGGAGGATATGGAGAGGTACTTTAAAGTTGTGCGCGTGGCAGAAGAAGACAAGTGTCAGGCAGCTCTTCTCACAACAAGGGGAGCTGTTGGACACTATGTAGATAGACTAATTTCTAGTAACCCACATCTCACATGGAAGGAGTTAAAAACTTCTTTAAAGGAATATTACGGATTAGTTTTAGACCCCGACGCACGGTTAGTCGAATTAGTGAACATTAGGCAGGGTAGAACGGAGGGGGTGCAGGACTACATGCAGAGAGTAGTACGCCTAGCGGAGAGCGCATATGTTGGGGTTGATGGGAGGAATGAAGTTGTTACAAAACAAGTTTTAGGATTCTTCATAAAAGGTCTAAGGGATCGGGAAATAAAGATGGCAGTTATGAAGGATGAGCCACAAAAAAATATCACTAGAGGCTGCCTATCAGAGAGCGTTATCTGAGTTGAGATGGAAAATTCGACTCGACGCAAACTCTGAATACGAAGAGGAGCCTATGGAAATTTGTCACTCTCGGAGACGGGTACCGATAGAAGCCGTAAGCCCCGCTAAATCTAATAATAATAATGATAATAATAGGAATAAGAACAATAGAAGAGTTGGGACTCGTGAGCGGGAGAGGAACGGGAGCGTTGTTAGGTGTTGGAATTGTGGGAAAGAAGGCCACATAGCAAAATTTTGTAGACACGCCCCGGGAAACGGCAGAATTCCGTTCGTGCGACGCCCAACGAACGGAACAAGACGGTACCAACGCACATAGTTGGTAATATGGGCGCGCCAAATTCCATCTTTATTAGAATAGAACGTAGACCTTATAGGGCATTGGTAGATACGGGAGCAGAGGTATCAGTTATAAGCTGTAGGGCATTTAAAAAATTGCGACAGGGACTTGAACTGCAAAAGAGGGACATTAAACTTCGAACTGCGAATGGATCCCCGTTATACGTTGAAGGCCTTTATCGTCTACAGGTCCAGATAGGAAGTAAGTCCATACCCCATGATTTTTTAGTTGTAAAAAATCTCAATAGAAACATTATACTTGGCCGAGATTGGCTGATGCAGAACGGGGTGAGAATGTATTTTGATTTGGGGGCATTGAAGATTGGTGAAGAATACGTGGCATTGGAGGAGGATGTTCATATTTCCTCTATTGTTAGGTTAGCTCAAAAAGTAACATTAAGACCTCAACACCTGCATGCTTGTCTGGGATTAACCAGGCTGAGAAATGGACGTGGCAAAGAATATGAAATCGAACAGCTGAGTAGTGGATATGTTAGCAACTTATGTGGTATATCAGTAGCCAACGCAGTTGTAAAAATGCCAAAGTCTCGTAAGTTTCAGTTGCTGATAATGAATAACACTAACCAGACAATCACTTTGAGACGGGGGTGTCCGCTGGCTAAATTGGAAAGGGCAGGTAATATTACTGAAATTACTATGCCCGATAAACAAAATAATAAAAGTCCTGATGTAGATTTGGAACAGGTACATGTATCGGAGGAATTCAAGCCTGAAATTAACAAATTGCTAAAAAGAAATAGGGACATGTTCGTTAGTGACGACAAGAACCTGGGCAGAACCGATACTGTGGAGATGCGTATCGATACTGGAACGCATGAGCCCATAAGAAAACGCCCATATCGCACACCCCTCAAACAAAGAAAGACAATGGATTCAGCAATCGACGAAATGATGCAGGCAGGTGTAATTGAGAGATCCAATAGCCCGTGGGGTTTTCCAGTAGTTTTAGTAGAGAAGAAAGACGGTAGTAAGAGATTTTGTGTAGACTTTAGAGCACTTAATAAGATTACAAAGAAATATGCTCGACCTCTTCCTGTCATAGATGATATACTGGCATCACTTGGTTCGGCAAGGTACTTTTCGAAGCTTGATTTAAAATCAGGGTACTGGCAAGTTAAGCTTCAGGATGATGACAAAGAAAAAAGTGCATTCACCTGCCACAAGGGTCTGTTTCATTTTAATGTTATGCCATTTGGACTTGCAAACGCACCCGGCATCTTCCAGGAATTAATGTCAGTTGTTTTACAGGGACAGGAAGATTTTGCTCTGGCATATTTAGCTGATATTCTGATATTTTCAAATACGGTGGAAGATCATTTAAAACATATAGACACAGTCTTGAGTAGTCTACGTAAGCACAACCTTAGATTGAAGCCAGCTAAGTGTGAGTTCTTTAAGAAAGAGACCCAATACCTGGGGTTCAAGATAAGTGAAGAGGGAATACAACCAGACCTCAATAAAGTCAAAGCTATAAAGTCAGTTTCTACTCCAACCACTGTTAGGCAAGTAAGAGCTTTTATTGGGATGACCTCATACTATCGCCGCTTTATTAGAAATTTCTCTGATATAGCCGAACCGCTGGTCAATTTGACAAGGAAATATGCACGATTCCAATGGGACGATGCTTGCCAAACCGCTTTCGATACACTAAAAACGAAGCTCGTGGAGATGATAACACTAGCCTATCCCAACCCAAATAAGGCGTATAGATTATATACTGACGCATCCGATCAATCGATTGGCGCATGCCTATCCCAGGTGGTGTACGATAAGGAAAATAGGAAGGATGTAGAAAAACCAATTTATTTATTGTCCCATAAATTAAGTGACACACAAACGAGGTGGTCAACTATAGAGAAAGAGGCTTATGCCATACACTATGCTCTTCAAAAACTGAATCACTACCTGCATGGCGCAACATTCACAATATACACTGATCATAGGCCCCTGGAGCACTTACTTAATTCGCCCATACAAAATAAGAAGATACAGACTTGGGCTCTGAGCATGTCTGGCTACAATTGCAGCATACAGTATCTTACGGGTAAGGATAATGTTTGCGCTGTTGATGTGAACGAAGACCATATTGCTTCTCCAGTAGATATAGATAATAGAAATTACTTGGTTAGTGTTATAAACTCCAACCTAATGGAGCCGGAAGAATTAGAAGCCCATAAAAATGTTGGAAATTCATCAGAGGCACCCGAACGGCCCACATTGAAAGGAATAAACATAATCAGGGAGCAAGAATCAGACAAAAACATCTTAGACCTGAAGATTAGATTACGAAATGGTAGGGCTACCAAAGCAGAACAGAAGAGATATATAGTAATGGATGAGGTGGTGTACTATTTGTCTCAACCTGATGATGAACCCCTCATCAGGCTGTATGTACCATCTCACCTTAGAAAAATGGTGCTAGTTCAATACCATGATGACAGTGGCCATATGGGGGTGGATAAGACATTCCACTCAATAAAACAAAAGTATTTCTGGCCTTGTTTACTTAGAGAAATAAATGATTTCGTAGGTAAATGTATCCCGTGTCAGACAAGAAACCTAAAAAAGCAGCAACCCTCCATACAGGAATGTGACTTCCCTCCTTTTCCTTTCGCAAAGGTTGCTTTAGATGTCTCAGGACCCTACCCAAAGACCCATTCAGGTAACCAATACATAGTTACATTCATAGATATGTACAGTGGTTGGCCGGAGGCATTTGCGGTTCCTAACAAGAAGGCAGAAACAGTGGTGCATCTCTTAGTTGACGAAATTTTCCCCAGATTTGGGACACCACTTCAGCTTTTAACTGATAATGGGCCAGAAAATGTCAACAGGGTAATGAAAAAGACATTAGAAGACCTAAATATGCACCATGTGACAACTTCTTTTTATCACCCCAGAGCAACGGTAAGGTTGAGAGGTTTCACAGAACAATGCATGATGTTCTAGCAAAAAAGATCGGCAACAACGAACAGTCGTGGGATATTTACATTAACCAAATGTTGGCGGCTATCCGGTTTCATGTGAGCGAAACCACTAAGTTTTCACCGTATTACTTGCTCTACAACAGGGATGTTATTTTGCCCTTGGACAATATACTGAGGCCTCGTCGCATATATTATGGTGATGAGCATCACCAAATTGCACTACAGGAAATGCATCGTAGCTTCACTTTAGTTAGGAATAATATAAGAAAAGCGAGGAGAGCCGCGATAGATAAGTCGCGTGGTAAGACGAAAAATACAACTTTTGAGGTTGGTGATTTGGTGTACTATAAGAATCACCAAAAGAAAGGGAAGTTAGATGTGCGCTGGCGGCCATATTATGTGATCATTGAAAAGACTGGCCCGGTCTCTTATAGAATTAGAGATCAGTTAACCGGCTCAGTCATTAAGACGCATGCTGAGCATCTTCGGGCAGCGTCCATTGATGAATGGAAAATCCCTACTTCCGATAGGCCGTTACGAAAGATTGTATTGGCTGCTCCAGTAGAATCCAGTGATTCGGATGACGAATCCGGAGCGGAACAGACCGACTTTCCAGTGCATTAAAATCGACACCAACGTGTGGAATCAGACGATGAGTCTGATGTTCCATTAATGGAGCGTCGCATCATGACGCGACGTAAAATGGCGAATAAAAACGTGTCAACTATTGATAGTGATGATAGAATCGGTGGTATAAATAATGTTTCATCCACGTTCGAGGATGATTGCTCAAAGTGCGAAACGTCTGGATCTACTCATGTAGATCAGGGTTTTTCTAGGGAATCACCTAGCAGCGAAGATGTCCAAATGAGGCAAACGTCTGCTGGGGCAAAAAGCACGGATAGACCTGCAGATTCCACAGTTGATCGGAACAAAAAGAAAGAACAACTGAAAAGTCTTGTAGACTTATTGACTGATATGCTATAGGATTGGGAAAGAAAGCAGTGGGAGGATTAACGATAGTTTAAGTGAAATAGTTAGGTCACCTTCCTTATAGCAAAACATGCGGAAGATACAAACTAAGGAATTACGAGTCAAGGGTCCATTTTTTTAGACTAAATTAAGATAGATGAAACCTCTAATCCTCCACAAGTAAATTGCATGCGGATTAACGTTGGAATCAGGGTAATTTTCTTCATTTTCTATTGAACATTTCTCGGTCAGACTATGAATGATATGTACTGCAGATAATGGCCATTTTTCTGTGTTCAAACATAGTATGTTTGAAATTAAATTAAATTAAATGAAGTTACATGTGTAACAATAAACTCGAGCAGAAACACGCATGGTGTTGGTCAAAGGTCATTTACTCGATATCAGTTTAGAAACTGGGGCGCGGTTACCGCCTATGATCATGTGGTCGTGCATCGAGGCGTCTACGCTTATGGACAGAGTCGAGAAAGAAAATGAACATTTTTAAGAACTTTGCCCAATTCTGTGAAAATGGATAAAAAAAAAAAAAAAAGAACAATGAAACATCGAGCTGGTAGAACAATTTTCACGATGGACACGAACATTGTTGGGTTGCCGATGTAGGCTCCCCTATATATTTTTTTGTTGTTTTTTTTGTTTCGGCATGCACATGTTTTGTTGTTTTGGCGTGCACATGTTTTATACAATTGTCGGGCTTGTGTGGCATGGGGAGGAGTGTGAGGGTGTTGCGCTTAAAATGTTCTTGGGTGAACATTTTGGAAAATGGGAGGGCGAGGAATGTAATATAACAATCTGGCCCCACCCGAGGAAGGCTGATGCAAGCGAGGGTGTTTCCGGTCGTTGAAAGGAACGGATGTCGTTTGACCTTATTTCCGGCAGCAGCGGAAATAACTACAAAGGCAAACAGAACAGGTGTCTCTGAGAATTACGTGGGCGTGCGTGGGCGAGGCAAAACCGGAAGAAAAAGTCCCGGTTCTGGAAGATTATAAAAAGACCTCGGCACACGGATTCGCCAGTAGTAGAGGAGCAACAGAGATCGGCCGGTGAAGAGAGACACAACAGATAAGACTACACTCCCGTCAACCCATTAGAAGCGCGCTCTCTCAATTCTCTGTTCCCTATGCTACACGGTTCATCGTCATTAATAAAAATATAACTTTATATTTTTATATATATGCGTGTTTGTTGTTTGTCGATATATAACAGGACGAGCTAGAGAAAATCTGGAAAGAGCCACACGCAATAGAAATTTGTGGAGAGCCATGATCGCCTATTTCCTAAAGAAACCCAGCACATAAAAGTGTCTTGTGATAAACAATTGATATTTTATAAGAATATAAAGCGGTGCATAGTGAAGTGGAGTGGAAGAGGTTAAAGCTAAACGCAAAGTAGACCTTCATCCATAAATATCTTTGATAAATGATTTAGGGGAATGAGGCTGGCTTTGTTTACTATAAGTAGCTGCCAGTTAATGTTACAATGGCAACAGACTATTGTCAACAGTTAAAGCGTTTAAACACTGACCGAAATAATTTTTGTTTGATCAATTCTAGAAGTGTGGTTTTCTATCAAGATAACAAGTTCCATAGAGCAAAGATTACATCTGAAAAGAATGAAGATATCAGCTTAAAAAACAAAAAACTTTCACGCACTTCCTGAAGCTCCAGTTCATGCTTCTCCTCCTTCTGTTTATAATTTATTCTGACGTTTACAGAATCGTCTTAATTATTTCTTGAAATATACGAAGAAATAAAATGGCACCGACATTATTTTTTCTTTCAAGTTAAAACCTTTTTTTTATAGAAAAACTGTGCTATGAAAATTGTGAAGATATAGAAAATAGGTTATGTTAATAATTTAATCAATTCTATTTTCGTCTTTGTTTATTAACTTTATTCTTAAAAAAATAAAGTGCATATCTATTTTATTCGTTATTTACATTGTTCAGATTTTTGTCCTTATCTTTTTTGCAATTTTTACGACGTTTCGGCCGTTGTACGCTCCGGCTTTCTTCAGGTGCCAGGAATTTCGAATCAAACGTTTTGTTTCGATCACTGGAGTATATCATTCTTATTCCATATGCGATTCAACTTCCGGTAGCCATGTAGTTATCTCCCTTTAACTTAACTCTCAAATTTAACTGTTCAAGGGCACATGGCCCAGTACATATAGACGTTGCTTAGTACCAGTGATTTGACTCAAAGAGTTGTGAGTTCAATACCAGGAAAAATCAGTGGTGAACAAATAACTTAGAGAGTAAGATGCAAGGGAGATAACTACATGGCTACCAGAAGTGGCATCGCACATAGAATGAGAATGATATACCCAAGTGATTGAAATAAAAGGTTAAGTTCGAAATTCCTTGCACCTGAAGAAAGGCGAAAAGTACAAAGGACGAAACGTCATAAACATGGCAATAGAAATGAGGACAACAGTCCGAACAATGTAAATAATGTAAATATTGCCTCATCTCAGAAGTATAGACAAATACAGAAGGCCGGAGCGTACAACGGCCAGAACGTCATAAACATGGCAATAGAAATGAGGACAACAGTCCGAACAATGTAAATAATGTAAATATTGCCTCATCTCAGAAGTATAGACAAATACAGAAGGCCGGAGCGTACAACGGCCAGAACGTCATAAACATGGCAATAGAAATGAGGACAACAGTCCGAACAATGTAAATAATGTAAATATTGCCTCATCTCAGAAGTATAGACAAATACAGAAGGCCGGAGCGTCCAACGGCCAGAACGTCATAAACATGGCAATAGAAATGAGGACAACAGTCCGAACAATGTAAATAATGTAAATATTGCCTCATCTCAGAAGTATAGACAAATACAGAAGGCCGGAGCGTCCAACGGCCAGAACGTCATAAACATGGCAATTGAGATGAGGACAACGGCCCGAACAATGTAAATAATGTAAATACTACCTCATCTCAGAAGTACAGACAAATACATCTTATTCAATTATATATTCAACATTATTATTTGCAATGACTTATCTGTCATTATCAGACAGCTCTTCGATACCTTTCGAGTAAAATTCCCCAGTTTTTGACGTGAAAATGTTGTCGTCGAACACTTGAATCTGGTTTTCATTATAGAAAGCTTTTCATGTCTAATCGTTTTGTAGCGTTCAAAATAGCTAATAATCGGTTTGTGCAAGATCAGGTGAATATGGCCGATATGGTCAAATAGACCGACCGAGTTCCAAACAGTTTTCCTGTGATATTCTCGCTGTATGCGGACTTGCTTTAACATGGAGGGGAACGACATTTTTCTTTTTATCCACTATGTACACTGCTGCGAATATCATGGATGGAGCATGTGAGCAATGATGAGGTTTTGGAAAGGATGGAAACAAAAAGGAAATTAATACTGAGCATCAGGAAGAGACAGCTGAAGTTCATGCGACATGCAATGAGGAAGGAGGGCTTGGAGAATCTGATACTAACAGGCCTGATAGAGGGAAAAAGAGATAGGGGAAAGCAGCGGATAACACATTTGAGGGACCTGATCAGGTGGATGATGGAACGAAGGTTGCATGGTGGAACAGGAGAAATCGTACTAAAAGCCACCAGGGATAGGGAAACGTGGAAAGCCATGATCGCCTACGTCCTGAAAGGACAGGGCACATAGAAGAAGAAGAAGAAGAAGACACTGCTACTACCTACCGAGGTAGGTAATTGTATTCCAAGTTTATTCTTATCTGTCATGTATAATTATTAAGGCGATACAGTCATAATTACGATTGGTTCCACAAAACTGGACTGTATTGAATACTGCTGCCACATCTGGTCAGGTGCCCATGCTATTCTCCTCGGGGATCCTTGATAAAATACAACGGAGAATCTGTAATGTGATCAATACCGACTTTGCAGACCGGCTGCAGTCACTCTCTCACCGGCGTGACGTAGCTTCCCTGTGCCTCTACTACAAATACTTTCACGGCTTCTGCTACGATGAATTTAGATCACTGGTGCCCCTAGGTATGAATTTGCACGAGATACTAGATTAGCAACTAGATCCCACCATTTTACAGTGAAACAGATAAGATGTAACCGCAATTTCTACTCCAACAGCTTCTTTTCTCGCACTTCCCGCCTGTGGAATTCCCTTCCGTATACTTGCTTTCCCGACAGCTACAATATCCTGGAGTTTAAATATAAGGTCATTAGACACCTCCTAACACACTAACTCGCACCAATTGTCCCCAAACACTCTTCCAATCTACGCAACCCTCATCCTCGGTATCCTTACACGTCAATCACCCTCCTTCTGACATTTCCTATGTCTAACCATTCTTTCTCATCACTTTCCCATATGTAACCCCCTAACCATTCTTTCACATCACTTTCCCCTATGTAACCCCCTAACCATTCTTTCTCATCACTTTCCCATATGTAACCCCCTAACCACTCTTTCTCATCACTTTCCCCTATGTAACCTCCTAACCACTCTTTCACATCACTTTCCCATATGTAACCCCCTAACCACTCTTTCACATCACTTCCCCCTATGTAACCCCCTAACCATTCTTTCTCATTACTTTCCCATATGTAACCCCCGAACCACTCTTTCTCATCACGTTCCCCTATGTAACCCCCTAAACATCCTTTCACATCATTTTCCCCTATGTAACCCCCGAACTACTCTTTCTCATCATCTTTCCCTATGTAAACCCCAACCACTCTTTCACATCATTTTCCCCTATGTAACCCCTTAACCACTCTTTCTCATCATCTTTCCCTATGTAACCCCCAACCACTCTTTCACATCATTTTCCCCTATGTAACCCCCTAACCACTCTTTCTCATCATCTTTCCCTATGTAACCCCCAACCACTCTTTCACATCACTTTCCCCTATGTAACCCCCGAACTACTCTTTCTCATCACGTTCCCCTATGTAACCCCCTAAACATTCTTTCATATCATTTTCCCCTATGTAACCTCCTAACCACTCTTTCTAATCACTTTCCCCTATGTAACTCCCTAAAAATTCTTTCACATCACTTTCCCCGTATGTAACCCCTAACCATTCTTTCTCATCACTTTCCCCTATGGAACCCCCTAACCACTTTTTCACATCACTTTCCGCTATGTAACCCCCTGCGCAACAGTGTCAGTGAAATGCCTTGGTTTGGGGTGAAATGATTAAAAAAAAACAAAAAAAACTTAAGACTCAGTCTATTAATTAAACCTGGTTTTTTAATTTTTTTTTCTCTCCTGAATACGGACATTATTCATAGAAAGATCTCGTTCAAGTTTTAGTGAAAATGAACCCATTAACTAAGTACCTAAAAATAAATTTTTATTTCCAAATCAGCAATGTTCAGAAAATATCCAGGTTAGAACTTGCACAATTATAAACTTGCTTACCAAGGGTAACACTTGTACAGTGATTAACTTGCTTCACTGGGCTAGCACTTGTATAGTTATTAACTTGTTTACCCATGGTAGCTTTTATTACAGTTATTAACTTGCTTACCCACGGTATCATTGTACAGTTAATGAGTTGTTTACCAAGGGTAGCACTTGTACAGTTATTTACTTGCTTAGCCAGGGTATCACTTGTACTGTTATTGACTTCTTTACTCAGGGTGGTAGTTGGGTAGTTATTTACTTGCTTAGCCAGGGTAGCACTTGTAGAATTATTAACCTGATTACTCGGAAATCCATTATTTACAAACATTTATTAGAAATTACTTCATTAAATAGACATATACGAAGGCGCCTTTACCCGATAGATTTGGCTTTAAAAATTCACCAATGATGTTGGCGTCATTATCAACTTTTTCCTACCCTGTCTGTGGGCAACACTGAAACTGTATGACTGACAACCTTGTAAAGATTGTGAAACGCTTATCAAATCACATCGAGTCGACAAAGTGAGTCAGGACTCAGTCTGTTGAAATCAGTGAAAATCAAATTTCTCCTGCAGTTCGATTGTATTTCTGGTCTTTGACTGTCGCGTTACCTTAGATTTTCTTCCGGCTAGACTAAATCAATAGAATTTCTACAACAAGCGATAAAAGTTAGAGAAGTGGAATTGGGTGGTTGTGAAAAGTATTAAAACTTTTGAGGGATATGTTTGTTTCTGGTAGACTATCGATGCTCGATTGCAAAGAAGGTTATAGATATATTGTCATTAATATTAGAATATTTTTTCTTGTCCAATTTTGTTTGTTTGTTTGTTTAGCGGCATATCAATATTTTATGGGACATTAAATGCCGAAATTTAATTTTCTTGGGAGTATTAGTAATCTCTTTTTACAAAAACGTATTGCTGGTAATATTTATTCCAAAATTCTATTGATTGTTAAATTCTTATTTTTTACAAAAAGGTATCGATGGTAATGTTTATTTATTTATTTTACAAAAGTGTATTTATTGCTGGTGACTTGTTACTATTAACATCTATCACCAGGATTTTTATTATAAAATGTACACTATTTACATTATTCGTACAATTGTCCTCATCTTTGTTGCAACAAAGATGAGGACAATAGTCCGAATAATGTAAATAGTGTAAATACTACCTCATCTCAGAAATATAGACAAATATAAAAATGTATTTTTATACTTTCATAGTGTTTTGAACTCTGTTTGAGGGTTAACTATTTGCCCATTACTCGGGTTGGTAACACTTGCTACCAACCCGGGTCAGGGTGAACCTGAGAACAACAGAAATTTGGACGCTCAATCAGAGGCCTTGCTGCCGGATGTAACTCATCGTTATACTCAGGACGATTCCATTGATTTATCCTGACGAATTTAAAAGTAATCTAAGTCTTTCAATAAGCACTGATTACTGTCATCTTCCTCCAAATAACATCGATCGGCTTCATTTTTCCTATGAGGATTATCAAAAAATTTCGTCTTGTTTTCATGAATTCTAATCTGTAATCGATTTTTTTCTGATCGTATCAGTTTTTTTCAGATATCAGTTTAAAAAGCTATGAACTTTTCCGGCGCCTCATGCTGTCTCAAGAAGTATTTAAAACTGATTTAAACAGATTCTGAGGGTTATCGTAAAATAAGTGCTATTTTAAGCTAAATAAATGGTCTTAGTGTTAAAAACTACATAGCTTCATATTTCTCATTGAACCCCCCCCCCCCCATGCATACCAGTGGCACTGTTGACTTGCTTGGGGAGAAACGATTATAAAAAAAATCGATGATTTTGGTATATTCAAAGTTTTAGGAAAAAAATAACTTACCAATCTTACATTTTCATACTAAACTAACAATTTTGGCCCTTAAAAAGTGTCAGTCAGTTAAGTGCCATACGTGATACATGCTTGGGCAATCATGTCTCGAAAGAGACATGACTGACTGGGCAGAAGATTATCCCGCAGTAGGTTGCCATTGCTTTCTGAGGTAGACTAGTTGCCAGCTAAGGCTATAGAACCCAATCTGTCCTATTATTTAACCCATAACTGGAGGGAAGAGACGGATTAATACCTTTCCGAAGAGTATTTGTGCGTAAGTGAATGCAAAGAATTCAACTGGAATTCGAACTCGGCTCCTCGATTTGTCGTTTCGAGTCGATATCCATTGCACAACAACACACATTAAAAAGTGTAGAGAATATAAAAACTCTTATTTAAGTACAAAAATGGTTATAAAATATGAGGTGCGGTAAATTTTTAAACATGAAAAGAGTTGATTTTAGTTCCTAGCCCTAAAATTCATGATTTATCGTGAAATTATGAGGTAGGCTAATTTTTTTAAAAAATTATTTATAACGGAAATATTTCCAAAAAAGTTATTTAAAGTCTTACAATTATTTACTTTCTTCGGATTAAAAAAAATACCGTTTTTTTCCAAGAAATTTTAGTCGTGAAATCTTTCTTCTTATTCCATTTGTAACTTTTTCACATTTTGTTTTAAATTTAAATTTTAAATTCCCTTTATTGTCATAATTTACTTTATGTCTAAAGCTAATCTTGCAGCCGAGCTTGGAAAGGACCTCCAATCCGTAGTGGACTGGGGTAAGAAATGGCTCGTAAATATTAATGCTTCTAAAACGAAGCTACTATCAATTAACCATCATAGACAACCGCACCTACCTCCCATTAGCATGGACCAGGCTTGCCTCCCAGAGAGTAAAACACTACGCCTCCTTGGTCTCACACCTTCAGCGGACCTCAAGTGGAATAACTATATCGAATCCATTGCTAAATCCGCTGCTATGAAAGGGTCCGGAGGTTTTTTCCGTCTGAATCTATCCTACACATTCATAAATCTACCATCCGCCCGTGCATTGAATACTGTTGCCATATCTGGTCGGGTGCCCCTACTATTCTCCTTGGGCTTCTCGACAAGGTACAGCGGAGGGTCTGTAATGTGATCGATACTGACTTGGCAGACCGCCTGCAGTCTCTCTCTCACCAGCGCGACTTGGCTTCCCTGTGTCTCTTCTATAAATACTTTCATGGCTTCTGCTCCGATGAACTTAGATTACTGGTGCCCCCTAAGTTCGAATTTGCACGAGATACTAGATTAGCAACTAGATCCCACCCTTTTACAGTGAAACCGATAAAATGCAACCGCAACTTCTACTCCAACAGTTTCTTTTCTCTTACTTCCCGACTGTGGAATTCCCTCCCACATGACTGCTTCTCCGACGGCTACAATCTCCAGGGGTTTAAATGTAAGGTCAATAGACACATCCTAACACACTAACTCGCTTCCATTCTTTCAAACACTCTTCCCATCCTCCAAACTATCTATCACTCCCCTTCTGATATTTCCTATATTGAACCACTCTTTCTATTTACCTTCCCCTATGTAGCCCCAAGCGCAATAGTGGCAGTGGAATGCCTTGCTTGGGGTGAAATGATCGATATGAATTGACAAATATAAGTAGATAGAAACAGCGAAATAATTATTGATAATATACTAAAGCTCTCTTAGTAAGAGAAATATTAAATCAAATGCTAGAAATCGATTGATCTAAACGAATTCTGAAAACACATATAATTTAAATGCTGATATTTTCAACTAAATACATGACTTCAGTGTTAAACACTTTATAACCAAAAACGTTAAAAATTAAAAGCATTACTAAAATCTATGAAAATAAAGTAAATTTTTAAATCTCCAAACATTTATTTCAGTGAGAAAAGTGAGCCAGGTAAGTTGTTTTATAATTGTTATAGTGGAACATCCTGCCATCACCCGAGTATAGAATGCTCTACCAGATAAAAGACGGTAACGAGCGGTACGAAGACAAAAAGCTCTCAGACATTCGCCTGACTACTCTATGACACTGTCAGCTCTCTGCTTCCGAGCAGAGAGCACAAACCCAGTCGTGGTTCCGCCGAAGGGTAGAACTACGACTGGGGAAAAATAGACAGAGATTTTTTGGCCCGGCTATATGGCCGGGAATACCCACAATAAAATGACCATGTGTCACATCTGGCCTTGCGTGGGAAGGCTAGTAAATACAAAAGCTCTCAGACATTCGCCTGACTACTCTATGACACTGTCAGCTCTCTGCTTCCGAGCAGAGAGCACAAACCCAGTCGTGGTTCCGCCGAAGGGTAGAACTACGACTGGGGAAAAATAGACAGATATTTTTTGGCCCGGCTATATGGCCGGGATTACCCACTATAAAATGACCATGTGTCACATCTGGCCTTGCGTGGGAAGGCTAGTAAATACAAAAGCTCTCAGGCATTCGCCTGACTGCTCTATGACGCTGTCAGATCTCTGCTCTCGGGTAGAGGGCGCTCTCTGCTTCCGAGCAGAGAGCAGAAACCCAGTCGTGGTTCCGCCGAAGGGTAGAACCACGACTGGGGAAAAATAGACAGAGATTTTTTGGCCCGGCTATATGGCCGGGAATGCCCACGATAAAATGACCATGTGTCACATCTGGCCTTGCGTGGGAAGGCTAGTAAATACAAAAGCTCTCAGGCATTCGCCAGACTGCTCTATGACGCTGTCAGCCCTCTGCCCTAGGGTAGAGGGCGCTCTCTGCTTCCGAGCAGAGAGCACAAACCCAGTCGTGGTTCCGCCGAAGGGTAGAATCACGACTGGGGAAAAATAGACAGACATTTTTTGGCCTGGCTATATGGCCGGGAATACCCACAATAAAATGACCATGTGTCACATCTGGCCTTGCGTGGGAAGGCTAGTAAATACAAAAAGCTCTCAGGCATTCGCTTGACTGCACTATGACACTGTCAGCTCTCTGCTCCCGAGCAGAGAGCACAAACCCAGTCGTGGTTCCGCCGAAGGGTAGAATCACGACTGGGGAAAAACAGACAGAGATTTTTTGGCCCGGCTATATGGTCGGGAACACCCACGATAAAATGACCATGTGTCACATCTGGCCTTGTGTGGGAAGGCTAGTAAATACAAAAGCTCTCAGACATTCGCCTGACTACTCTATGACACTGTCAGCTCTCTGCTTCCGAGCAGAGAGCACAAACCCAGTCGTGGTTCCGCCGAAGGGTAGAACACCGACTGGGGAAAAATAGACAGAGATTTTTTGGCCCGGCTATATGGCCGGGAATGCCCACGATAAAATGACCATGTGTCACATCTGGCCTTGCGTGGGAAGGCTAGTAAATACAAAAGCTCTCAGGCATTCGCCAGACTGCTCTATGACGCTGTCAGCTCTCTGCCCTAGGGTAGTGGGCGCTCTCTGCTTCCGAGCAGAGAGCACAAACCCAGTCGTGGTTCCGCCGAAGGGTAGAATCACGACTGGGGAAAAATAGACAGACATTTTTTGGCCTGGCTATATGGCCGGGAATACCCACTATAAAATGACCATGTGTCACATCTTGCCTTGCGTGGGAAGGCTAGTAAATACAAAAGCTCTCAGGCATTCGCCTGACTGCTCTATGAC
Source organism: Ascarosepion bandense (assembly GCA_037127315.1). Lineage (NCBI taxonomy): Eukaryota > Metazoa > Mollusca > Cephalopoda > Sepiida > Sepiidae > Ascarosepion > Ascarosepion bandense. Next base: position 1,770,645 of record JBBBDQ010000455.1, read on the forward strand.
ACTGTCAGCTGTCTGCTTCCGAGCAGAGAGCACAAACCCAGTCGAGGTTAGGCCGAAGGTTAGATCCACGACTGGGGAAAAATAGACAGAGATTTTTTGGCCCGGCTATATGGCCGGGAATACCCACTATAAAATGACCATGTGTCACATCTGGCCTTGCGTGGGAAGGCTAGTAAATACAAAATCTCTCAGGCATTCGCCAGACTGCTCTATGACGCTGTCAGATCTCTGCCCTAGGGTAGAGGGCGCTCTCTGCTTCCGAGCAGAGAGCACAAACCCAGTCGTGGTTCCGCCGAAGGGTAGAATCACGACTGGGGAAAAACAGACAGAGATTTTTTGGCCCGGCTATATGGCCGGGAACACCCACGATAAAATGACCATGTGTCACATCTGGCCTTGTGTGGGGAAGGCTAGTAAATACAAAAGCTCTCAGACATTCGCCTGACTACTCTATGACACTGTCAGCTCTCTGCTTCCGAGCAGAGAGCACAAACCCAGTCGTGGTTCCGCCGAAGGGTAGAACTACGACTGGGGAAAAATAGACAGACATTTTTTGGCCCGGCTATATGGCCGGGATTACCCACTATAAAATGACCATGTGTCACATCTGGCCTTGCGTGGGAAGGCTAGTAAATACAAAAGCTCTCAGGCATTCGCCTGACTGCTCTATGACGCTGTCAGCTCTCTGCTCTCGGGTAGAGGGCGCTCTCTGCTTCCGAGCAGAGAGCAGAAACCCAGTCGTGGTTCCGCCGAAGGGTAGAACCACGACTGGGGAAAAATAGACAGACATTTTTTGGCCCGGCTATATGGCCGGGATTACCCACTATAAAATGACCATGTGTCACATCTGGCCTTGCGTGGGAAGGCTAGTAAATACAAAAGCTCTCAGGCATTCGCCTGACTGCTCTATGACGCTGTCAGCTCTCTGCTCTCGGGTAGAGGGCGCTCTCTGCTTCCGAGCAGAGAGCACAAACCCAGTCGTGGTTCCGCCGAAGGGTAGAATCACGACTGGGGAAAAATAGACAGACATTTTTTGGCCTGGCTATATGGCCGGGAATACCCACTATAAAATGACCATGTGTCACATCTGGCCTTGCGTGGGAAGGCTAGTAAATACAAAAAGCTCTCAGGCATTCGCCTGACTGCTCTATGACACTGTCAGCTGTCTGCTTCCGAGCAGAGAGCACAAACCCAGTCGTGGTTCCGCCGAAGGGTAGAATCACGACTGGGGAAAAATAGACAGAGATTTTTTGGCCCGGCTATATGGCCGGGAATACCCACTATAAAATGACCATGTGTCACATCCGGCCTTGCGTGGAAAGGCTAGTAAATACAAAAAGCTCTCAGGCATTCGCCTGACTGCTCTATGACACTGTCAGCTGTCTGCTTCCGAGCAGAGAGCACAAACCCAGTCGAGGTTCCGCCGAAGGGTAGATCCACGACTGGGGAAAGATAGACAGAGATTTTTTGGCCCGGCTATATGGCCGGGAATACCCACAATAAAATGACCATGTGTCACATCTGGCCTTGCGTGGGAAGGCTAGTAAATACAAAAAGCTCTCAGGCATTCGCCTGACTGCTCTATGACACTGTCGGCTCTCTGCCTCCGAGCAGAGACCACAAACCCAGTCGTGGTTCCGCCGAAGGGTAGAATCACGACTGGGGAAAAATAGACAGAGATTTTTTGGCCTGGCTATATGGCCGGGAATACCCACTATAAAATGACCATGTGTCACATCCGGCCTTGAGTGGGATGGCTAGTAAATATAAAAAGGTCCTAGGCATTAGCCTGGCTGCTCTATGACACTGTCAGCCCTCTGCTTCGGGTAAGGGCACTCTCTGCTTCGAGCAGAGAGCACAAACCCAGTCGTGGTTCCGCCGAAGGGTAGAACCACTACTGGGGAAAAATAGACAGACATTTTTTGGCCCGGTTATATGGCCGGGAATACCCACTATAAAATGATCATGTGTCACATCTGGCCTTGCGTGGGAAGGCCAGTAAATACAAAAAGGCCTTAGGCAAATGCATTCACTATTCGATAGTCTTTTCCGCTCCAACCCGTTGCTTGCCTATATGTGTATTATTGTTAATTGTACCTTCGTACAATAAATCTGTTATACCTTATTCCTGGTGTTGAGTACCATTCTTCAACTGATTAATTTACACTTTATTCCTTTTCGTTATATATCAATAACTAAAACCCATGATTTATGTAGCAATTTTAAGGAGAGGTAAAAATTTAACACTAATATACTTTTCTGTCTACATTTCTGAGATGAGGAGTTATAATTATTTGCACTATTTATATTCAGACTCTGGTCTTTTTGATAGTTATCACAACGTTTTGTCAGTTCTGGTCTCCGGCCTTCATCAGGGATATATCGATCTTGGCTATTGGTTCACCATTTTTACAATTGATGGCGAAAATAGACATGGAGTACTTCGAGGAAATGGATTTAAGAACGGCATCACTAAAGGGTTAAAAACTTCCGTATATCACAAGCCAGCATCAACTTCGCTTCCTAACTTTCATACAAAAAAGGGTCCAATGCGTATAACACTGAGAAAAAGTCATAATTGGTGACCCAGACATATACCAATAAAGCATGATCAGCATCAAGCCTGCCATTCAGAATAAAACTATCCCCTGCATAACATCAGCGTCTCCAGATGGAAACAAACAGGTCAAGGACGAAAACATTATCACAGAATGTCTGCTATGCAACAAGAGCTTATCGAAAAATAAAACAATTCTGAAGATCTATCTTCTATACAACATCAGAACAAGATTCAGTAGCAGCCCGACTCTACGATTAAAGCCTAACAAAAGGGAGAACGTAACCAAAAACTGTGTATACTTCATTCCCTGCAGTTGTGGCAAAGACTACAAAAATGAAACAAGCCACCCCTCCCTAAATATACCCTTAGAAGACTTGTAAAATCCATGATTGCTTAAGTATGATCTGTTAACATCATGGTATAGCACTCTGAAGTAAACCTGTTATGAAATTCAAAGTAGGGATTACAGCTGCATACACATACAGTATGTATTGATTCTACAGTTCAAGTACCATAATATTTATTTTTGTCTTCAACTGTTTTAAAATGCCTCCCCAAGTAGACTATACAATATCCTTTGAACCAAAACATCGCATTCTTACTTAACATTCTTACTACAAACCCCACATTACCTCACAGACTCTGGGAAAATCTAACTAGTCCTATATGTACAATTTGTCTGAGGAGAGTATGGAATAACAAAGTTAAAAAGGAAATCCCGATGAATATTTATACAATGAATAATAATATTTACAAGAAACTAAACAAAATACTGTTTGCAATAAACCCCCAAAATCTTTTATCGTGACAGAAACATCAGTTAACTGAACGAAATTTATGTGGAGCATGTATAAATTAAACAATCATTCATCTAACCATATATACAATCACACACTCATCCAAACACAACGACAAATACGAAAAAAAAAAACAAAAAAACTCAAAAACGAAAGGTGCCCCTCATACATCAGGGGACTAACATTTCTGGTCACCTAACGGGTGAACAGGTGATGAATTCAGCTAAAGAAAATGGAAACAGTTCAAATACCATCATCACTATCTTACTTAACGAGCCCATACATAACGTCTACATACTAATGCTAATTAGTAGAATCATTAGCCAACCACCACTACAAAACCCTTAGAAGTCTTGTAAAATCCATGGTCTGTCAACGTCTTGGAATAGGTTTCGAAAGTAAAAGGTTCTAAAAGAGGACAGAATGTTGGACATTGAAATCAGAAGGTGTGTGGTGATACCGACCGAGCAAAAGCGAGGGACCGGATGTTCGCACTTTCACGAACAAAAAGCAAATGACCAAAAGTCGTCGGTGCGCATCCGGGTTCGCGCAGATGTTCCGGTTGAAAAATAAAAATTAATTAAATGTTATATTTCCAGTTCGCGAGCCTACGCGAATTTTATTTATCGGCCAATGGGAAGCCCAGAATCAAATACGGATATGAATTCCCAAATGATCACCTGCGATCCAAAAAGTCGAAATAAAAAGCCGATACAGAAAGCATCGCCAGACAGACCGAAGCAGGCCGACACACATAAACTGACTCGAGAGAGAGGAGTGTAATCAGTATCCCCCTGACCTAAGTCAAGTGGCTTACTATCATAGCCTCCCTTCGCTCTCTTTTATCCTTTGCTGTCTCAAAACTACTTACTGACCTAAGGAGAGAATACATCAAAGACATTCCTTACTTACAACGCTCCCACATTCCTAAGTATTGATTCTCTTTTCAGCATTTTATTGCCATGAACGTTTTAACGTCCGTTGGACCTATACTTCAAGTATTACTTTAATTGTATAAACCTTAATTGATATGTGTATGTATAAAATGTTATTGTTCAACTCAATTTGCTTTTCTTGACTTATAATCATTTTATGACTTATAGTGGGCTATCTACAAGGCCAACTTCCGTTAATCCGCAACAATATACAACTAGCCTTCACTAGAACGGACTCTCTATTATAACTATGGTGAACCCTCTATATCCAAAGATGCATTCCTAAAGATAAGTAGAGTGTTAAAAGATGAATAAACTTCGTTAGAAACAAAGAAATAAATACGTGACACCTGTTTCACGAGCGAGAAATGCGAGAAAAGAAACTCTAGTTCTAGAATTTACGATTACATCTCATCAGCTCAACTGCGAATTGATGAAATCTAGACGCCAGTTTAGTACTGAGCTTAATTTTAAAAAGCCGAGGTATTATCTGCGATCCGGCCTGGCCAAGAGTCTTGAGAGACAGGGAAATTTCGCTAGAAACAAAGAAGAGAGTATTGGATTGCTATGTGATGTCTGTTCTTCAGTATGACAGTGAATGCTGGACAATCTCTTCGAAGATGAAGGAAAGACTTGAAGAAACAGAAATGTGGTTTTACAGAAGGATGCTGAGGATATCATTGACCGAGCATGCCAGCAATGATGGGGCTTTGGAGAGGATGGAAACGAAAAGGAAATGAATGCTAAACATCAGGAAAAGGCAGCTAAATTTACTCGGAAATATAAAGAGGAAAGATGGTTTGGAGAATCTGATACTCAGAGGTTAGATAGACGGAAAGAGAGACAGGAGAAAGCAACGCGTAATATAGGTGACGGAGTTGAGCAAGTGGATGGTAGTGCAGGATTTGGGTGGGGTAACAGGAGAAGACGTGCTAAAAGCCACCTGGTATAGAAAGATGTGGAGGGCCATGACCACCTACATCCTCAAAGTACACGGCACATAGAGGAAGAAGACTACACTGAAGAGCTCATGCGAAAAACTACCATGTAAGTACTTATAGAACAGACACAGAGACAGTGAATACTGTACAATTTCCTCAATGATGAAGAAATTTGAAGCAACAGAAATGATAAGAATACCATAGACCAAACATGGGAGCAATGATGAGGTTTTAGAGAAAATGAATACAAAAAGTAAACCTATATTTAACGTTAGAAAGAGAGAACTGCTTAGGCAAATGCTGCTTTGCAAGGACTCAATGTGATCTGACAACTTAATAAGCAGTTGTCATAATGATTTTCTCATCAATATTTATAGTTATATTTATATATATTTAATTTCAGCCAGAATTAAAGCCACTAATACCTCAGTTGAACACTCTTCAGTTAAGTATGAACTTGATAAATTGTTTGATCGCTCAAATGGGTGCTTACGTTCTTTTCGTTCATATTTGAACAAAATCAAAACAGAAATGAGCTTCTTTGATTATTTCCGGTTCTCTCGCTTTTTAGTGAATTGCAGGTTTCGATTGGAAGAATCTGCAAATGGGAGAAATAATAAGTACCTAGAATACTTAATCACCAGACGGTTTGGTTCTGTGTCAGGTGATCTACACCGACACATTTTCAATTATTCCAATATTAATCTCACTGGTATTGAGCTTTCTGTTCTATCCCGTGGATTGGAATTTTGTATTCCTCCCTCTGCTGTTAATAAGGAACGGATTTTTTCTGAGTTTGAGTTGTTATACTCTCAAATCATCCATCATGTTCCCAAGTCCGTTGAGAAGTGTTCTGAGGTTAAAACTAGGTTGTTTGAGTTTGTCACTGAATACTTTGCGCTAGGTTGCGAGAAAGATTCTCTCGACTGGCGCAGTATTCATTTTCACACGATTAGAGCTTTACGCTCGCGGGTTGACATTTATATCACCAAGCCAGACAAGGGTGCCGGTGTCGTGATTTTGAATAGATCGGATTATATTGCAAAGATGCATAATATATTAGATGATTCATCTAAATTTACAGCCGGTACTCACGATAACACCGGCAAAATAGAAGCCAAACTTCAACGTTGGCTGTTGTCCAAGTATAAGGACAAATTAATTTCTAAGGACATCTATAGTAGGATCAGACCCGTGGGCTCGCAACGCTCTAGAATGTATGGCCTTCCAAAAGTTCATAAAGACGGAGTCCCACTCAGACCTATTTTGTCTATGGTGGGCTCCGCTAAGTGGTTGGCTGAGATTCTCCAACCTGTGTCTTGCTCTGTCTGCGTACAATGTCATCGACTCCTTCAGATTTTCTAGTTTCATTAGAAACTTAGATTTTTCATCTAGGGATAAATTTATGGTCTCCTTTGACATTGTCAGTTTGTACACAAATGTTCCATTAAATGATACTATTAACATTTGTGTAGACATGTTATATAGAGGGAGTTTAGGTGCCGCGGAAATTCCCGAGGAGTTATTCCTGGAATGTATGCGATTGGCAACTGAGGGGGTCGAATTTAGCTTTGACGGGACAATGTTTGCGCAGAGAGACGGTGTTGCTATGGGTAGTCCTTTGAGTCCTGTCCTTGCGAATATTTTTGTGGGATTTCATGAGCGTCTGCTATTTGAGAGGCAGAACCTTTGATATATCAACGATATGTTGATGATACCTTCTCTTTATTTGACAGCGCCATTGATGCTGAACATTTTTAGTTCAGTTAAATTCTTTACATCCTTCCCTTCAGTTTACCATGGAGATTGAAAGGGACGGATGTCTCCCATTTTTAGATGTCCTTGTTCAGCGGCGGGACGGTGCTTTCGTGACTTCTGTTTTTCGCAAACCAACTTTTACTGGTTTGTACATTAATTGGAAGTCGTTTGTCCCTAAGTCTCGTAAACTGGGTCTGTAGAAATCTTGGTTCACCGTGCCTTGAATATTTGTTCTCCTGAATGTTTAGAAAGCGAATTAATTCGCTTGCAGGAGATTTTCGAAGGCAACGGGTACCCGGTTAATGTGGTGAAACAGGTAATTGATCGCAAGATCAAACGTTATAAAAAACCTAAGGTTGAAGGACCTAGCCGCTGTCCCTTGTATCTGAAAATACCCTGGCTTGGTAGAAGATGTCAAACTGTAGCCAACAGAGTTTCGGCATGTGTTTCGTCCTGTTATTTTGCGGTGCAGTTACGTGTTGTTTTTCAGACTAGACCTGTGTTTCCTTCCTTCAGTAAAGATAGGTTGTCTTATTTTCGAAAAAGTTCAATTGTTTATAAATTTAAATGCTGTTGTGATGCGGCATACATAGGACGTACCGATCTGAGGTTGGAGACGCGGGTTTCACAACATGTCCCCGCTAATATACGTTCCAGTGGCTCTCTCAGACCTATAAGAACAACACAATCTGTTCTGGAATCCGCTATTGGCCGACATCTTTTGGACAATCACGTCTGTGCCTCGGCATATGAGGACAGTTGGTTTACTGTCTTGCACAGCTCTCGGTCTACACATCATCTTCGTATTTTGGAAGCAATTTGCTTGAAAATTCAACAGCCGAGCCTGTGCAGACAGAATGAGCGGTTTTTACGCTCCTTACAATTGCTGGTGTGTCTGTGAGTGTAACATTTTTTCACTTTTAAACACTCTTGTGGAATTGTATGTGTACAACCCCCTTACATTTTATGTGTTTTTTTTTCAATAAATTTATTTGTAAACGAGTTCCATCATCTCCCAGCATTGTAAGTAATTTATGTTGCCTTGTCCTTTTCCTTAATTCCCTTAAAATTAAAGCCAACGAGAACCCTTGATAAGAGTTGGCCGAAAGGTTCCTCGGGTTTAAATAATATGACGTCTGTTCTTTTTAAAGATATTTATATGTTTATATTTGGTAAAATTCCATGTCTTATTTTTGTTTTTATAATCATATCGCCCCAAGCAAGGCATTTTACTGCCACTGTTTTGCAGGGGTTGCATAGGAGGAAAGTTATGAGAAAGAGTGACAGGTTATAGGGAGCGTCACGAAGTGGGTAAGAGAAGGATGACTGTGGCCATAAAGTGAGAGATCAGTTTATATAGTGATTGTAATCTAGAATTAATCCCCCACTTTATATCCACATTATAATTGTATAGAAGTTTTTTATAATCATATCGCCCCAAGCAAGGCATTTTACTGCCTCTGTTTTGCAGGGGGTTACATAGGAGGAAAGTTATAAGAAAGAGTGACAGGTTATAGGGGGTGTCAGGATGTGGGTAAGAGAAGGATGAGAATACTGATGAGAGTGGAGTGGACGGAGAAAGGAGCATTAAAGGGAGGATGCAGGTTAGTGTGATAGAAGATGACAATTGACTTTACATTTAAATTCTTAGAGAAAGCAAGTAAATGTCGGGAAAGCAAGTAAATGGAAGGGAATTCCATGTGCGGGAAGTGCGAGAAAAGTAGCTGTTGGAGTAGAATTTATTATATTATTAGAATTAATTAATAATATTAATCTTAAAATGATTTACCGTTTTGTTTCAAATTGAATTGCTATTTTTGCGGCACAATAACTATTTAATAATTGACTTTTTTAATCATTATCACCTCGTACAAGGCAATAAAGCCACCAAGATACAAGCGGTTACAGGATGTGGAAGAATTACAAACTGAAACATTAATAATGAGCCGGAAAAGAAAATAGTAATCAGGAAGACAGTAGATAGCGATTGACATTGCTGAAAAGAATAGAGCCGGAAGGGAGTTTCACAAGCGAGAAGTGTGAGAAAAGGAACTGTTAGCATAGAACTTACGGTTACATCTAGGCAGGTTAATTGTACATTTATGAAATCTCGACGCCAGTCCAGTCAGTTAAGTGCCATACATGATATACGCTTTGGGCGATCATGTCTCGAAAGAGACATGACTCACTGGGCAGAAGATTATCCCGTAGTCGGTTGCCATTGCTTTCTGCGGTAGACTGGTTGCCAGCCAAGGCTATAGAACCTAATCTGTCCTGTTATTTGACTAATAGCTAGAGGGTGAAGAGATGTATTATATTATTAAGTATTAATTAGTAGGGGATCATTTTATTACTTCAAAATAATAGAAAAATGATCCCCCATTTTATGTCTAGTAGAAGCCTAAATCAGTTGTGCAAATATTATATTCAGTTTAGTCAATTAAGTGCCGTACCTGATACACAGTTTGGGCGATCATGTCTCGAAAGAGACATGACTCACTGGGAAGAAGATTATCTTGCAGTAGGTTGCAATTGGTTTCTGCTGTAGACTGGTTGCCAGCCAAGGCTATAGAACCCAATCTGTCCTATTATTTAACTCATAAAGGGAAGAGACTTATTAATACCTTTCCCAAGGGTATCAGCGCGTAAGTGAATGCAAAGAATTCAAAAAAGAGTTCGAACTCGCACCCCAATTTGTCGTTCCATGTCGATATCGATACTGCGCTTAAATTTTGAAAATGTCTATGTATTATTGCTAAGAGTTCACTCGAACAATTACCATGAAAATATTGATAGAAAAGACACACAGAGGCAACCTTACGTCGGTGGGTAAGTGACTGAAGCCGAACTGCCGGATCAGGACCAATAATATTGCTGACACTTCTTATCAAGGAACTCAAGGTAAATAGCAATGGCACCGGACCATATGTGGCAGCAATATTCTAAGCATAGATGAATGGTAGACTTATAGAAATATAACATCTACTCCGGAGAGAAAAAATGTCTCACACAACACAGTGAAAAGACTTTCTTAAAAGCTGACCTAGCAAAAGAAGCCTCCCAAAAGCTAAGCAAGGTACTGAGAAATTGAAAAAAATCATTAGAAACACAGAAAAGAGAGCTGGACTGCTTTGCGATATCCATCCTCTGTTCAATTGGAATTCAACTGGAATTAGATACTATAGGAAAGAGCTCATCTGAACAATTACAATAAAAGCATTTATAGAAATGTTACAGAGAGGCAACCTTATGGTGGTGTGAAAGTGACTCAAGAGCAATAATATTGCTGATTCTTCTTTGGATCTTATCAAAGAGCTCAAGATAAATAGCAGGGGCTCCGGATCATATGTGGCAGCAATATTCTAAGCATGGGCGAATCCTGCTAGAATATTATAGAAAAATCACTTTCATTTAAATAATCGCAAATTTCAGACGGCAAAGATTAAATTTTAATTATTTAATTTCGAAACATCAGTTTCTGTGTTATGGTTATGTAACGATAATTTAAGAAAATTTGAGACAGCAAATTCGATGATTTTTCGGTATTTAATAAGTTGATCTTAGTGCAGTAGAAGACAGCAAAAAGTGATTAGCAAACTCAATACAGTAAGAAGAATCTTCGAAATTTGCGTGTTCTCTCTTACGTCACGAAAAGGCGTCCAGCATCGATGCCGTCTATATCAATAACTGTTGATAGAGACACACGTGTAATGGCTAGTATTAGTCTTTGTTTTGAAAAGACGATTAATAGGCTTGTGTTGAGACGAACGATCGTGACAAGAACTTTCGAAGTTATATAAAGACTGTTTTTGAAGAGTTTCATTCAGTGAGCCTGAAAGTGCGACACTCTATCGTCTGTGGTCAGGATTCGGTAGTCAGGAAAACCATGAACAAAAGAAGATTCCGCCCTGAGGCTACTGAAATCACCCTGCGATAACCAGCTGCCTGCTCTCGAGGTGGAAGCACGAAAACTGCTCGCAAAGACATTTCGTAAAGAGTTTCCAACTGTTGAATGAAAGAAAATAGTGTACATACTATTTATCTTAGCACTTGAAACGAGGATGTTTATTTCTGATGGGATCAAATTCGGTGCTGAGGGACATCAGAAGACATACAACAAAAGAAATTTTACTGAGGGATTTTCTTGACATACCTATATAATTCTTATACGCGCGAGCGCGCGAGCGCACACACACACACACAATGAATGACGAATTTACACTATTTACATTGTTCGGACTATTGTCCTAATTTTATTGATATATTCACAACGTTTCGGCCGTTGTACACATTGGCTTTCTTCAGTTAATATACGTTAGAATCCCGAGCCAAACTCTTTATTTCATCTCTAAGCAAGAAAAGTAAGTCAATATTTGTCTGTATTTCTGAGATGAGATATTGTAACTATTTACACTATTTACATTGTTCGGACTGTTGTCCTCATTTTTGTTGCCATATTCACCTTCAATATCTCTCTATATTTCTGAGATGAGATATTGTAACTATTTACATTATTTACATTGTTCGGACTGTTGTCCTCATTTTGTTGCCATATTCACCTTCAATATCTCTCTATATTTCTGAGATGAGGTATTGTAACTATCTGCACTATTTACATTGTTTGGACTTGACTTTATCGCTATATTAACGAGGTTTCACCTGTTATAACCTCTTCATGTGATATATCTTGGACACATGCCCCAGTGGATATAAGCGTTGGTTAAAGTAAGCGAGCGACTTCAATCCAAGGTGTTGTAACTTCAACACAGCAGAGGTAAAGAAAAACTTGGAGAGTTGAGTTACTAATGAAGTGAATTAACTGAAATTGAGATATGAAGAAAAGGCATGAAACTAGATTAATTTACACCGGTCAGCGAATTAAAGCGTTCGGTTCGGAATTCCAACGTATATCATCTGAAGAAGCCGAGATCACACAACGGCCGAAATATCATAAATGTGACAATAAAGATGAGGAAAATAGTCCTAACAATGTAAATAGTGTAAATAGCTACAATACCTCATCTCAGAAATATAGAGAAATATTGAAAGTGAATATGGCCACAAAGATGAGGACAGCAGTCCTAACAATGTAAATAGTATAAATAATTATCATACCTCATCTCAGAAATATAGAGAAATATTGAAGGTGAATATGGCAACAAAGATGAGGACAACAGTCCGAACAATGTAAATAGTGTAAATAGTTACAAGACAATCTCAGAAATATAGAGAGATATTGAATGACGAAATGTATAATAAAAATTATGTGATGCGTTTCGCCCTTCAAAAAGACTTCTTCAGATTAAATAATGTTTTTTACTCATAAAATCATCTATAAGTATAGAGAAAGAATAAGAAACATCTGTTATTTTTATAACTCGTTTTCTATCGGTTATAACATATGGGTTTGTTTAGACACTCGCCGTGACTTCTGTAAGAAATACTTTGAAAACTGACTCCAACGATATTTATTGCACAAATATGTACAAATGTGGTACAAGGCCAAAAAATGGGGATGAATAAATCTAGTTTTTATTTGTCCTATATTTAAACTTAGCTAGCCAAAATCACTGACCCAAACAGACCACAATAATCCTTGCATCCATACAAACTATAATCTATTATCTTTAACGTCTTTTATTTTTATGTCATTTCTACAAAAACAGTCAGTTAAGTGCCATTCTTTTGTCTTTGTCTATGAGTGTATCAAATTTGATTAAAATCGGACCACTCCTTCTATAACCTGATTTTTTCGATTATCGATTTTCGATATTTATCGGGGTACCTCGACACAAAACCTAGCTAAGAACACTCGCAGATGCTTACAGTACAACTGTGTACATTTTCAAGAAAATTGGTTCAGCCGTTTCGGAGTCTATAGGTAACGTACACACACACACACACACACGCACACAGACAAAGTTCTATTTATAAATAAGATTAGATGTACAAACGTCACACAAGACCAAAAAATGGGGATGGCGAAACCTGGATTTTATATATTTATTTTACCTGGTATATTTAAACTTAGCAAGCTATAATCACTGACCCAAACATACTACAATAATCCTTGCATCAAAACAACACATTCTTACTCACCATCCTGGTTCACACTCCACCCACATCTATTGAACAGGTGAAGAGGCTCATCCCTTGTTTCCTGTTTAGGATGCGGTTTCCGGTTTTCTCTTTTTGCAAACTTCTCACTTTTTTATTTTTTTCAATTGGAGTTGATAGACTAAACTATCGCCCTGTTCACAATCCAACCACGTCTATTGAACAGGTGAAGGAGCTAATCCCTTGTTTCCTGTTTAGGATGTGGCTTCCGGTTCTCTCTTTTCCAATCTCTTCACTCTTATGTAGCCCCCTGCACATCAGTGGCGTTACCGCCTTGCTTGGAGTGATATGATTAAAAAATATCTTACTACAGCCACTATAATATCTCAGAGACTCTAAGAAATCTTAACTAGTCCACATTTGCAAAATGGCTTTGTAGGCGTAAATAAAATAAAAACTTTTAAAAATTTATAGCACGAATAAATATCTAAACTTATATGGAACTTTGTGTGTGTGTGTGTGTGTGTGTGTGTGTGTGTGTGTGTGTGTGTGTGTGTGTGCGCGCGCGCGCCAGCACAAACATGTTCGGAGCCAATCAGACTAGAGAGGCCAGCCTAAAAACAGCTGACTAAGATCTTGGCTGAAATCTTTTACTTTGTGTTTAGCATCGTTAAAGGCCGAAAGTTATATATACCTTCCCCAATGCTCTTGTCCTTTTGTAGTAACTTGATTACACCCCTGGTGAAGAGTTGAGATAAAAACCTCTGCTTCATCCAGTTGTTGAAAATCAGTTTCAGCCCAAGAACATGAACGGCCGACTGCCTCAAGTACAGTTCGTAGGATAGACCATCTAAACCCGGAAATTGATCCCGGTCAACCAGTTTTAGCGCATGCTAGATATCCAACTCTGTAATGGGACTCTCGCACCCAACCACTTCAGTCACTCCGAGTTGGGGGAAGTCGGCTGAATAGGCGTCTAACTGGGCCGAGCTCAAACAGGGTCCCCTAGTGAAAAGATCCTGAAAGTAGTCACAAAACGCCTCACATATGTCCGCATTTGTAGTCACGGTCTAATTATCCGGCAATGTGACGCACGTGATATACTGATGGTTCGCATTCCTAACTTCCTCTGTACGCAATTCAGATGCCGTATTAGTCTCCTTGGAAGACATTCTTATTAATCTAGCTCTGACTACCAGAGCTTGATCCTTCTTGATAAGTAAGGAGGCCGGCTCCGCCCTATAATTCCACTACACGAGATTTAATCGCCAGATCATCTTTCTCCTTGTATGCTGTTCGCGCTGTTTATCAAATTAAAGCGAGTCAACAACCAGTAACAAATAAACTAATTTTGGATATTAATTATTTCCTAATAATTATTCCTAACTACAGCCCTCGTCATTTTTTTTTTAATGTTTCAAAACCTTTTGTTTCCCCGGATATGCAGCAGAGATTTTCCCCAAGGCTATGAGGTAGTTTATTTTTCTTCCTTTTGTCAGCTTTGCAAACGTTTTCAATGTGACTTTGAAGGTGTAGGAATAGTAGTGAGGTTTAAAGTGGACACTTCAGTGGCTGGAATGGAATGGACTGGACTATTCTTTTTCAGTGTCTTGACTTTCTTATGCAATAACTGTCAATGATCGTGTCATATTGGCCATGACTTTTTGTTGCAGTGAAATATCCTGTCCTATCCAGGAATGGCTATCACCCGGGTTATAAAAGACCGGGACTAGAACGAACTGGGGAGTCTTCGTCATTATACTGACGACTCTATGACACTGTCAGCTCTCTGCCTTCGTGTAGAGGGCGGTCTCTGCTTCCGAGGCGAGAGCACTAACCAAGTTGTGGTCCCGCCGAAGGGTAGAATCACGATTGGGGAAAAATAGACAGACATTTTTTTGCCTGGCTATATGGCCGAGAAGACCCACAATAAAAAAAACTTGTGTCACATCTAACCTTACGTGGGAAGGTCGGTAAATACCGTCTTCGTCATTATACTGACGGCTCTATGACACTGTCAAGCCCTCTGCCTTCGGGTGGAGAGCGCTCTCTGATGGAAAGCAGAGAGCACAACCCAGTCGTAGTTCCGCCGAAGGGTAGAATCACGACTGGGGAAAAATAGACAGATATTTTTTTGGCCTGTCTATATGGCCGGACAGACCAACAATAAAAAGACCTTGTGTCACAGCTAACCTTGTGTGGGAAGGTTAGTAAATACCTTCTTCATCAGTATACGAGAGTGATCGTGATTATACGAGAGTCATCGATCTTAGTCGGGAGTCATCGTCATTAGACGACATTTAGACGTCACTAGACGGAAGCATTCTTCGCCAGACGGACGCATTCGTCCTATACAGAGACATTGTCTTCTTGAATTTTATACCTGTTAACTCTTCGTTGGTGTACATGTCTATGGGTTTATTGTACTGAGGTATAATAAATCTCTATTCCTATATCCTCAGTGTTAAGAATTATTTCTTCCACTATTCTTTCTCTGTTTTTTTTTTATACCGTTTTGCGTCCAACGCCTCTTTTTGGTTCCGCAACTGTTGGATTTTCCCCAGTTTGGCCCGCCTTTTCTTTGTAAATCGGTTAATGCTGTTTTTGCAGCATACTATGCCGGAGCGGTACCCTTAGAGCTGGTAGAAAGCGTGGAATTATCGGTATCTTTTGCCCTGGGTGCTTCATGGGATCGAGGTCCCGCTGTTTGCCTCCCTATGCCTCTACTAACAGCACGCCATTCCCCTTTTTTTTCCTTACCCACACTTGTGGAAGGTGTTGGTTTTTCTGGTAATAAGGGATAAGGTGGGACTTTGTATGTTGCTACTATGGTCATGCACCGATCTTCGTACTCAGTCCGAAATATGAGGTCTTCTGTTATTAAATCTTGACTAGCGATTTCTAGACAATCTTTGACAGTGGGTAGCAGTACGTCCCACACGAAAAACCTGTGCCTTTGATTACTCTTTGAGGCTTGACATCAGTGATCAGATCAGTGTCTTTCGTGTAGCGACAAATTTTGTGCAAACACTTGTCAACCAACAAGACCGACACCATTTTCTTTTCGAACTAATATAATTCTTGTGGGGATTTCTAAAAGCCTATCTTTTTCATCAGATGCTCATAGCTTTCGGCCCTTTCCATAAATTCCGCGAGATTAATGATAATTCTTGGAGGGCACTTCCAACATAAAGACGATTCCCCGGTTGTCGTATTCTTTGTTGTTTAGCCTGAATTGGAAACATTCTTCTTTTCTTCCATGTCTTCATTCACATCCTTACTTTGGACTTCTTGTCTTTTGGGTTGATTCACTAACGAGTTCAATATTGTTTTACTTGGATCTACCTTCGAAACAGACAGGAGTAGTTTTTTTTTTCACCGACCGACTTTTGTCGGCCATCCATATATAAAACTAATGCCAAGCGGGAGAAAATTTTTTGTACTAAACTAAAAAGTTGTTTGAAGTGGGAGAGGAAAAAGGAAATGTTAACAAGAACATAAACTTCAAAAACCAAAATGATTTGCCAGCAACACAAAATGAGAAAATATAACAATATAAAATAAAAGTATATACTAAAAAAACAAAACAAACATCAAACAAACAAAAAACAAAAACAAAAAAACTGTTTGATATAGTATAGGAGATAAACTTACCACTGCAAAAAGAAATAAGACGAAGAAAAATGAAATTCCTCCAAACGACGAAAGAAAATAAAGTTAGTAGGAAAAATACAGCAAAAGACAAAACAAAAAAAAAGTATTAAAAGACGAGAGAGAAAAAAGGGTTTAAAAAACAATAAACTTTAAAAAATAAAAAGAAAGTCTAGAAAAAAAATGTCGGTGGAAACGGAAGCGGAAACTGAAAAGACAAGAAAATTTTCTACAAACGTCAAAGTAATAAAGTCTTTTCTTCAAAATGTCTGTAATGTTTTTCAAAGTAAATTAGAAAATAAACATAAACTATAAGCACAAATAAAGTAAAACAAAACCAAAAGTCTGGAAAGACTTTAGCAAAGAAAAAATTAAAAATAAGTGTGGCGGAAAATTCAATGAAAAAAAAAAACCTAAAAAAAAATAAAAATAAAAATTAAAGTCAAAACAAACATAAATCCACGAATAAAGTAAAAACTAAATCAAATCAATTTAACGGTCTGTTTTCTAGACCCAAAAATAAAATAAAAGTCCTTTTGTCTATATTTTAGTAAAAATCGGCTGAGAAAGAAGGTCCAATAATATCCGAAACGAGGCTTCCAAGGTCGGGGCCAATTTCGATTCACTTCAACAGGTTTTTGTAGACTCATTAGAGGTTTTTTTTAAGTGTCTGGACTAGTCCATTTTTATCAACGGGCAGGGGGGTATTATTTACTCCAAAACAGTTATACATTTAAAAAATGATGAAGAATAATTGACGCTTATATTTTAAATATTTTGCGTCCGATGTGTCTAGAAGTGGAACATAACCGATCTCATTCACCTTCTTACAGCTTCTGTTTTTTGTTTCTATCGATGTTGTTTGAATTATCCCAAATTGTCATAGCAGTAGTTTTGTTAAGAAAGGTGATGTCTAAACCCAGACATAAATTTAAGGCTCAGAAATTAGATTACTTTCATTGCATTTTCGCTTTAATAAACTGTTGTGTAGTAGTTTCCGCACTGAAAGTTATAATCGTGCTATATCGGTTGCTAATCGACTTAACATACCCAAAATGTTAGGAACTTGGTAATCTTCCACTGAAAGCTGACTCCTTAGTATTCGGCTAACTGCCGATTAATGTCAACTGCCTTGTAGTTTTACTGAACTCCAATAGAACTCTAAAGAACTCTCTAGAACTTCTAAGAACTCCTAGGAACTTCCAAATAATTTCTCGAGTTAACTTCCTCTTAACTCTTATTAATATAGGTGGAAGAGTCCATTATCTGAGGAATAGGTGTGTTTCACCATAAAAGAGAGAGGGAGTCCATTATCTGAGGAATAGGTATGTTTCGCCATAAAAGTGGGAGAGTCCATTAACTGAGGAATAGGTGTGTTTCACCATAACATAAACCACTTCCTTTGGTTTCTCGGGGAAACATTAGGCCCATAATACGGTGTCCTCTAGATGAAGTAATAAATTGCGAGTGAGTTGGGGTGCTGCCTATTGGTGGTCTTGTGCCAAACTAAACGAATCTTAGCAAACAATAAAAGGTTGCTTTTTGGTTTTAGTGATTGAGGAATTTATTTGTGATTGCCGGGTATAGGTTATCGTAATACCCAGGATTATTTTGTTTGTCTAACACACACAGAGCCCACCCGTGGTTCATACTGCAACTATACAGGGCGAACATTAGTTACAGTTTATGAGGGAGAGCGCATTATCAGGCGTGATCCATAATCTGAACAACGCCATTACGCTCAAACCCTCAGTCACGATGGCTTGCACCTTCATGTTACTTCAAGCATCGACGGCTTCCAAATAGTTCAGGCTGCCCAGTTTCACTCATAATCCGTGGTAAAATTTTTCAGTCTCTTTCCTAAGGTGCCGCTCGCTGGGATCGCCTCTACAGGCCAATAATATCAAAAAGTCTTCTTCCTGTCAAATAGAGCACGGCGAGATTCGAACCCAAGTCTCTTGGTCAGAAAGCGAACGATCTAACAACTTGTCCAGACTATATCAGATTTTATGATGGAAGTCAATGTTTTCATAATGATTGACATTGAATAACCGATATTGTGAAAACTGCCATGATATATATTTATAATATACAGCGTACGACAGAAATACTCCCCACATATACTTTCTAGAAGTACCTTCCATAATGGTAAAACATTAGCTAGATGAAGACATCATTGCTCTTAATGTTTACCCATTATGTAGGTGGCATTTCTGTGAGGTGTGTGTGAGAGGCATTTCCTGCCGTACCCTGTATGTTAATATGAGTTTCATTGAACAGTGGCAATTCGGTTTTCTCTCGTTCTTGCGTAATAAATTGACACATGCCAGAATGACTACACTGGCTCCTCACAGATTGAAGCAAAATAAATGTGGTTTTATAATAGGATGCTAAGAATATCATAGACCGACCGTGAGAGCAACGACGAAGTTCTAGAGACAAAAAAAGCAAAAAGGACACATGCTTAACATTAGGAAGAGAATTTTAACACTTAGTGAGAAAAAAGGGCTTGGAAATTTTTGTACTCACAAGGCGGAATGATGGTAAGTGGATCGGAGGAAATCAGAGCACAGCCTGAATGAGCTTGAGTAAATATATGGTGAAGTTGATTTTGGGAGTGATGGCAAAAAGAGAAACGTTATTAAGTGCTTCAAAAAGAAAAACAGGAAATTGTGGAGAGCTATGATCGTCAATGTCCTGAAGGGACGCGGCACATAGAAAAAGAAAATGTCAGATTTTAGGGTACAAGTTAGTGCTTTTTCAATAGTTTTTATTAATCAGCATTAAATAAAATTTTCTTGATATACTTATATAAAGAACATATTGCGTATTTTTCAGGTTGTGATATATACCTTTGTAAAATATATAATAACAGCGGGGGAAATTTTTGATTATGTAAGCAAAATAAGTGCAACATAAATTTTTGTTTATAATTAAACTAGCAGTATAGCCAGGCGTTGCTCGGGTGCAATGAAAGCTTTAAAACTAATCCATAGTCCTGGAGCTCAGACACTTTGGACGTTGGCACGAAAGACTAAAAAGCAATAGTTGTTTCCAGTTAAAGCGAAACCGTAGACTGAAAGAAAAATGAATGGATGTAAGTCAAATTTTGATTTCCTGGTATCGATATCAAATAAGTTTTTCGTCTGAATTTTGAAGGCTAAATAAGTCCTCTGAGTAAATGTTATCATGGCTGAGATTAAGAACTACAATTATACCTACTTAGAGCCAAACCCGAAGCAAAAACTAAAATAAAAGGGCTGAAAAAAATACAAACATACGGGCAGATAAACAGACACACACACACAAACATCTTGCCTTTAATATATATTATCGATTTTCTGCACTCTTGTAAGAACTGCAACATTGAAACTTTTGAATATCGTTTCTTATGTCTTTGTCTATGAGTGTATAAAATTTGATTAAAATCGGACCACTCCTTCTATAACTCGATTTTTTTGATTATCGATTTTCGATATTTATCTGGGGTACCTCGACACAAAAACTAGCTAAGAACACTCGCAGACGCTTATAGTGCAACTGTGTAAATTTTCAAGAAAAGTTGTTTAGCCGTTTCGGAGTTTATAGGTAACGGACACCGACACACACACAGACACATACACACACAGACAAAGTTCCATTTATAAATAAGTTGAGATTAAAAAGATTATCTGAAACCCTTCCATGACTATTGTGACGATGCTGTGTTTTACGAAAAAATTCTTCTCAGTCTGGTATTTTACTATCTTTTGCCAAACCAACCTACCAACTGACGAACCAACCAACCTTATGCTTCATCTGTTGTCCTTTCTTTCTTGTTGATTTTCCTTTTCAACTAAATTTTAATCGTATATCCATATTTAGGATATCTTATATATTCGTCTATTCTCTGACCCATCTTGATTTCTATTTGCCTCGGGACATTCCATAGCATTGTGTTTTCCATTGTCATTTGCGCATTCCTGAGTTTGTTTTTCAAGCGATTTTGTTAACGTCCACGTTTCACACCCATAAATCATGGTTGACATTATATATTATTCATGCATTTAAGCTTATTAACAAAACGATGTTCATCATATTCCTGTCTTTGTTATGCTTTTTATCCTATCGTAATATGTGATGTTATTATTTTTCGCAGTCTATTTAAAAATATTAATACCCGTCTTAAATATACGCAATCATGTTGTTACTGTAGTTGTTTGTTGTCTATTTTTATGATGGTTTTCTCTATATTACGGAACATTAACTTTCCTTCGGTTCTATTTATTTCTAAACCCACCTTGGTAATTTCTCTATTCTATCCTCAACTATATGTTAATTTTATATTTAATCCCATATCTTGCCAGTTTATATTTTAGAAAGATAAGTTCTGCTCGAACGAACTTAAGTTCTGCTCGGACGAACTTAAGTCACTGGTGCCTCCTCAACAGGTGTTTACTCGTGCAACCAGACTGGCAACTGGGTCCCACCCATTCACAGTCAGGTTAGCCAAATGCAGAAGACAATTCTACTCTTGCAGCTTCTTCTCTCGCACTTCCCGCCTGTGGAACTCGCTCCCATATTTTTGCTTTCAAGACGGCTACAACCTCCAGAAATTTAAATGCAAAGTCAATACTCATCTACTAACCACTGGACTCTAGCTCTTTCCCCACCACCGTATATCCTTCCCTTTCTCTCCACCTATGTATCTGTCATCGCACCTGCATTCTCAGCTTTCTATTGCTCCTTTCTAACTAGTTTGTACTCCTCACTCTTTTCTAATTCATCTTTTTACAGTTATGTAGCATCCCTCGCACATCAGTGGCATTTCTGCCTTGCTCGGAGTGAAATGATTGAAAAAAAAAGATATTTTGAATGTCCGCTTTAAATAGTTGAGTTGAAATCGTGTTTCTTTCTCTATCTCCTTTTCCCAATATTTATTTTATCCTGTCTGCTCGAATTATTGCTATACTCTTTTCCTTTGTATGTTCAATGATTTTCAATAATGTTCCGTCATACTCTGCTCTCATAGTAGATTGTCGATTGTTTCACCAAAAGTCAACGAAAGATAAACAAAATATCTGTTTGTATTCTGTTGATTTTTCTTTTGGTACGAGCTGATCAATTGATTGTAGATGAGTTATTTTTGAGCCTCCATTTATAAAACTTGTTTGCTTGGTTTCCGTCTTAATTGTATGTTACTCTTTTAGAGAATAGTTTGCATATTTTCAATATTAATTAATTAATTAATTAATTAATTAATTGTTAAGGTCTTTATCATCTCCGTTTATTTCAAAGTAGTTGTTGTAGCGGATAAGAAATTAATTAGAATCAACTCTCTTCTTCACTTTTACAAAAATTCACAACAACGTGTGAAATCCTGGTTTTTCCCAAACAGAAAAAGGATTGACCATCTGCTTAACGAAAAAGTCGAAACCAGATTTCGCAAATAGGTGTTAAAATGATTTTTGATGAATGAGAGCGACTTGCAAAACCAAAAGGACTTCGTGTGTAAGGGCGAAAATATCTAAATTACAATAAAAAAAACTTCATCAACATCAGTGAAGTCAGTCAGATGGAAGCAGCGAGAAAGACAACACTAAAATGTAACTCTCAACTTCTAGCGACTCGGACATTGTCCACTTTCTCTTTCTCCTTATCTATTTCAACAATTACTACTGGAACATTTTGTACGAACTCTACTCTTAAACTCTTAATAATGTTTCTAATTGAACATTAACTTTCACAACTTATGTTATTCCTCCTTTTAATAAATTTATATTTGAATATGAAAAATGTATATTTTATTATTCCACAATTCTACACTATTCCACACTATTGCATGCAAACGATCTTCTAATGAAAACCTTCTGATAATAATTCTGATGACAATTCTGGATAAACGTGTAAGCTGTAAGGATTTCGGTTATGTATGACACAAGGCCGAATCAAAAAACATTAACCAGCTCCCTATGCTACACTGTTGACCCCGACGTGATAAGGAACAGTATTACTATTTCGAGGGTTGTTTTCCGGCATTCTTATTCAGACATCGACTTCACGGCTTTGCTAATCCTTTGAGGATTTTCTATTCTTATTAAACTTATTATCCTTTTATCCTATCGTCTTTTCTGCTGATTAATTTAATTTTTCATTATTGTTGGGACGCCCGCGCCTATTCGGTTATAATGGACTATTCCATTACTATGTAAAGTAACGGTGGCATCTACGGAAGGGAGTGTGCCGAGCAGCCGATCGACAAGTCAGTCGTAGACTTCCGGTGACGACCCGGAAGTACCCATTGCTCATACTACGTCTTACGACGGTTGAGACGATTAACCTTTATTCTTGTATTGGATACTAATAACCTTTGTAAAGACTATTTTCACGGAATACAACAATTAACCTATTCCTGTTGTTGAGTTATTTATTCTTACTCACGACATAACAATTTTCTATTCCGTCATTTTAATATTTACTACTAGATGTATTTGCTTTTACATAAGATCGAGTATTTAATTTGAGTTGTCTCCCTTTTCTATTTACATTTATTTACATTGTTCGGACTGTTGTTCTAATCTTTATTGCCATATATTCTTATAGTGCCCTATCTACATTGGAATGAACCCTTCCTCCTACATAAATACGAGACTTCCTAGAAGAGACAGTCGAGTTGCAGTGTAGCTTGACAGTTCGGACGGACATTTCTATCTGCTCACTAATAACACTCTTATTTTGTATATATCCAACGAAATGTGGCCTCCATTTGTCTGTTCTATAAATACTTTTATGGCTTCTGCTCGGACGAACTTAAGTCACTGGTGCCTCCACAACAGGTGGTTACGCGTGCAACCAGATTGGTAACTGGGTCCCACCCATTCACAGTTAGGTTAGCCAAATGCAGACGACAATTCTACTCCCGCGGCTTCTTCACTCGCACTTCCCACCTGTGGAACTCACTCCCATATTCTTGCTTTCCTGACTGTTACAACCTCCAAGAATTTAAATGCAATGTCAATACTCATCTATTTGCCACTGAATTCTAGCTCTCTCCCCACCCCGTATATCCTTCCCTTTCCCTCCACCTATGTAACTGTCATCACACCTGCATTCACATCTTTTTATTGCTCTTTTCTAACTGGTCTGTACTCCTCACTTTCTTCTAATTAATCTTTTTACAGTTATGTAGCCCCCTGCACATCAGTGTCATTTCCTCCTTGCTCGGAATGAAATGATTAAAAAAAAAGTTCTGTTATTCCAATACACTGCTTCAACCTATCTTCATCTTTTCGTGTCTTTCTTTAGGACCCTAACAGGCCACAACACATATTCATAACGTTTTGTTCGTTGTACTCTCCGGCCTTCTTCAGGTAAAATGCGTTAAAATTTCGACCTGAAACATTTATATAGATAACTGAGGTAGATTGTTCTAGTTCTACATGCCATGCCTTTTGCGGATATCTCAGTATCAGTTAAATCTTTTTGATAACTCAACTCTCCAACTTTTTTTTTATCCACCTCTACTGTGGCCAGGTATTGAACTCATACGTCTGAAGTTATTTTTTGGTTTACTTCAACCAATTTTTTACCCACCCGACCGCACATCCTTTGCTATGTCGATTTGTTTTTCTTAATCATCATTGCAGATTTCCATAATTGTATTTGCAAAAGCCTGAAATATATATCTACCTGGTATATAAGTCAGCTACGTGATACATGGTTGGGCGATCATGTATTTTTAGAGTCATGATTGACTAGGCAGAACATTTTCCAGCGGTAGGTTGCCATTTCTTTTTGTGGTAGACTGGTTGCCAACCAAGACTAGGGTATTTAGTTTGTCCTGCTATTCAACTCATGGCGAGATGAGAAAATCGATGGATTCATGCATTTCCCAAGGTTATTTGCGCGTAAGTGAATGTAACTGATGTGGAATTCGAACGCGGCTCTCCAATCTATCTAAACTTATTTATAAATGGAACTTTGTGTGTGTGTGTGTGTGTGTGTGTGTGTGTGTGTGTGTGTGTGTGTGCCTGTTACCTATAGACTCCGAAACGGCTGAACCGATTTTCTTGAAAATTTACACAGTTGTACTATAAGCGTCTGCGAGTGTTCTTAGCTAAGTTATTTTGTCGAGGTACCCCCGAGACCCCAGAGACAAAGACATAAGAAACGATATTCAGAAGTGCCAATGTTACAGTTCTTACAATAGTGCAGAAAATTGATGATATATCTATATATAAAAGGCAAGAAGTTTGTGCGTGTGTGTGTGTGTGTGTGTTTATCTGTCTGTATATCCTTTATATAAATCCACAATTTTTATCCGATTCTCACCAAACTTCACACAAATATTCTTTAGGCTGAGTCTGAGCTCCAGGACCATGGATTGCTATTAAAGCTTTCATTATACCCGAGCAACGCCAGGCTGTACTGCTACATCAGTCAGTTAATGTAAGTTGTTTTGGTGGTGGTCAAGCTCTCAGTTAGTTAGGTTCCATACGTGATACACTCTTGTGCAATGTTGTCTCGAAAGACACATGACTGACTGGCTAGAAGATTTTCCCGCAGTATGTTGCCATTACTTTCTGCGGTAGACGGGTTGTCAACCAATCTGTCCTGTTATTTAACCGATAGCTGGAGAAAGAAGAAAGATTAAAACCTTTCCAAAGTGTATTTGTGCATAAGTGAATGCAACGAATTCAACTGGAATTCGAACTCAGCTCGCCTATATTTGGTTCCGCACCGATATCCAGTGCACCACACACACACACACACACCTATATACTTAGATTATTTATTCGCGGTCAGAGTTTTTGGATCGTAAAAAATATGTTCCCCTTTTCAGCGGCCTTTTTCTGATTTAAAATGATATTTATTTGGTTAAAACTGTTTTTTAAAAAATTGGCAACTAATATTTGAAAAAGTTTAGGGAATTATGACTCGTCTGCTTGAGTGTACTTGCATTTGTGATGTTATCTTTTTAAATAATTGTTGCTCCCTTGACATTGTCAATTCACTAAGCCTGGAATCTTCTCTTTATTTATATTTGATATTCGGTGATAATCTTTCGGATTTCAGTAAATGACATTGTCTTTTGTAAACCGTTTTATTTCTTTCAGTTGTCAATTTACTTTGCAAGTTGGCAATAATCGCTTCCAATATCAACTTGGTCTTTGACTGTTACGTTACTAACGGTTTTGACTTTGTCAGCAATTATGGTGTCAGCTTTTTTTTTATTTCCTCATTAGGTCTTTTCTTTCGCTTTTGAAAAATATATTCATGATTGATATTTTCAATCTTTGAAATTTTTATGGTATTTGCTAAGTTTTAGTAAACAACAAGAAAGAAGTACATACTATAAATATATCTTCATTAGCTGAAGCATCTGGGACTTTTCCTAAAATAAGAAGACATAAAAAAAAGTCGGAGGAGAATTCTGAGTTGGAAAGTCTGATAACAGAAAGAAACAAACAGTCTGTTCTGGTGAAACACTCCTATTCCTCAGATAATGGACCCTTCCTCTTATATTAATAAGAAGTAACACGAAGTTAACGGAATAAGTTCTTGGGAAGTTCTTGAGAAGGTAACGGGAGAAGTTCTTGGGAAGTTCTTGAGAAGTTCTTGAGAAGTTCTTGAGAAGTTTTTTGGAAGTTCATAGGAGCTCTTTAGAGTTCTGTTGGAGTTCAGTAGAACTACTAGGCAGTTGATATTAGTCGGCAGTTAGCCGAATACTAAGGAGTCAGCTTTCAGTGGATGATTACCGAGTTCCTAACATTTCGGGTACGTTAAGTCGATTAGCAACCGACATAGCACGATGATAATCTTCAGTGCAAAAACTACTCCACAACACAATCAGAAAAAAGAGACAGTTAAATAATTCACAAAGAAAATGAACAAACAAACAAAACAAACAAACAAACAAACAAACAAACAATATTTTACGTAAATTGGAAACTAATGAATCCAAACAACAACGATAATGTGTTAAAATGTGAAGAAAAGCTGAGAATTCTGAAATACAATCAAAACTAAAACAGAAGAAATACTCTGATCTCCGAAAAGCACTTCAACTCACATTTCAACGCTGACCACATTAATATGGTGATTTTCTAAACGTATCTTGGATATGGCACACGGCCAGAAATGTGGGACTCAGTGAGGATCTAACTAACTTTTGAGTCGTAATCGATCTAGCCAGACAAGCGTGTTAAGGATTACACCGTGTCGTGGTGCCTCTGACCACACTAACATGAAGTTAATGAAGTTACTAAATACGTCTCCAAACAAGGAACCTAGTGATGAAGAAAACAAGGTATCTATAAAACTAATAATGAAGCAACACTTGAAATTAAAGATGAACTTTTGAAACTTGCATATTTTTTCTGGAATTCAAAAACAAATTTCTCAGTTTCATGAAGGAAGTCTGAAATCAAAAACACATTCAAAAGTAGTGGGGATATATCTTATATTAATACACGATTGAAACGAAAAAGCAACCCGAAATAACCTCAGAAATACAGGCGTATTTCAGTTGGATCTATTATGGTGAACGTATGGGGTCTTCAACGTAATGCAAGGGTTAGTAAGCTTGTCTCGCTAGGTTAATTACAAATAAACAGTGAGTTAGATCCACACTGATTGCTGCATACTTTTGGCCTTGCATTTCATCTAAGCTACCCTTAAAAAATAGTTTATAGAGAACCTCGACGTAGTGTTATGGTTAGAAAGCTTGTTTCGTTAGAACTTACGACTGAGCAGTACGTTCGATCCTCACTTGCTAGCCCATATTTTCGGCCTTGTGCTACATCTAAGGATCTCTTCGATGTGGTGTTATGGTTAGAAAGTTTGTTTTACTAGAATAGTTACGATTGATCCTCACTGAGTGTCCCTTAATTTTAGCCTTTTGTCACATCTCAGCTACGCTTAGAAAATCACCATTATGGTGAGAGTTGTAATGAACATTATATTAATTAAAGTTTCACCATTCTATGAAAGTGAGCTTCTAAAAAATGGTCTTCACTCTGGGATATAATGATGGCGTATATGTCATCAAGTAACTTCTGGAAACCGCAGACTAATCGAATGGAAAATGGCTTCACAACAGTAGATGACCACATTAAAAGAAACCGCCTTTTGTCACCGACCAGGAACCGTCAAATCTTCTGACTGCACTGAATGTCTAGATCTAATAGAAGAATGATATCGGCTCGGTCGTATATGTGTGGGAAAGACCAAGACATTTCGAACTTTATCATGGTGGAACGAGAGTTGCACTGTATTAGGTCTCTTCCTTGACGTTGTTCTTCGCGTCTACAAACAACAGATGAGACGGAGATTGGCACTGATATTTTAAGCATTCCACACTAGATCACTAACGAATTTAGGCTTAAGGCCACATCACGTTGAAACATTGGTTCTCGTCCGATCATCGGAGTTAAGCAACGTTTAAAGTATTCAGTACCTAGATGGATGACCGCTTGAAAATGCCAAATACTGTAAGCTTGGATGATCGGATTCTGTAATAGGGCCTAATACTGCATCATGTTAAAACACGTTTCCGTAAGATCATCTATGTTAAGCAACGTCGAACCCGGTTCCTATCTAGATGGGTGACCTTATGATAATACAAAGTG
This sequence comes from Ascarosepion bandense, assembly GCA_037127315.1. NCBI lineage: Eukaryota > Metazoa > Mollusca > Cephalopoda > Sepiida > Sepiidae > Ascarosepion > Ascarosepion bandense. Next base: position 1,798,953 of record JBBBDQ010000455.1, read on the forward strand.
CTTTAAGCTTAGATGTTCATATGGCATAATTAACTTACGGCTACGTCCGATCTCCGAAGTTAAGCAGCGTTGAATCTAGTCAGTATCTATAAGTGTGACCATTTGGGAATACCAAATGCCGTAAGCTTGGATTTTCGAGTAGTGTAATGGATAATGACTCATTATGAGAAATCGGAGAGGCGTGTTCGAATTCTAGTCAGATTCGCGCAAATGATCTTTGGAAAGGAATGAATCCAGAAAAATGTATTATTCTTACAACCCAAAAGTATGTTACAGCTTTAAATAACATAAAAAAGATTGATAAACTGTAAGAAAAATCAAAACGATTTTTCAACCAATCAAACTAATTTACGATTAGACATGGGCGTTCTTGTTTTTTATCTTGGTGCCTGTATATTGCTGATGAAATAGGTATTCATGGTTGGGCTAAAAATGATTTTGAACAACAAAAACATCAACATTCTCCACGAAGAGATCATAGAAGTCGAAATCAAGACAAACCTTGAAAATGCTCTGAACATTAGATTAAAAATGCAACAAAACTAAGATATCTAAATCTAAACTTATTTATAAATGGAACTTTGTCTGTGTGTGTAGTGTGTGTGTGTCCATAACCAATAGACTTCGAAACGGCTGAATCGATTTTCTTGAAAATTGACACAGTTGTACTATAAGCGTCTGCGAGTGTTCTTAGCTTGGTTTTGTGTCAAGGTATCTGCGATAAATATCGAAAATCGATAATTGAAAAAATCGGGTTATAGAAGGAGTAGTCCGATTTTAATCAAATTTGATACACTCATAGACAAAGACATAAGAAACTATATTTAGAAGTTTCAAGGTTGCAGTTCTTACAATAGTGCAGGAAATCGATAATATATATATATATATATATATATATATATATATATATATATATATAAAAGGCAAGATGTTTGTGTGTGTGTGTCTGGTTATCTACCTGTATGTCTGTATTTTTTCAGCCCTTTTATTTTAGTTTTTGCTTCGGGTTTGGCTCTAAGTAGGTATAATTGTAGTTCTTAGTCTCAGCCATGATATCATTTACTCAGAGGACTTATTTAGCCTTCAAAAATCAGTTTACGACAAGAAAACTTATTTGATATCGATACCAGGAAATCAAAATTTGACTTACATCCATTCATTTTTTTTCAGTCTATGGTTTCGCTTTAACTGGAAATAACTATTCCTTTTTAGTCTTTCGTGCCAACGTCCAAAGTGTCTGAGCTCCAGGACTATGGATTAGTTTTAAAGCTTTCATTACACACGATCAACGCCGGGCTATACTGCTAGTCATTTAATAGAAAAAAAAGCTTGTAATTGCTTTGATGAATAAAATATTATTTTTTTCGACGAATAATGAATTTTTAAAATAATTGTTTCCATTTAAAAAATAATTACTAAAATTTATAAACTTTTAAGTCTTTTAAAACGCTATAGTAATTTGTAGCAGTTTGTTATTAAGTAAAAACTACATTTACTAATCATAAATAAGAAAGCTTACCATGATTAAGCGATCGCTTCCAATATTTTAGAAATAATTGTCTTTTTTGTGCGTATAAACGGGCCATTTTTTTTGTAAATTCACAACATTATAAAGTATAAACGCGCCACTTTTTTTGTAAATTAATCAGAAATCAAGATCTTTAACTATAGTAAATCTAAAACCAAAGTACTTAAAAGTCGATAAAATATTTGATTGCTTAGAATAATTTCCTAAATTTTTAATAAAACTGGGCAGTTAAAAATGATATAAAAAGGCCCTCACGTTATATTCGTCAAGTAAATTTTGCAGATATGCTCCCATGCATAAGTATTTCGAGAAAGTAATAAAAACACCATAAAACACTCACCCCCCCCGTGTTAAAAATAATTTTCTCTGATATTGGAAAATAAAATCAAGTCAATTTTGTTTCATATCAAATTAATCAAACTTTAGATTAACTAATCTTCCTCAAATAAAGTGATATAAAAATATATTTTTGAAAGATTTTAAATAAAGGAATTTTTTTTATGCCGACAGAACTGTGAATATGGCTAAAATAAGCCATTTTTACCTATTTAAAAATTAATTTCAATCAATTTAGATTGTTTTTGAAATACAGGAAAATATTTTGGTTATTTGAAATATTACATTTAATCTATTAGCTTGAAATTTAAGCTAAAATAAATATTTCAAGAAAGATTTTCTATTTTTAAAAATTAATATGTATAGCTTTTCTTTAGCACTACCTGTGTACATATATATATATATATATATATATATATATATATATATATATATATATATCCGCAGACAGATGTTTCGCTGTATCACAGCTCATCAGTTCGGTTAGACTCCGATTGCTTTTTAACCCAGGATTGAAACCCGACCGACCGAATTGGCGTCAGTCGGCGATTTTACCTCTGGGTTATGGTTGTTCGGTAGAAGAAGATAGACTTTTTTGCGTGTATATTATAATTATACGCGCCCAATAGCCAGAGTGCTCTAACACATTTTACTGAATGAGTGATGTGTACATGCCAGAGTAGCTACTGTTTTTCAAAGTCTACCATTCTTACAGAGTGCTCAATCAGGGTGTGAGAGCGTAAATAGTCATCCGCAAATAGATCTGATTCGCTGTATCACAGCTCATCAGTACGGTTAAACTCCGATTGCTTTTTAACCCAGGGCATATATATATATATATATATATATGTGTGTGTGTGTGTGTGTGTGTGTGTGTGTGTGTGTGTGTGTGTGTGTGTGTTTGTGAAGAGAGAAATGTATCTATTTACATAATTTGGCTATCATAAGGACATATTAGTGCTGCACATCTGTGAATCGTACTAACAATATCAGTAAAGGAATCCTCTGGGCCAGGTCACCCAGTGCATAATGTGTTTATATTAATGAGAAAAAAATTCCCAGAGATTTTTGCATGGATGCTATTTACAAATTTTTATTTGATTCCAAAGAGAAAATAACAGATATGAGAAGGTTAAAGGTTGTTATGGTGCCCTATCTACAGTGGAATAGACTCTTCCCCCTTCAATAAATACTAACTTGCGTGACTTCCGGGGAGGGAGTCGTTAGGCAGCCGTGAGGCAGTCTAGACGCAGTGTAACTATACAGTTCGGACTTACACTTCTACCTGCTGACTACTAACACTCGTATTTGTATATATGTTCTGTTATTTTAACACACTGGTTAAATCTACCTTCGTGTTTCTGTGTCTTTCTTCCTGGTCCTAACGAGCCACAACAAAGGTTAAGCTGACATTGAGATTTGCCGAACGCCTATGACATCGTTAAATTCTGTGTTAAGTCCAGAGTGAGCCGATATTTACCCTACAGGTATTCATAATATACGTTTTGTCTTTCTTTTGCCTCTTTTATAAAAATTACCCTCCGTAATCCTCTATCTTGAGCGACCCTGGGTAATAAAACATTAAAAAAGAAGTTGATGATGTAATATAGGCAATTGTGTTGGTAGATGCAGGTGTATCATCCTGTAACCCGCGGGTCAAGCTTAAAAAATGAATGGATAATTATTACACACGAATAGTCGAAATGATTTTTGGTAAATCTGGAAAATATTGCCAATTCGCCCAAATTAATGGGCGTGTTCACAAAAAAAACCCCCAAAAAGCAAAAAGCAAATAAAACATGATAACATTATCAACAAGTACGAAAAGACTAAAGAATCCATTCTGGGTGCGATGGTTAAATTATCGTTATTCATATCTTTAATTTAGCGCATGCGCGTTGTTTGTTTTTGATTTTGTCGACTGCGCAGTAGAGTAGGGTCAGTTGGACATTGTATGTGAGAAAAAGAGTACCATTGTTGTATATTCGTTAGGTTGGTGTGGAATAATTCTCTCATTCATAATTGCCAGTGAAAATAACAGGATTTTACCGAATTGTTAAATAATATCTTTGTCGGTGTAGAATTTTGCCATGAAGTGTAACTTGCACTGGGTAGCACAGGAAGATGTCGCTGAGTACGAAACACAGGTGTCGGGCTGGATTTTATTTTGACTAAGGGCTTTAAAAAGAGTCAGCGCCTGATGAGAGACAGAGTCTCCCGGAAACTCCAGGTTTCAGTTAGGTATCTATTTAAGTGACATCAGCTGTCACAGAGTTGAGTGTCAAGTTAGCAGTTGCAAAGAGTAGTCCGGTTGAGAACAGCACAGAAAGGGGCAGCTGGTGGCCGGTGACTCGTATGTGTGTGTGCTCTGATCAGACCAACTTTACTCTACATTGATGATAAACGAATAAAAATGTGGTATATTTTGATTTAAATATGAAAGGTTGAAGTCTGTCATTTAAAACGGTAAAAGATGGCGTCGATTTTACCAGTGTGAAAAAGCAAGTCACCTTGGGGCTAATATATTTCGTCATTTTAGCAGTGGGAAAGATAAAAAAAATTCGGTTTTAGCAGATTCTTGGCGAATTATTACCAAGCTTATATATCGTCATTTATGAGAAGAAAACACTGGACAATCGTGAGAGACGTCAAGATGGTTGCAGTTTTTGTTTTCGTCGACGAGGTAAAAGTTTCTTCCCCGTCATTTTGGTTGTGGTTTATCTTAATCGTCGTCCAGCTGGCATACAATATATATATATATATATATATATATATATATATATATATATATATATATATATATTGTTTTAGTGTTCAATGACTCGCTAGTATTTGAAGAAAAAAAAAAAAGCAAAAAGCAAAAAAAAAAAACAAGTTGGCCGAACCTTGGTTATCACGTCACAGAAATAGAAAAAAATAGAGAAAAAAGCTAGACGGTCACGATAAAAACATCAAGTCAATGTTGGTGGCATTTTTCGTTTGCCTATGTGTTGTGGAGTAGTTTTCGCACTGAAGGTCATAATCATGCTATGTCAGTTGCTAATCGACTTAACGCACCCAAAATGTTAGGAACTTGGCAATCTTCCACTGAAAGCTGACTCCTTAGTATTCGGCTAACTGCCGACTAATATCAACTGCCAAGTAGTTCTACTGAACTCCAATAGAAGTCTAAAGAACTCCTATGAACTTCCGAAGTACTTTTCAAGAACTTTCTGTTAACTCTTATTAATATAGGAGGGAGAGTCCATTATCTGAGGAATAGGTGTGTTTCCCCATAACATTATGTGTGCTTTGCTTGTGTTTTTCATATAAGAAAAATTGCTAGTTCAGTCAAAAACAACCTATTTTTTTGTAGTTGTGTAAAGTGTCTGCTCGTGAAGCTAGGGGGTATGGTTCTTTTGGGCGCATTAAGGAGGGTAGTGACCGCATGCAAGGAAATTAGAATTTAAAGTAAAGAAAAAGAAAAAAGAGTTGAAAAAATGATGAAGAAAAAGGAAAAATAGAGATTTCGGAAGCGATAAGTTGTAAAATGTGAAAATGTTTTCGAACTCTTCCAGTCGTTAAGTTCGGTTTCGGCTCCAACCAGTTGTAAACAGGTGAAGGTCTTTATTGGAATTACCTCTTATCGCCACTTTGTCAGAAATAACATAAGAAAAGTGCGGTAGTTAACTTCCGTGAGGTTAACTGGGGTTTTATAAGGAATACAAAAGGAAAAAAGAAAGTTAGACATGAGTAGAAAGATTTGTTGTGGATTTAAATGTGGGAGAAGAGAACAGCGCTCGAAAAAAGGGATTAGATTAGCTTCCTTATGGCCTTGTGAGTAGGAGTAGGTAGACCGTTTGGAAAGCGTTTAGATGTGGCGTTTAGAGTAAGACGGATCCATTTTTAGATTAAGTTAGTTGGGAACTTAGAACTATGAGGGTGGCGAACTAATCCACCTATCCAAACATATGCCAGCATCATCAGATACAGTTAAACTTTAGGTAGTTTATTTTGTTTTTTCTCGTTTGGTTGTTGTTGTTGTTTCTCAGGCTAACTTGAAATGAGATGCACTACAAAAAAAATAAAGAAAAAAAAAAGACAAATTTCCATGTTCAATCATAGTATGATTGAAATTTTAGGGAATTCCATGTGCTAGGGAAACTCGCGTAAGAGCGCACATAGGTATGCGAAATTACTTACCCGATGTCAATTCGTGAATTAAAGATGCCGTCTACGACATACGATTGTTACCGGGGTGTCTGTGGGTATGGTGACATTTCAAGGAAGAAAGACAGGACAGAAAAAACAAACTTTTGCACAGTATAATGCGTGTGTTTTTCGGAAAGAAATGAAACAACAAACTTTGTGAATATTATAGAAATTTCCGATATGTGTTCTTCGAAAAGAAAAAAAAAGAATTTTTGAACATTATAGAAACTTTCTTGTGTGTATTCTTCGAAAAGAAAAAAAAATGAACTTTTCAGACTTGACTAAACTTTTTCTGACATTTTTTAAAAAGAAAAAGGAGACAAAATGAAAAAGAGAAAAGTACAGAAAAATAATAATAGTGACAGGGAAAAAAGAAAGATTAGGTGCTTTTTATTTTCTCTTCCAGTGTATTGTACGTTTTTTTTTTGTGGTTTCAGGTTTTCTTCAGGGTATCACCAAATAGTTGGTCGATACAACAAAGTTGATAACAAACTGACTAAAGAAGAAAAAATTATAACAAAAGGTAAAGAATAATTGAAACAAATCAGTTCTGTAGTGGCTAATATGTGGGTTGTAATTGACGCTTGATAGAAACAATAAATAAATTAAAAAAAAAGAGTAAAGAAACAAAGGAGAACAAAAAAAAAAGCAAGAATTAATGTCTAACTGATAAGGCAAAGAATTGTCGCTGTGGCAAAAGAATGCTATAGACCAAGTATAAAATGATGAATCCAAGACGGGAAGAAAACTTTGGAAGCTCACAAGGATATGCGAAAGATAAATGCTCTTATGGTTAGAAGTTGTGTAATCATTCTTCTCGGAATGGTGATTTTTCTAAGTGTAAGTGTTTCTTAGATGTGGCGTAAGGCCGAAGTTATAGAAGACCTGGTGAGGTTCAAAGTTACTCTTCGGTCGTGATTGTTTTGGTGCTAACCGTTACTTCATGTCAAAGCATCTCAGTATGTGGAGACGGGTGACCTACTAAGTGGAACTTAAAAAGAAAAAAAAAATTAAAGAAACAAAAGAAACAATATTTTTTTAATGCAAATCGTGTTTTGGCCTGAATCATTGTTATGCCCAAGTTAGGAAACTAACCAAGAGGAAAGTATCCAGGTAGACATATGCGTACAATGGGGAGAGAAAGGGATGTCACCTTTGATATTGATATTTTTTCGTTATTTTTTGTAGTAGATAGACTGAACTATCGCCCGGTTCACACTCCACCCACGTCTATTGAACAGGTGTAGAGGCTCATCTCTTGTTCCCTGTTTAGGATGTGGTTTCTGGTTTTCTCTTTTCCAATCTTTTCACACTTTTTTTTTCAATTGGAGTAGATAGACTAAACTATCGCCCGGTTCACACTCCACCCACGTCTATTGTACAGGTGTAGAGGCTCATCCCTTGTTTCCTGTTTAGGATGTGGTTTCCGGCTTTCTTTTTTCCAATCTATTCACTCTTACGTAGCCCCCTACACACCAGTGGCCTTACCGCCTTGCTCGGGGTGATATGATTTTAAAAAAGTTCTTTATCATTGTTTGATGTTTATGCCATTTTATATAAATGGTTATCCAATGATGTGGTTGTTGTTGTGGAGAGGTTTTGGTTGTGGAAAGAAAGAACTTAAAATATTCATGGGTGAACATTTTGAAAAAAGGAGGATAGAAGAAGTGTTGTCTATTCGTTGGGCCGGTTTGGAATCATACTAAAGTCATTCATGATGGCCAGTAAAAATGACTGAATTTTGCCGAATTGTTGAATAATATCTTGGTTGGTGTGAAATTTTGCCAAGAAGCCTATTTTCCACTGGATGACGCAGTGAGATGTCACCGAGAACGAAACAGTGATGTCGGCCTGGATTTTGTTTTGGCTAACGGAGTCAAAAAGAATAAGCACCAGATGTGGGACAGAGTTCACGAATTAGCACTTGCAGAAAGAAGTCGGATTGGGAACAGCAAAAAGAAGAGCCGAGTAAATCCGAGAGGGCAGCCGGTGGCTACTGACTTATATGCGTGTGTGCCCCGACCAGATGGACCCCACTCCAAGGCCAAGTCATCGGTGAAAAACGAATAAACATATGGCATATTTTTATTTAAATATGAAGTGTCACATTTCACTAATAAACAAGGGTTTTGAACTGGCAGAAGAAATACAATTAGAATCTATCCGGAATAAAAAGAAAACAAAGAAAAAAAAAACATGAAAAAGAAGAAAAAATTATCGCATATGTCTCCTCACACAACAAGAGCAACCCAGAATTATTTACAAAAATAAAAAGACACCTAGAATTACTCAACAAAAGTGATAAAATAAAAATATCTAAAACAACTAAAATAATTAAAAGCAAACGCCAACCCCCAAATTAAAAAAAAACAAAAAACAAAACAAAATATTCTGGCCTCATCAAAATTCGAGCAACACACAACATAGGGGGTAAAAAAAAAAAATACAAGCCTTCCCTTAACAAAACAACATGAAAGAACTAATACACAGACATTAAATTCAAACGCTCAGGTCACAAAAAAAAAAAAAGAAGAAAAAAAAAAGAAAAGAAAAAAGAAAATTACGGATCATATCACTGAAAACATTTTGAAGCAAAATAGACAAAAACAAATTTCGGGAGCCATTGGAAAAAATAATAATTTTGGATTTCGATTGAAGAGGAAACTAACAAATGGAACTTTGTGACACGTGTAATATTTCTTATCACTAAAAGGTAGAATTGCACACACGCAAAATTAGATCAAAATCACTGAAAACAATTTTGAAGCAAAAAGACAAAAGCAAATATTGCGAGTCCGTATGAAAACATTTTCTTGCCAATGAAAAACGAGCGATTCTCAAAACCAAGAAAAATTTAACAAGCCAGTGTGAAAATATCCAGCAAACGAACACGCACGCATATCAATCTCCTGGCCTGCTCGCTGACCACTTATCTGTATATACACGATGTCTTCGGCTATCAGAAAGACAAATCGATCTCGATATGTAAAGTCAGAAATTTATTCACCTGTAGAGAGTCCGCTTGGGCTTGAAACACGTGTAGCGACACAAATATAATTATGGACACTTAATAATAATAGAAATCAATCTCCATTTTAAACAAAACGTTCAAGACTTCTCACACTTTTTTATCTAATACCAATTTCTCTCGTTGGAACAACTTCTATTTCTGTTTTCATTATATATATTGAACGCAATCTATCTATCTATCTATCTATCTATCTATCTATCTATCTATCTATCTATCGATCTATCTATCTATCGATCTATCTATCTATCTATCTATCTATCTATCTATCTATCAGTTTGTTCATATCTGTTCATATCTATCTATCTATCTATCTATCTATCTATCTATCTATCTATCTCAGTTCGTTCATATCTATCTATCTATCTATCTATCTATCTATCTATCTATCTATCTATCTATCTATCAGTTTGTTCATATCTGTTCATATCTATCTATCTATCTATCTATCTATCTATCTATCTATCTATCTATCTATCTATCTATCTATCTATCTATCTATCTATCTATCTATCTATCTATCTATCTATCTATCGATCTATCTATCGATCTATCTATCTATCGATCTATCTATCTATCTATCTATCTATCTATCTATCGATCTATCTATCTATCTATCTATCTATCTATCTATCTATCGATCTATCGATCTATCTATCTATCTATCTATCTATCTATCTATCTATCTATCTATCGATCTATCTATCTATCTATCTATCTATCTATCTATCTATCTATCTATCAATCTATCTATCTATCTATCTATCGATCTATCTATCTATCTATCTATCTATCTATCTATCTATCTATCTATCTATCTATCTATCTATCTATCTATCTATCTATCTATCTATCTATCTATCTATCTATCTATCTATCGATCTATCTATCGATCTATCTATCTATCTATCGATCTATCTATCGATCTATCTATCTATCTATCTATCTATCTATCGATCTATCTATCGATCTATCTATCTATCTATCTATCTATCGATCTATCGATCTATCTATCTATCGATCTATCTATCTATCTATCGATCTATCTATCTATCTATCTATCTATCTATCTATCTATCGATCTATCTATCTATCGATCTATCTATCTATCGATCTATCGATCTATCTATCTATCGATCTATCGATCTATCTATCTATCTATCTATCTATCTATCTATCTATCTATCTATCTATCAGTTTGTTCATATCTATCTATCTATCTATCTATCTATCTATCTATCTATCTATATATCTATCTATCTATATCTATCTATCTATCTATCTATCTATCTATCTATCTATCTATCTATCTATCTATCTATCTCAGTCTGTTCATATCTATCTATCTATCTATCTATCTATCTATCTATCTATCTATCTATCTATCTATCTATCTATCTATCTATCTATCTATCGATCTATCTATCTATCGATCTATCTATCTATCTATCTATCTATCTATCTATCTATCTATCTATCTATCTATCTATCTATCGATCTATCTATCTATCGATCTATCTATCTATCTATCTATCGATCTATCGATCTATCTATCTATCTATCTATCTATCTATCTATCTATCTATCGATCTATCTATCTATCTATCTATCTATCTATCATCTATCTATCTATCTATCTATCTATCGATGTATCTATCTATCTATCTATCTATCTATCTATCTATCTATCTATCTATCTATCTATCTATCTATCTATCGATCTATCTATCTATCTATCGATCGATCTATCTATCGATCTATCTATCTATCTATCTATCTATCGAACTATCTATCGATCTATCTATCGATCGATCTATCTATCTATCTATCTATCTATCTATCTATCTATCGATCTATCTATCTATCTATCGATCTATCTATCTATCTATCTATCTATTTATCGATCTATCTATCGATCTATCTATCTATCGATCTATCTATCTATCTATCGATCTATCGATCTAT